>JAUMJL010000834.1:0-146402 GCA_033558185.1 Dromococcyx pavoninus
GCGCTGCAGCACCGCCCCCCGCGGCCCCCCCCCCCCCGCGCCGCGGCTCCTGCCCCGCACAAGATGGCGGCCGGCGGCAGCGGCGGCCCCGGGGGCCTCTCCTCCTCCTGTCCGCAGCCGCCGCCGCCTCCGCCGGGCAACGGGGCCGCCGCCGCCGCCTCCTCCTGTACCAACCCCGCTGCTTCCTCGCCCCCCGGCCTCACCTACAACCAGTGCGGCGCCGCCAACCCCGCGGCGGCGGGGGGAGCGGGGGACGCGGCGGGGGCGGCGGCGGTGGCGGCGGGAGGGGGTGGTGCGGCCGGTGCCGGCGGAGCGCTGCAGCGGGAGCCGGTTTATAACTGGCAGGCGACGAAGCCGACGGTGCAGGAGCGCTTCGCCTTCCTTTTCAACAACGAGGTGCTCAGCGACGTCCACTTCCTGGTGGGCAAGGGGCGCGGCTCGCAGCGCATCCCCGCGCACAGGTGGGGGCACCGGGGGTGGGGGTGAGAGGGTCGGTGGGTGCCCCTGGAGGTCAGGAGGTACCCTGGGGGTGCCGCCCGCCCGGGAGTCGTCGGGGGTGTCTCTGGAGTCAAGGAGGTGGCCCGAGGTTGGGAGGGGATGCTTCTATGGGAGCCCCTCTGGAGGGCATGAGGTGAGATGAGGGGGTCTGGGGGTTCCCCCGCGGGTCAGGGGGTATCCCCAGGGAGTTGAGGTGCGTGTCCGGAGGTCCCGGGGAGACTCCGGTATTCAAAGGGGTACCCCGAGGTCGGGGGGTACCTCTGGGGGTTGCCCCGGCGGTCAGAGGGTGCCCCCGGGGGTCTGGAGGAGCCCCTTTGGGGGACCAACGTGGGCTGTGGGGATCAGGGGTGCCGGGGGGGAGCCCCCTGGAGAGCTGGGGATGCTCCTGGGGATCAGATGGTGCCCTCAGGGCACCCCAGGGGTCAGGGGGTGCTCTAGGGGCTGTGGCAGCCTGGATAGGCCCTGCGAGGTGGTTGGGGGTCCTGGACCTTGGCTGTGGCCTGGATGCAGGTTTTGCTGTGGTGGGTACAGGGGGGCTTTGATGCCTCCTTCGTAGATGGAGAAAAGGGGTCTCTTTTACCCTGTGGTTTATCAGCACTGGCCTTGGCAAGGCCCAGCTCTGCTCCACCACAGCCTCGGGGGAGCTGGGCAGCATTGGGGTCCAGAGTGCAGCCCCCCCCAGTCTGGACTTGGACACATTGGAGGTGATGCTGCCCCTCGGCACCATCAGCCGCTGTCGTCTCGCATTGTGCTCAACGTCGCATTTCATCCTCTGGTCACAGCTCCAGTGATGGGGGTCCAGTTGGGGCACACACTGCAGGGAAAAGCCCCAAATCCCTCGATCCTGCTCAGAAGCAATCCTTGGTTTTGTGGGTGGGGAGAGCAGGAATAGTCTCCAAGAGCCCCTGATCTCTGCGGATGGATACAGGGATCGATGACAGCGTTGAGGATGGAATGAAAAAGCAATGATTGAGAAACGTAATTTCTGCCACAGCATTTTCTTTTAAAAATAACATTTATTGAGTCTTTTCTGAAGCCCTGTGTTTTGGGAGGTAGTTTGCTGCTGTAAAACAAACACCATTCTTCTGGGAGAGCTGTGCTGGGAGTGACATCTGAGTGCGAGGTGAGCAGGAGAGGTTAATGGGTAAGGCCGAGCTGCCATTTAAGAGTTTGCAGCTCTGAGCTTCTCGCTCCCTGAGAAGCTGGGAATTTCTTCCACCTGGATAATGCAAAAACAGTGGGGGCTGATTGACCTTTGGCTGCTTCTTGGAATAGCTCCGGTGAATCAACCCCACCACCCTGGGAAGTGCCTCCTGGGCTGCTTGGCTGTACCGGCAGCAAATGGATGAGTCTTTCGCTCAAGACGGGACCTGCTTTAATTGGGGTGGGGAAAGGCCTATTTGCATACTTGGAAATGGTGCCTTGCTCCAAACTGTTTCAAACTATTGCTTTTCCGTCACGTGCTCACATGTTCCTGGAAGTTTCCCCTTCAGATTTCCCTCTTTCTTTTGCTTTCCAAACTAAAAACACGTGTTCTAGGCCGATTTAAGCATCGAGGGTGTCAATTCTGTTCTTTTATAATTTGAAGCTTAATTAGTATTTGAGTAAGCTTGCTCCTGTCCTGACAACTAGGCTTTTTAGTGTTCAGCCCAGAAGTAAATGAAAAAATAAATGAAGCTTTAAAAAAGAAATAGCCCCAAAGTGAAATGCTGCTTAATTGCTCTGAAATCCATCTGGTGCTCTGGGTGGTGAAGATAGAGCGTGTCGTGCCGTGACATCCTGTTCACGGATTATGTAGATATTGGTAAAACTCTGCTGTATGATATTACAGGTGGGATATCCTGATGATTCATGAAGTACCATGGTTATTTCAGAAACAGAGGGCTTAAAATAAACCCACCCAGACCCCTTCTGTGCTCGGTTCTCCCACAGCAGCCTGACAGCAGAAGATATTTTGCGCTGGATTTGTGTCGCAAAGCAACCGTGAATTTAATTTGAGAGGCCCTGTATTGCTTCAGCAATGTTTGTACTTTGATGCTTGGTGTGTTGAGGGACATGTTTTATTGGTGGACTTGGCAGTGTTGGCTTTACAGTTGGACTCGATCTTAAAGGTCTTTTCCAACCTAAATGATTCTGTGTCTGAAACAGAGCACAGTTAACGGGTCAGTATTGCTACAGTCTAGTTTTATTATGTTGATTTTCAGACCAGGCCAGGTATGAAGCATGGCTGCAGCAGGAAAGTATCCTAAATCAGGTTCTTGGGCAGTGGCTGGTGGTTCCTCGAGGAGCGATCTGCAATATCTTGTCATCTCCAGTGTGGCTGCACGGTGCATTAGGAGTTGCCAGTTTTGGCAGCAAACTGGTTAGTGCAAATAATGGGAGAGTCGTGGTCCTGCAGGAGCTGGAGGTGACAGTGGAGCTGCTCTTGGGTCAGGCAGGAATTGCTCTTGGTTGCAAATACTCATTTTGTGTGTGAAAGCCCTGTTTGTGGATAAATGGGACAAACAGGACTGAGTGCACCCTCAGCAAGTTTGCAGATCGTAGCAGGCTGAGTTGGGGCAGTGGTCACACCAGAAGGACGGGATGTCATCCAGAGGGACCTGGACAAGCTGGAGAAGTAGGCCTGAGTGAACCTCATGAGATTCTGTTTGAAGCTGAAAGAGAGGAGATTGAGATGAGCTTCAACAAGGCCAAGTGCAAGGCCCTACACCTGGGTTGGGGCAACCCCTGGTATCAATACAGGATGGGGGACGGTGTGATCGAGAGCAGCCCTGAGGAGAAGGACTTGGGGTACTGATCTGCTGAGAAGCTCGACATGAGCTGGCAATGTGCTCTTGCAGCCCAGAAGGCCAAATGTGTCCTGGGCTGCATCAAAAGAAGCACTGCCAGCAGTTCAAAGGATCTTTAAGGTCCCTTCCAACCCAAACCATTCTGTGATTCTAAGTGGTTGTGTTGGGTTCGACTGGAGGTGCCTTGATCAAGCATCTGTCCTGTCTGCAGCTCTGAGAAGACCAGACGTTTTCCACCTTCGGAACCTGTGGAAGTTGCTATTGTACTCTGGAATGAGCTCAATCTCTGCACCATGAGCTCATTCCCTCTTGCAGCTGAACCAGCCACGAAGGAGATGGAACAGCCTTAAGATGTCAAGGCTAATGAATGCTGGACTGAGCAGGCAATATGGCCAAGGTCAACACGTTGATTAGGCCCAGCAGTAAGAGGGCAGGCTTTTTTTTTTTGTCTTTTACCAGATCTGCTTCATCAAGCACAACATCAGTGAGATTAGAAACATCTAAACCTCATCAGCCAGGAGCTGCAGGAGTGTGATAATTAAGCTTGTTAGCTGGCCAGAAAACATGACCCAGAAGGGAACAGGGCAAGCACGTGGTGTGGTGATGTGCCCCTCCACGTACTCCAGCTGGGAGACTTGCAGCTTGGGGACAGTCAGAGTGGGTTTTGGCTGGTGTTCCCAGGCATTTCTCTTCGGAGCTCATCCTGTCCTGTCTCAGATGTGTATTAACTTGTAGTACCTGCAGTGTCGTGCGTGGCAGTGTCTCATTGCCCAGCACCTGATCTCGTGTGTGAGGGTCTTCTCCTGTATTCTGCCTGTTTCACCTGATGCTGGAAGGATGCACCTAGCAAACAGGAAGAACCTCAGCACAGGAAGGACATGGATCTGTTGGAGTGAGGCCAGAGGAGGCAATGAAGATGATTGGGGACTAGAGCACCTCCTGTATGAGGACAGGCTGAGAGAGCTGGGATTATTCAGCCTGGAGAAGAGCAGGCTCAGAGGAGACCTTAGAGCAGCCTCCCAGTACTGAAAGGGGCTCAAGGAAAGCTGGGGAGGGGCTCTTGATCAGGAAGTGCACGGAGAGGATGAGGGGGAAGGGTTTTAGGCTGAAAGAGGGGAGATTGAGATGAGATCTTAGGGAGAAATGTTTTGCTGTGAGGGTGGGGAGGCCCTGGCCCAGGTTTCCCAGAGAAGCTGTGGCTGCCCCATCCCTGGAGGTGTTCAAGGCCAGGTTGGATGGGGCTTGGAGCCCCCTGATCCAGTGGGAGGTGTCCCTGCCCATGGCAAGGGGGTGGAACTGGATGGGCTTTAAGGTCCCTTCCAACCAAAACCTTTCTATGATCCAAACAATCATTGCTCATTAGCTTCTCATTACCTACAAGCTCCAGCACATCACGTGTTCCTCTGTTCCTGTGCCAACTCCTCTGGAATAGATATTTTAAGATCTCTCCGCAGTGGAGTGGATGGAGGAGGAACGTGGTATGCAGCGGTGGGATGGTTGTGGTTCTCGAGTGGTTTATTTTATTATCAGTGTTACCACAGTGCTGGGAAAGGGAGTAGGACTGTTGGGTGTACAAATTAAACCAGGTGACAGTGGAGATGCCAAGGTGCACAAGGAAGCAGTGAAAATCAGTGGGTAGGGAGCTATAAGTACTGGAATGAAAACCTTAGGAAACAACTTTGGATCCTTGTGCAGACAAATCAGATTGTTAACACCATGGAAGTTCCTGTGATTCTTAATGCTGAAATTAATTCTTCCATGTGCAGAGGGCATGATGAGAAATGAAGCATTGCTTTCTTAGTGCTTCTGGTAATTTCTCTGCATCCTTTCAGCAATCTGCTTTGTTTTGGCCACCGTGGTGTTTAAAAATGACCCTCTGTTTGAATTCTTCCTCTGACAAAGGTGGGCTCAGCAGGCTGAGCTTGGGTACCTGCATTTCCCTTGCACATTTGCATCAGGCAGTGTAGGAGAGAGGTGTGATGTGCAAGGGTCAGTACAGTGCTTCGGAAAATAGGAGGGAAAACAAAAGAGAGCTCTGTTACTCTGCCAGTTTGGCTTAGAAACTGTGTTTCTCCCGTTGAAACAAACCCCATCTCTTCTTCACACCTGCGTGGTTGAAGAAAACTGTGTAGGAGAAAAGATGTACATCCCTGCTTTTCCTGGAGTGGCTTTGGAATAGCTTTAAGTGTTCATTTTTAGCAAGACACCACGAATAGAGAGGGATTTAAAGGAACTTAAAATTCGGAGTCTGGTGTATCTGTGGCACCTCCTGGGATCCCTTTAGGGCTCAGGAATTTAAAGGAATCAGACTGCCTTGTCCCCGAGTGAAATGGAACCACAAATTTGAGAGTGTTTTTTTTTTTTAAATGAATGCCCTTTTCAAATAACTTCTGAAACCTGTCTGCTCCTCGAGGCTGTGAGAATGAAAATTCTTAGAGTCCAATTAATTCATGTTAATTTTCAGCAGCAAAATAACACCTGCGATTGTCTCGCCACTATCGCTGCTTTTGTAGGAACAGGGATTTTTCTTTCATCTGGCAGTTCTGGTGTTGTGAACAAGGGTTTTTTTGTTTGTTCTTGCCATTTTTTTTCAGAATTGTCTGGTAGAGATGTGGTAGAAATGGAGTTTTTTTCCTT
Organism: Dromococcyx pavoninus; assembly: GCA_033558185.1. Lineage (NCBI taxonomy): Eukaryota > Metazoa > Chordata > Aves > Cuculiformes > Neomorphidae > Dromococcyx > Dromococcyx pavoninus. The sequence goes on from JAUMJL010000834.1 coordinate 5,925, forward strand.
AACTGCTGTGGTTTGTCCCTCGCTGTCCTGCCCAGTCAGGAACAATACAGCCCGGCTCATCAGCCAAGCAGTCCATCACGGCAAACAAGCCTGGCACGTCCACGGCACAGCGCTCCATTGTGTCCGTGGAAAGCCCCCTCTGGATGGGAGGGGAGTGGAAAGGGAGAAAATGAGCAATTTTGTTTCAAAGGAAAAGAAAAACAACTTCTGTGTCATTTCCTGTTGCAGCAAAAGCAGTCTGAAATTCCCCTTTAGCCATGGACTCACCTTGATGTCCCAGCACCACAGGTTTCTGTCCTATATGGTTCTCTGCCTGCAGTTCTTGATGCTCCTCTCTTTGGAATTGTGAGTCAAACTCTGCTGCAGCCAGAGCCTCTGGATTTCCAGCTTCTCCCTTTTCACAGCCAGCTGGAAAAGCAGTTGCAGTCATGGCCTCTGCAGCCTGGGCTTCGCTGCTTCCCCCGCTGCTGAGCCATGACCTCCGTGCCCTGAGCTGCATTTCACTTCAGGGTGCTGCTGGATTGCAGGCACCAGGAACAAGGTTGCTTTACTGGGAAACATTCATCTCTGCATTTTCAGACCATGAAAATCCTCAAAATGGCTTTTCTAAGGCACGAGGACGAGTACAGCAGCTTAAGTATACACAGGCCTCTCAGCACCCAGGGCTGTGCCTCCTCCTAAAACAGGAGTTGGTGTTTATCCATGAGGGAAGGCATCTGGTTTACATGGGAGCACTGGAATATTATTTTTGGTTTCAGATCTGGTTTGTGGGAATTCCTGCTTCCTATTTCTTAGGGCCGATAATGTGCCTCTTGCCATGAATTGCCGTATAAACATGAAAGGGTTTATGTGCTCCCAGCAGTGCTGGTGTGCTTTGAGCAAGGTTTTCTCTGCCTTCTGGGTGAAGCCTGAAGCAGGTCCTACCTGGAAGGAGATGGCAGCGTGCCTGGGGAAGGCAGCTCCCATGCTGAGCCCTGAGGGAGGTGCTGATGTCTGCAATTCCTTGTGCAATCAGTGTGCTTTGAGAGCTTGCTGTGCTGTCAGTGAGGATGTCTTCCTGCGTCTGGGGAGGAGGATGGGATGAGTTTTCCCTAAGTGTTTTCAGTACATGCCTGTGGGGAATTGCACCAAGGCTTGGGCTCTGTTTACTGGAAGAACTCGTATTCCTTAATTTTGTTGTTTTCTAGCTTCTCAACCTCATGAATGGTCCTTGGGCTCCTCTGAGGATGGGTCCTTGGGCTCCTCTGAGGATGGGTCCTTGGGCTCCTCTGAGGGTGGGTCCTTGGGCTCCTCTGAGGGTGGGTCCTTGGGCTCCTCTGAGGGTGGGTCCTTGGGCTCCTCTGAGGGTGGGTCCTTGGGCTCCTCTGAGGGTGGGTCCTTGGGCTCCTCCCACGGCTTTGCAAAGCAGCCACTTACTTATATCCTGTTCCAAGAAGGACTTACTCTTGCCTTTGGGAAACCATTACTCCATTGTATACTGGATATACTGGGCCAGGGCTCAAAACAAAGTTTCTTGTGACTCCAGCGTTCCTGCAGCAAGTGAACAGAAAGCCTGACACTCCCTCCTGTTGCAAAACAGTTTTGCTTTAACGCTAGGAATGATTTGTTTTCCCTGGGGGTGGCCTTGGGGAATAACAACCAGCCTGGGATGTTTTTGGAAAGTGAACATGGTTTAACATAAGGTTGTTTTTTTTTACTTGTTTGTTTTTCACTGGTAGGTTTGTGCTGGCAGTGGGCAGTGCAGTCTTCGATGCGATGTTTAATGGTGGAATGGCCACAACTTCTACAGAGATTGAGCTGCCTGATGTGGAGCCTGCTGCCTTCCTAGCTCTGCTGAAGTAAGCTTCTAACCTACAGTCTAACTGGAATGAACAGAGTTATTGTAGAGAAAGGTGTTCTTACTGAAAGTGGTGAAGTTTTGGAGAATGGTGATCATTAAGTTTCTAAAATGCTTCTCTGTTGATCTTTTCGTGGGCTTTTAAATGCTGGTGTGAAATTCCTCTTTGCCTGGGTAAAAGTCTGATGTAGCTCCTGCCCCAAAATACCTGGTTCAGTCTGTGTTTTGGTTTAGCAATAGTTAAATGCTGCTGATCTGCAACATGGGCAAAACTGAGCTGGATAGTTTATAACTCATAATAGAAATAACTCCGTATTTACACCATGGAAATGGAGCTGCAAAGAGGTGTTGTGGTCAGCAGCTGGAATAAGTGGACGTGCTGGCCCTTGTAAAGTTGTTCAGACATTGCCTCCTAAATTCTCCTTCATAAATTGATTTGATTTGACCCAAACACGATTTGAGAGGAGTGGGGGAAAGTAATCCTCTTAAAGCTCTGTACGTTACAAATTCTCAGAGCCTCACTAGGTTATGGGCAAATGAGCAAGTTTGAACAGGTAAGAGAGGGTGTGAAATCAGTCTCAACCGTTCTGTGTGGTATCTCCCCTGTGTGTGTTCTGTTCCTCTCTTGGAGAGCTGCTTTGGAATTCCCACGTGCAGCACGCGTCGGAGGCCTGTGTGGGGGGGGAAGGAGGAGGCAGGGGCTGTGACATCCTATTCACCGATTGCTTTAAGCTCGGCTGGTGCTGTGTAACAGCCTGGTGTGATCCTGAATGCGTGCCCAAAAGTCATTGTCCCTTTTCTATAGGATTTCTGTAACCTACTTCCAGGGGTTTCCAGCCCTATGCTCTTGACATGCTCCCTGTTGGGAACAAAGATTATATATAGCTCTGGCACACTTCTTGCCTTACCTTCACATTGTGCTTCAGTCATGACTGCTGTCTTAGGACATTTTAAAATTGATCTTTACTAGAAGACCAGAAGTAATAGGGAGCCCCTTCTTACTCCTCTTTGGCTCATTTGGAACCAGCAGAAGAGGAATCCCTCGAACTGGCAGATGATTCCATCTGAGAGAGTTGGGGTTGTTCAGCCTGGAGAAGAGAAGGCTCTGGGGAGACCTTAGAGCAGCCTCCCAGTACTGAAAGGGGCTTCAGGAAAGCTGGGGAGGGGCTCTTGATCAGGGAGTGCAGGGATAGAAATGGTTTTCAGCTGAAAGAGGGGAGATTGAGATGAGATTTTGGGAAGGAATGTTTTGCTGTGAGGGTGGGGAGGCCCAGATTGCCCAGAGAAGTGGTGGCTGCCCCATCCCTGGAGGTGTTCAGGACCAGGTTGGATGTGGCTTTGAGCCCCCTGATCCAGTGGGAGGTGTCCCTGCCCAGGGCAGGGGGAGTGGAACTGGCTGGGCTTTGAGGTCTCTTTCAACCCAAACCATTCCATGTTTCTGTGATTGTGTTTGTGGGCCAGTGGCCTTTATTAGCTCTACTGTAATTGCATGAGAGATCCATTTTAACTATTATTTTCATGGTAACCCAAAGAACACTTTTGATTGTCTGGGTTTGTAATGTAAATCTTCTTTTAAGTTGATGCTGCACTCTTTCACAGTTTGAGCTTCTCTTCTCCCTCTTAGCTGTGCTGTTTGGACTATCACAAAAATAATTCCCAACACAGTCAGAGCAGTAAATAGAACTGGTTGTTTTTAGAGCAACTGTGTTCTTTTAAGCTTATAATAAAAAGGATTACTTAGTGAAAATAGGACTGGTAAAGGGGTGTGTGCAAAACACATTCATGAGCCTGTGGCTTGATGCTGTTATTAACAGATGCTCTAGAGCAGCACAAAAGCCCGCTTTCAGCAGCAATGAGAGTGATTCCCTGCCTCTGAATCCCCTTGTTTATGCTTCCCTGGATTTTGTCCTGGCCCTCTCCAGCTGGAGGACCTGGAGCTCTGCTGCAGCAGGTCCCTCCAGACAGGGATATGTGGCCCAGCATCCCTAGTAGAGCCCTTCTCCTGCGGGAAGCCTCTGGGCACACGATGTGGTTGTTGTGGCACCTGGAGTTTCCAAAATACCCTGTGGAGTTGGAACACCAAGCCCAGTTAACACACCTAACACCAAACATTTGTGCTTCGTGCCATGTGGATCCTGATTGGTAGAAATTGGACTGGTTAAAGGAAAACCACTAACTCTGCATGGGATTGGGGCTGACATCGAGCGTGTAACTGGTTTTACCAAGCTTGGCCAGTCGGTTCCTGCTCTCTCTAATCAGCATTCTCGGGTATGAGGATGCTTGGTCTGGCTTCCTATGAAGAGCTTTGTTTTTCCATGTGGAATGAATGTACTTCCTTGTTTTGGCCTAACAGTGAAGGCTGATCTTTGGTCACAGCCTGGCAGTCCTTGTTTTTCATCGCAATTAACTCTTGCTTTATGCTGAAGTTATAATTTGTGCTGCATTTTAACACCGGGGTAACAGAATGGAACAGTACAGAAAGTGAAGAGCAGAGGGGAAGTGGGGAATGGATAACACACAGGGGATGTGTATGTTGGAGTGTTTTGTGATTGCTATTGAATTACTGTGTGAAATCAAGCTTCTCTTCTGAAGGAGGCAGCCAGGATTGAATTTTTGTCCTTGTTTAATCTAATTGAACAGCCAAAAATGTTAATGTTAAGGGGTACGCTTAGCAAGAGGCCTTTCTAGCCCAGTGTGAGTGGCAGGATAAACCTCTTGCTGATAGGGGTGTCCTGGGCAGGGTGAGGTGCTGCAGCAGACAGCTCAGCTATTTTATTTGGTGTTACACTGTAAAGAGTGCATTTGGTTTGTTTTGCATTTCTTTTAAAAAAAGAGATTTTCCTTGGTAATCCAGAGTCAATGGAAAGGATGTAAAAACCCTTCCTTCTCTCAAGTATAGGAAACTGAGCCAAGATGCTGGGCAGAAGCACAAACATGTTTATTTTTAATGAATTGCAAGGTTTTTACCCTGTTGTCTTATTGGTTTCACCGGAACAATGTTTGTTTGCATGTTTTCAGATTTCTTTATTCAGACGAAGTTCAGATTGGACCAGAGACTGTTATGACAACCCTTTACACAGCTAAAAAATATGCAGTTCCAGCCCTCGAAGCTCATTGTGTGGAGTTCCTTAAAAAAAACCTTCGAGCAGACAACGCGTTCATGCTGTTAACACAGGTGAGTTTGCAGTTGTTTGCATTAAGTCCTTTGAGCAAGGAACAATAGGAAAACAGACATTTTTTGAGTGTTACAGAGCTGATCATCTCAAGTGGAGCAGTTCTGTGTCAATTTGAATTCCTCCTTCCAGGAGTCGAGTGCTGATGAGCAGGTTCTTACAGAGAGCAATGAAATACAGCAAATGTTGCTGCTGCTTCAGATCTGCTTTCTGTTTCAGTGTGGCAAGCGATTCCTTCCAGAGGCTGAGCTGGGGAAGAAATCAACAGAGTGGAAAAATTTCATCTGCCAAGAAGGAAAGTGAAATGAGAGGATTTTTGCATGTTCAGATTCAGGAATAATCCTGGTGTAATAAGCTTTCTCTGTGCAAAGCTTGCTGCATCTGGCTGGTCAGACTTTCTTTGAAAGGTTTTTTTTTTTCAATAGTTTCCCTGAAATGGGAGTGAAAGACAGAAAATGCAGCATTTTCATGAGTGCTTTGGTTTATTTTCCTAGGAGAGGAACAAAGTGCTCTCTTCTCAGCCTGTTTCAGCTCGCTGCAGGCACACAAACCTGGTTTTTCAGTACAGCTGGGTTTCTTGACTCTTTGTGAGGCCGGTCACGCATCCCTGTGCCCCTCTGAGCTGGTCTGTGCGGGTTGGGTTTCTCCATCTTTCGTTTGATTCTTCTTCACAGCTTCGACTTCTTTTGGAGAAGATCAAGACTTTGCATGCAAGTTGATTAAATTGGCGTTGCTGTCTTTCCTGTTTCTTAGCCCCATCTTTCCTTTCTGGTCCCTGCCACCCTCTCTGCTGCTGACAGATTGGTGCCTCCCCATCACCTCCAGGTCGCAGCATCTGCAGCGTTACCAGGGATCGCTTGTTCTGGTCGGTGTGGGAACAAGAAACAAATAGGTGGTGTGTGTGAGTTTCTTTCCTTTAGGGAATGGGCATGCTTTTGACTTGCTCTGGGGGAATATTTCTGATCAGCCAGCTCAGGGAAGCCGTGGTGATTTCTGATGTTAAACAAACCTTGCAGAGAAGCTTTCACAGCTGCCCTGACTTGGGAACCAGCGCACCTAAGGTGGTCTGGTTCTGGGAGGTTGTCCTGTCTTGCCCAACATATCTGTCTGCTGGCTTTTATGCTCCTTGTCAGCAGTACAAGTGTTTTTCAGGCTCTGACTGTGGTTACTGCATCAGTGACAGAGTTTTTGCAGGAATTGAACCAGTGTTGGCCTGAAGCAGTTGCTGCTGAGCTCTTTACTTGTTTGCTGCGATATTATTTGAGTTTAAATATTTGGATCAAATTCTCGAAGTAGTTCCACATTACGTTGGTGTAGACACTTCACTGCTAAGATTCAGCTATTGCTGCAAAATACCACGTCCCTCTTTATGCATCCTCTTTTTACCTTGACCCTTTTCCACATGCCATAAAGAGCAACCTCTGAAACGTGGGGCGAACAACACCACGCGTCCCTGGGGAAGATTCGGGACCTAACGAGTTTTGCTTGGGTGATGGTAACCAAATCTGTGCTCCCCTCTGATGTGTGGTAGAGTTGCAGCTCTCTGGCATCAGCTCTCCTGTTCTTAGGGTTCAGCAGCTTGCAATCTGAAAGCTCAGGAGCTGTTTTCCAAGAGATGAGAAGAGATCTTTCCTTCCTGTAGGCTGCAGGTTTGAAGAGGCATCTTAGGCTGACCACGAGGATTAGAGGTGTCAGCTTTTTGGTGGTGTTCTTTATGCAGAGATTTTTGTGGTTTGCTCAGTCTCTGCAGCCTGACTTCACAGCCTTGGCAAGGTCACCTTTAGGTTCACAGTGACTTCCTTCAAAGTCATAAAGATCCTTCTTTAGCAAAAGAGGAAGGGGTCCTAGTTCTTCAGATATCAAAACCAAGATACTGCCTGGCACTGGAGCAGCTGAAATGCCAGATGGAGATGGGCTTTCCTGGTTCCTTTTGTTTGTGGCTTATCCATTATGATTAATAATGAGCAATGATTCGTACCCAGTTTATGCTCACTGTTGTGGCATATCAGGCCTCTAAAATGTTTGAGGCTGGCATTCTTTGAGAAACATATCTGTATCTCAGTGACTGGCTCTGCAAGGCTTCTCACTCTGTTCTCAACATGATCTCAGTTCTGGTCCTTCAGCTTCTGTTTTCTGCTTTTACTGCAACAAAATGACAATTCATACAGTCAGTTACTGACCTGGGGTGGATCTTGTACAAAACATTTCCCATTCTTAAGATTCTGGACCTGAGATGCAGAGCCCCAGACCTCCTTTGTGTGTGTCATTGTTGAATCCTGCTGGTCCAAGAGCTATTATCCCTGCCATGGCAGGGGGCTTGGTACTGGTTGATCTTTAAGGTCCCTTCCAACCCAACCCATGCTATGATTCTATGGCATTGATGGTGTTTCAAGCAACTCCAAATCTCAGGCAGAAATATTGGTGCCTCATAGTGAGCCGTGATCCTTTCTTGTGCCAGATGTACACACAAACATCACTTTGATCAACAAAGCAATAGTGGCTTGCCTAAAGCTGCCATGAGAGAGAACTCTGAGTGTAATATAAGTCCTTCAGATGTCAAAGAGAGCTGCTGCTGTAGTAAAGTGTGAGTCAGTCACAGCTCTGGGATGCCAGGAGTGCAGGGAATCCTGCAGCCCCAGGAGCAGGCAGCGACTGCTGAAGCTTCCCTGGTCCCCGAGAACATGGCAAGTTGTTTCTGCTCTGATCCAGATCCTGACCCCTACAGCCTGTGATCAATGGTGAAGCAGAAGATGCTGATAGTGAAGTGAGATGAGCAAGTAAATTCCCCCAGACCCTCCATTTTTAAACCTTACCTGTGGCATTGAGCTCCAGTCCCAGTGTACTCTTGCGCTGATGTGAGGTGTGATGTTAAGGCAGTTCCTTCCTCAATGGCAAACCCAAAGCACTGGAAATAAGACATCACCTTACTGGCTTTTGTGTGTTTCCCATCTCACCTCTCCTTAGGCTGGGCACAGGGTTGGTAACGTCTTGGCAGTCCAGTGGGATCTGAGGTGCTAAATTGTTAAGAGACTGCACTCAGCTGGACAGGGGGATTCTGAGCAGCTCTACAACCTTGGAATAGTAACCTGGGGGGGGAATTCTTTAAGGTAACTGGATTAGAGCAGCTGTTTCTGTGCAGAACATGCAAATGCACCGAGCAGGCTGCACACCCTGCAGGGCTTTGCGCATCTCCCTGGGATGCAGTGTGCCTGCTGAGGTGGTTGTGATAATACCCAGGATCAGTGGGATGGTGCTCTTACAGAATAAGCTGCCTCCACGAGTTCCTAGAGCGAGCAGGCCCGGAGTCATCGGGCAAAGCTTTCTTCTGAATATCAAAATGATAGTAAAAATCACCCGTGGTCAGCCTGGTGTTAGACTGATGTGAGGGTAAAACAAAGACGTGCCTGAAGACAGGCACAGCTCGAGCAGAACTGATGCCAAGTGTGGATTTCTCTAGTGTTTGCCTTGTCATGCTTAGCTGCTTGTGAAAGGCTGCTGCAGCCCAGTGGATTCATGATGCAGTCAGGCATGGTATTGCTAATGAAGATGGGCTCAGGGAGGGGAGGAGGGGGGGGTCTCTGCTCAGTGTAAACTTTAAAATACCTTTTGTGTTAATGACTGCTTCTTCATTACTAGGCAAGACTCTTTGATGAGCCTCAGCTGGCCAGCCTCTGCCTGGAGAACATAGACAAGAACACATCAGATGCCATCAATGCAGAGGGCTTTACAGACATTGATCTGGGTAAGCTTTTTCCCCCCTTCTCCCTGCGTGCTTTCATAACAACCTCCAAAGTTATTACAGGTTAATGCTTGGCCCTTCTCATTTGTGGCTTTGCTGTTCTGGAGCAATCTGTTGAATGAACAGCCTCTGGCACTGAGTAGTAGAGAAGGCATTTGCAAAAGACTGCTTGCTTGCAGAAATACCCTGGATTCTGCTTACTTTGGTGCAACTTGATTTTTCTGGGCCTGATACAAAGCCTGTTTCCTCTGCTGATGTTGGCAGGTTTTGAGTGGGTGTGACTTGCCTTTTTTTTTTTGGAGTTGGCATTGTTCCCTGAATCTTTGTCAGGTTTTGGAGTTAAAAAGGTGTTGCATTTTTGGAAGGAAGAACTGGCTGCTTTAATTATCATATGCACCATTAAAATTCATCTTTAACCTTCTTCAGATGAGATGGGCTGTGGAGGTAAGGCGCGGGTAACCTTCTGGCTTTCATGCTTCTTGCTTCATCCAAATGTGACATCAAGTAAGTTGCAATTCATTCTCCTGCCCTTCCATTAATGTGTCAATTAAATGGGCACTGTTTGCTGCTCCAGTGAGTTACTCACTTATGGAATACACAGATAAATCTTCTTCAGAGGCTGCAGGCAGCAATTCTGGTGATGCTGGTGTTCAGCTGCTTCTCTCTCACTCCCTTGGCTGTACACAGAGTACTTCTGGCTGGGTGAAAGCAGGTGGTTTGTGTTAGTGCCTGAATTGTCCCTGTCTGTGCTGCCTTGCAGACACCCTGGTTGCAGTGCTGGAGAGGGATACCCTGGGCATCCGGGAGGTTCGTTTGTTTAACGCGGTTGTTCGCTGGTCGGAGGCCGAGTGTCAACGGCAGCAGCTTCAGGTGATTCCGGAGAACAAGCGGAAAGTTCTGGGCAAAGCACTTTCTCTTATCCGCTTCCCGCTGATGACTATTGAGGAGTTTGCAGCAGGTAACTGAACAAAGGCTTTTCTGGCAACCCTGGTCTTTCCTTTATCTGAAAATACACAGGATCAAGTACGTGAAAATGCATTTTCTCTGTGTATCCTAGAACCGTGGAATGGTTTGGGTTGGAAGTCACCTTTAGTTTAGAGAAGAGGAGGCTGAGGGGTGACCTCATCACTGTTTACAACTCCCTGAAAGGAGGCTCTGACAGGGTGGGTGCTGCCCTCTTCTCACGAGTGATGAGCGATAGGATGAGAGGGAACGGCTGCACATTGTGCCAGGGCAGGGTTAGACTGGACATTAGGAAGAATTTCTTCACTGAGAGAGTGGTCAGGGGTTGGAACAGATTGCCCAGGGAGGTGGTGGATTCTCCATCCCTGGAGGTGTTTAAAAGATGGGTAGATGAGTTTCTTAGGGATATGGTTTAATAGGGAGACAGGCACGGTTGGACTTGATCTCAGAGGTCTCTTCCAACCTTATGATTCTATGATTCTATAAAGATCATCCAGCTCCCAGCCCCTGCCATGGGCAGGGACACCTCCCACTGGATCAGGGGGCTCAAAGCCCCATCCAACCTGGCCTTGAACACCTCCAGGGATGGGGCAGCCACAGCTTCTCTGGGAAACCTGTACCAGGGCCTCCCCATCCTCATTGTGAAGAGTTTCTTCCTAAGGTCTAATCTAAATCTTCCCTCTTCTAATATAAAGCCGTTCCCCCTTGTCCTGTCTCTCCATGCCCTTGTAAGAAGCCCCTCCCCAGCTTTCTCAAATTTGAGATTGTCCCCTATTCCTGCTGTTGACAAGATCTGCTGTGTAAATGTTTCTCCTTGACTGTTTGCTCTTGGTTTAAAGACTACAGCGCTCCTTCAGGTGAGTCAGATCATAGCTGCCTGTACCCATAGGATGTTCAGATGGTTACTTTCTCATTCAGCTTACAGCAAAGATCCAAACAGGGCTTCCCATGCTTTCCTTTCCAACCATCCCAAGCATTTAAACTACGTGTAGCTAATAGTATTGCAAATAATTAGTGTTGATTATAGCCTGCTTCCAAAGAGAAATGAGGGTATTTCTCCCCACCCTGTGCTTGCTGGTGCCTGTGCCCTGGTGGTGCTGTGGGCCTTGTCTCAGCAGTGCCCTTCACAGCAGAGCCCCATAACAGAAATAACTTCCAAAATGTTCTTTTAGCCAGAGGCTGGTGTTGTTTAGTCTGTGTCTCAAAGCATTTTTCAAGTTTACATTAAGATCTCGATCTACAAAGTTGTCCAAATCATTTAACGGTTTTGACTGAAGGTTTTTTGTTTTGTTTTCATTGCCTGTTGTCTTTGACTTCATGCTCTGGTGATTCTCCAGGGACTGAAAACTGGCAATTGGCTTAAATAGTTTTCATGCTAAAAGACAGTGTGGAGCCATTTTCAAAACCAAAACTGGTTTTAGGCTGCAGTTGTGTGTACAAAGAAGCAGAAAGGGTCACTAGCACCACTTCCTGTGCAGATCCCTTCTCAGGGCAAAGGTGCCATCAGCTTTTCAGCAGTTAATGTACTCCTCTCCCAAGTAAGAAGTGATAGGATGAGAGGAACTGGCCTCAAGGTGTGGCAGGGAAGGTTTAGATTAGGTATCAGGAAAAATTTCTTCACTGAAAGGGTTCTCAAGCACAGGCAGAGGCTGCCCAGGGGGGTGGTGGAGTCACCATCCCTGGAGGGCTTTAAAAAACAATAAGGTGCTCAGAGATCTGGTTTAGTAGTGGACAGGTACGGTTGGACTCTGATCTCCAGGGTCTTTCCCAACCAAACAATTGTATGATTCTGTGATTTGGTATTTTGAGATGAAGAGGGATATTAGGAAGAAGTAAATCTATGCTTGTACCTTGGTACCCGTGTTCTGTTTTGCCTATCACAGCTCGGCTGCGATGTGGTCTTAGGGATGTGAATCTCTTCAGCAACATCTTGGTCAGGGAGACAGAGGCACCTTCATCCCAACTGGGTAATTGTCCTTGGGTTTGCACTGGCTGAAAACACAGCACGCTCTTCTTCAGGGTGCATCATGCCCAGGAGTGTTGCAGCAGATCTCAGGCTGACAATCCGGGTTGATGGGAGAGAGCATCCTCCTCCTGGATAGCATTACAGCCTTCAGAGTACTTCTCTGTAATCCCTTCCTTCAGCTCTTGGATCATTCCATCTCACTGGAAGGAATGTGTTAATTTTGGCATATTTGGGTTGAAGCCTTTCAGCTGGGAATGTCAGTGCCCCCTCCCCAGACTGCCTGTCACAGTTTGCCTTGGGTCTTTTGTTGCTCTTCTTGCTTTGAGACAAACTCTTATGTTTCTCCATCCACTTTAACCCAAAAGATGAGCAAAAGAAACTCCAAACCCAAGAGTCTGTGCTGGGCAGCTGTTCTTTAAACAAGGACTGCTGTGGAATAGCTTCAGATTTGTCCTTTATCTGAGTTTTTGAGTGACTTTGATTTTTTTGGTGATCACAGCTGAGGCAGGAGAGGGAAACCATCCCCTCCACCCTGCTCTCCCAAAAGCAGATTCATTTTTTACAGGCAGTGGTTTCACCAGTTTATTGTACAGATTGGTATTAAACAACCTGAGAGTTGGGGTTTTTCAACCTGGAGGACAGAATGCTTTGGGAAGACCTCAGAGCAGCCTCCCAGTATTGAAAGGGGTTCCAGGAAAGCTGGGGAGGGGCTCTTGATCATGGAGGTCAGCGATAGGAGGAGGGGGAATGGTTTTGACCTGAAAGAGGGGAGATTGAGATGAGATCTTAGGGAGAAATGTTTTGCTGTGAGGGTGGGGAGGCCCTGGCCCAAGCTGCTCAGGGAAGCTGTGGCTGCCCCATCCCTGGAGGTGTTGAAGGCCAGGTTGGATGGGGCTTTGAACCCCCTGATCCAGTGGGAGGTGTCCCTGCCCGTGGCAGGAGGTGGAACTGGATGGGCTTTGAGGTCCCTTCCAGCCCAAACCATTCTGTGATTCCATGGAGTTTTGCATGAAGATGTTTTAACTGGCAAATGCTCCACTCCCTTCCCTTAGAGCAAGTAATTTGAAACATTTGAGAGCTGAATTGCAGCAACACAGGATAAGTTCAGGCATGATCAGTGACAACTAATTTTTGCTGAGCAAAGTGTCCATAAGCTCATTTATCTGTTAATGGTCAACTTCCTTGAGTTCTTTCATCTCTGCCTCTTGCAGCCTTCACAGACCTTGTGTCTCTGTAACCTCGTGCTGGGTTTAACCAACTACAAGTCATTTGGGCCCAAGGAGTAGCTGGGTTTTTGCCTCCCACATTACAGAACCCTTAAGGCTATTGTTTCTCCAGTACACAGCAGTTTTGTTTCTGTTAAGTCTCTTGCAAATAGAGATGCAGAGCAGCTCTTAAGCTAAAAGACCAATTTTTGCCTGGTCCCACATTTTAAAGTATTTGAAGTGGTTTCCAAAGCTTGAGTTTAGCATCGCTTTGGGGAAAACATCCAGTTACTGGAGGAAAGATGAGAACCTTTTAAACTCTTGCTAAAATCACTCACGTTTCTCCCTAGGTTCTACAGTTATGGTGTTAGAAAAACAAAAAAAAAACCAAAAGCAGGGATTAAATGCCCAAGGGAAGGGAGGAATCAAAGCAAGGTGGGAGCTGAACTGCTTTGGTCTTGACTGAAAACACTCCTGTGCTTCCTCAGTTGATGGTAACCAGGTGACATTCCCTCCTTGTGGGCTGTCACGGTGCCTTGACAGTCGTGTTGTAAAACACCGGTGTAGATGTATGAAAATCCCTGTCTCTTTCCAGTATTATCATCTCCTGAGGGAGCGGGGGAAGGATTAGCTGAATGTTTGAGGTTTTTAAACTGGTTCTCTAAGCCAAATGTGTTTTGGCTCTGCAGAGCCGGGCGCGTAATCGCCGTTTCGCATACGTGCTCTGTGCGGAGGCTCTGCGGTCCCCACGGGTGTGCAAACAAAGGGCAGGCAGCACGTTCCTGTCTGGCTTTTCCCTTCCTGATACACCAGGGGAGATCCCACGTGTGGGGTGTGCCTTTGGCTCAACTCTCTCTCCAAGTCCTGTTTGCTTCCCCACGGAAATCCCCGAAGGATCCCTCCTGGTTTCCGAAGGCTGACGGCATCGCTCCTTTCGTGCTCCTCTGCAGGGCCTGCGCAGTCGGGAATCCTGACGGATCGGGAGGTGGTGAGCCTGTTCCTCCACTTCACTGTCAACCCAAAGCCACGGGTGGAGTTCATCGACCGACCACGCTGCTGCCTGCGGGGGAAGGAGTGCAGCATCAGCCGTTTCCAGCAGGTGGAGAGCCGCTGGGGGTACAGTGGGACTAGTGACAGGATCAGGTCAGCTCCTCTGCTAATTCTGCTCTCAGCCTCCTCTAGACCTCACCCTTCGTAGTTACTTGCTACACCCTGACTTCCACCTAGACTTTAGTTAAGCCTTTGACACCATTTCCCACAGTGTTCTGCTGGAAAAACTGCTCGTGGCTCGGGTGGGCTTGCTCCTCGCTGGGTCAAAAACTGGCTGGATCTCAGGGCTTGGAGGGTTGTGGTGAATGGAGTTCAGTCCAGTTGGTGGCTGGTGACAAGTGGTGTCCCCAAGGCTCGATGTTGGAGCCAGGTCTGTTTAATATCTTCATCCATGATCTGGATGAAGGGGTTTGAGTGCTCCCTCAGTTTGCAGGTGACACCAGGTTGGGTGGGAGTGTTGATCTGCCCAAGGGCAGGAAGGCTCTGTGGAGAGATCTGGGCAGGCTGGATCCATGGGCCAAGGCAAACGGGATGGGGTTCAACAAAGCCAAGTGCCAGGTCCTGCACTTGGGCCACAACAACCCCATGGAATGCTGCAGGCCTGGGGAAGAGAGCTGGAAAGGTTCCTTGTGGAAAAGGCCCTGGGGGTGCTTTTCCAACCTTAACAATTCTATATAAACCTTAGTGCAGACTCTGAAGGGAAAGCATTTTGCTGGGCAGGAGCTTTGCCTGTGCATTAACCTGCACGTGCAGCTGCCACTTTGGTTTCCAGCAGATGTGGCCCTAGCACAGGCCTCCTGGGGGATTATCCCTCTCCTTTCCAAGTGGCTCCCTGCAGCCTCAGGGCACGTTGTGGCTGGAGTCACCAGGCTTCTTCTGGTGCCTGGGTATGTCAAGTGACCAGTGCTTCATCAGGTTTGTTCCCTTCTCTGTTACAAATGCAGATGTGGCTTGTTGAAGCCCCTCAATCTCCTCTCTTTGAGGGAGGGATTAGGATAAAAAGCTTGTTGTACCTGCTTTTCTGCTAATATCTGGTTTGTTTAGATGTAAGCTTGTAGAGAAACAGCAAAGCCCAGCCATGTTGGTGGCATGGCAAACAGTGGTTTAGGATAGAGCAGGACAGGAGGGAATCAGAAAGTTTAGGCTATTTCCTGATTTGTCTTTGTCTCATGTGGAAAGGAACTCACATTAGTCCTTCAAATTATTAAGCCTTTGCATTGATGGTTTTCTTGCATATCAACGGAGCTGTCAGTGAGATCTTCTGGTCCCTTCATCCCCTTACAGGAGATGGTAACTGGGAGAGCTGCTGGCTCCACACACTGCTCTCTGATCTAACATTCACAGACCTTTTGGAGCTCGTATTTGACTTTAATTTCAGCTGCTGGCAGCGTCAGGGTCAGTCTCCAGCAAGGCTGGTGGGCACTTTGAATGCTGAGTTGCAGAGCAGTGGCCTCCAGCCTGCTGCAGAGGTTTGTCCTTGAAACACACATGACAGAGAGAGTTGCTGGATGGGTGATGAAATTATATTGGCAGTTTGGCAGGCACTGAGGCTTTCTGCTGCCTGAGAAGATGGGGCCATAGTGGGGCTGTGGGGTGAACACCCTTCTCTTGCTGCCTTAGACCCTGGGCATTCCTACGTTCAGGAGCTGTTGAATCTCATTTTCTACTCTGGGGTAAATCTTGAGTGCAGCTGCATCCAGCAAATGCTCAGGGGCACATGGATGATTCTGCAGTGCTCAGCAGTGAAATATCTAACGATGCTCTGAGTGGTCTTTGCTCTTGCTTTGCTGGAACGGCTGCTGCTGCCCCAAGGGTGGGCACTGTCTGGGCTCTGCAGGCTGCCCTGGCTGCCAGGTGTCCTGCTGCACCCTCAGAACGCTTTCTGAGCCTGGACTCTGGAATTCTGAGATGGGATTGTGCACCTTTGTGTTTCACATGAGCAAATAAGATCATGCTTCCTGTTAGGACAGTGTAAGCCTGCAGATTACAGCTTTTGTGAAGGTTTCAGTTATTAGTAAGAATTGCACTTAAAACTGTTACGTTT
Source organism: Dromococcyx pavoninus (assembly GCA_033558185.1). NCBI lineage: Eukaryota > Metazoa > Chordata > Aves > Cuculiformes > Neomorphidae > Dromococcyx > Dromococcyx pavoninus. The sequence goes on from JAUMJL010000834.1 coordinate 21,902, forward strand.
GATTTAATAATGGCTATAAAATTAAAGGGAGTGAAGACACTTTTGTACCATCCTTGTGCTAAAACAGTATCAGAGTGGTGAGTTGGTCTGATTTTCCTGATCTGTTCCTGCAGGTTCTCAGTAAACAAAAGGATATTTGTGGTTGGGTTTGGATTGTACGGATCCATACACGGGCCAACGGATTACCAAGTAAATATACAGGTAAATCTCTCTACTCCATTAAAAATATTTGCTGCTGTAGGGAACAACTTACACATTTTAGTGAATATGTACCAAAATCTGAAGTTGGAAGGGGCTGGGTTTGCTCTCTGGGTAGGGAGGTTGGCAGCTGGAGCGAGGGCCAGATGGGGATCAGAGGGATTACTGCTCTTGGTTTTATGCAACCTCCCGTAGCCTGCGTCACCGCAGGATCTCCTCGGGCTGCTCCCAGCCGACGTCTTGGAGTTGTGACGTGGTTTGAGAAGAGATTGTGTGTGTTTTCCCACACCGAGCGTTCCTGCAGGTGGTGCAGCAGCAAGTTGGGTGCTGCAGTAGGACTGGGCTGTCTTCTGCTCCGAGCTGTGGAAATGCAGCAGAGCAGCCACGATTCATCAAGGGAAGAGAAGGAAGCCCTTGCTGTGCCTGTGCAGTGCCGACGCGTGGCCTCACGCCATCGGTGCCCGCTTTGAGATGACGGGTGGGACCGAGGGAGACTCCTTGCCTCAAGTCCATGGTGGTCTTGTTCAAAGGCTGAGGTGGTGTGTGGGAATCATGGAATGGAAGGGACCTTATAGCCCACCCAGTTCCAACCCCCTGCCATGGGCAGGGACACCTCCCACTGGATCAGGGGGCTCAAAGCCCCATCCAGCCTGGCCTTGAACACCTCCAGGGATGGGGCAGCCACTTCTCTGGACAACCTTGTGTAAGCCTCGTGTGCCTTGTTCTGGATATGCATACATAGCCCCAGCCTGGGTCACTGGAGAAGAACAGTCTCCAGGACACTTACCCCAACTCGGCTGACGTGGTGAGCAGAGTCTGTCAGCACCTCATCCTGAACTGTCAGGGTCTCCTGGTGCCCCCGAGCTCCCGGAGGAGAAAGGGAAGTGGAGATGTAAGTGAAGAACACCAGCCTGTAGCCCTCTGCCAGGTGATGGGGTGAGGAGGGGCTGTCTGGGGCCCAAGCCCACGGTTGTTGACATGATCACAGCGCTGAGGATGGACACAAGGAGTGGGATAGGGCAGTCGTGGTGGGGCTGGTCCCATTGGAGTCAGTCCTGTTCAGGGGTCACACATGGGTGCTGGGCAGCATTCAGCTGACTGCACAGGTTCCACATGAAGACGTCTCTTGCAGATCATCCACACAGACAGTAACACAGTCCTGGGGCAGAACGACACGGGGTTCAGCTGTGATGGATCATCCAACACTTTCCGAGTCATGTTCAAGGAACCTGTTGAGATTTTACCCAACGTGAACTACACAGCGTGTGCTACTCTAAAGGTACCATCCTGGGGCGGTGTGGGGAGAGGAGGGACTCGTGGAGCTGGGTGGGAGCAGCTTCTGTAGTCCCTTCAGGGCAATGTGGCTCTGGCTCTGCATCTGTCAAGGCCTGTAGCATCATCTGGAAGTTCTGCTCTGCTCATGAAGCTGCCACGAGTGCCTTCACCACCAGCATTCAGAGTTGTTTGTAACCTGTCTTGCCGGGGTGTGGTAATTAACGGGCTGCGTTAGTGATGAAGGGATGGGATTTATGGTTTGTACAGAGAAGCTGTTGGTTCTGCAGGCAGTTAATGCAGAGCCTGCCTGCTGTGGGTAAAACAGTTGGTATTTAATGATTGAGACCTGGTAAATGTAGTGTTAAGTTCTGATGGAGACGAGAACTTTGCTCAAAATACCTGAGGTGCAAGAACCGGAAAGAAGAGGGAGGTGTTGAGCTCTCCAAAGCTCATTGCTTCAGGCCTGACCTCCCAGAGTGTGCCTGGGCAGGAAGGTCCTGCAGGGCCACCATCATCTTGTCTGATCTCGATCTGATCTTGTCTTGTGTCACCATCGCAGGGTCCGGATTCCCACTACGGAACCAAAGGACTGCGCAAAGTCATCCACGAATCACCAACAACGGGAGCCAAAACCTGCTTTACGTTCTGTTACGCGGCTGGGAACAACAACGGCACTTCCGTGGAGGATGGACAAATCCCAGAGATCATCTTCTACACATAGTGCAGCTGCAGAGCTGCCTCTGGACTCTTTCTCTTTCCCTGTCAACTTCCAAACTAAACTTCTGGCTGAGTTTGACCACGCCGATCGGAGCCACACTAGCCAAAGGTCTCTGAAACCATTTCAAAGCTCATGTTTTGCCTTGTGCTGGTGATTCTGCTGCTGTCGGGTACCAGACGAACTGGGGTACTGGTTCCATTTGTAGGTTGTCTGTGGCTACTCATTTTTCACTTCACTGATTAATCCTACCTAACAACATCCATTTTTTTTGACTGTAATGAATGTAGATGCTTTTCCACCAGTCAGGAGCATGGAAACCGAGCGGCTCTGGTTGTGGTTAAACCTGCTGCGAGGAGCTCATCCTGCACAAAGACACACTTGGGGCTGTGTGGGCCATCCTCTTCGTTCCAGCTCACGAGGGAGGTGTTTGGTGAGACGTTTCCGTGCCTGCCCGGCAGCGCTGCCGCAGCGATGGGGCTTGGCCAGCCCGTGCCCAGCGCCTTCTCCCCCACCGGCCCGGGGAAGAGTTGTGCCAAGTGGCCTTTTCCCTGAGGCTTTGCTGTTTCAGCACTGAACGGTCTTTGAGGGAGACCTTGAAACTGGAGCCTTTCGGGAGAGACTGTGGTGTTTCCAGGCTGTTCTCACCGATTTGTGACAATCCTTCACCTTGAGCGGTTGGCGACAGCGACTCGGCCTTCCCTGTGGAGTCGGGATGGGACAGTGGCTCCGGCCAGGCAGGCTCTGCTTCCCACCACGCTGCGCCCTGAGGTGCTTCTTTCAAACTCAATAACGTGTTTGGAACGATGGGTGATCCTCGGATACCTTCAGCAGCAGAGCACCCGTCCCAGGTGTTACGGTGCTGACCGGATCCCTGCGGATGGTGCCGGGGTTCGTCAGCTGGAGCGAGCGAGGGCCCTTCCTCACCCTCCTCCCCGTTCTGCTGTGTTGCTGCTGTTCTCATGCACGTTTCAATGCATTTTCTCATTGTTCCTTTGCATCGCTGACCCTCCCCAGGCTGCTTCACAGCCCCCTGCCCTGCTGCCAGGTAGGGAGAGGCTCCATGTGCAACCCCCCGATAGCGCCGCGGAGGGACGAGGGTTGAGGAAAGAGGTCAGGAAAGCTTGGCCTGTGAACGTTTGCTGGGATGGGCACAGGAGGGAGCTGGGGGATTCACAGGTTTTGCCTGGCTGTAATAATGAATCCTGGTTGCTCTTTCCTTTGAGCTGTGTTGCCAGGGGGGAGGCAGCTGCCTTGTGTTTGTGGCTGCCAGTGCTGGTGAAGAGGATGAGCGTTTATCCTCCTGTTCTGCAGAGGAAGCTGGAGTTCCAGGAGCACTGGGTGGTATGGCCAGAGCCTGCTGAGGTCTGCAGGGGATGTGCTGCGGCCCCAAAGCTGCACTTTTCCCTTTGGAAACCTCTTGCACTGCTCCAGGCACTCGGAAGCACCGTAACTCACCGGGCAGCACCGTATTTACCTGCCAGAAGCAAACACCTGGTTGCCCGTGGCTGGGGCAGGTGGCTTGGTACCCACTCACTCACTGGGGAGATGGTGTCTCCTCCCGTGGCTCCAGCTCTGCCTGTGGCTGCCGGGGTCACTCCTCAGTAATTCCTTTGGGAACAGCTCGCACCTCCGGACCAGCAGCCCTTGGAGATGTCAGTAGTTGATCCCGTGGTGAGATGTGTCCATTGTCAGCCTGCGCTGGGATGGGATGGTTTTAATATGGCCAGTACTGAACAAAAGGAGGGTCCAGGGCTCCGGTACCACACCTGGCTCTGTGCAATCAATGCAAAGTGGTGGAGATGGATGAATGGAGCGGGGCCTTCCCCTAGGGGTGCCAACGGCCACACCTGCCCTCACCTCCCACCTCTGCCCCTCTTCTCCAAGGCTGGAGGACTTCATTGCCTCTCCCCGGGGCAGCCTCCGTGCTGCAGATGTGGCTTTGCAGGAGGCAATACTGGAAATCATTGGAAGCTGAAAGAAGCAGAGCTGCACCCTTGGCTGTGCAATGAGCAGGACTGTGGGGGACGGCCTCGTGCAGCTGGCACAGGCGTCTCCCTGCGGCCTCTTCCCTGGAAGCATCTGTTTTACCAATGTTTTGTTGTGCATATTCTCTTCCCAAATCCAAACTCTCTGCTGTTACCACCCCCCTCAGGGTCAGCGCGGTCGCTTGTCCTGGTGGGAGGGAGAGGATTTGAACTGAACCTACACCCGAGCACCTTCTGTTCCTGTGGCTTCCCTGCAGTTTGATGCAACTCTGGCTGTTGTAGATAGATGAATGTAACTCCTTGTTGGACAATGCCTGTTCCCAAAGTCGGAGACGTTCGGTTGTCCCACGTCACCTTCAGCAGAGCTGGGATGTCTCCACTCCAGTGCTATATTGATGAATGTATCCGATGCTCTCGTTCCGTGTCCACACTCTGCTTTTGGCCAGCTTTGTGATTTGTAAATAGGAAATCAATAAAGACATTGGGTTGTCTTTACGGCGCTTTCATTGTTATTTAAGAGAGCAGAGGCTGCTGCTGTGCCAGAGGGACCTGTGCTGTGCTGCTTCCCAGCCCTTCTTCCTCCAGGTCCTCAGCCTCCCCCTCTGCGCTCCCAGGAGGATCACGACTGGGGGCACCCAGACCCTCTGGGGAGCAAAGCTACTGGGAAACCGTGTGGAATGTGTGCTGAAAGCTGCCCCAGCCTTTGCAGAGGGAGCTTGGGGTCTCTGAAAGTGGGGGACCCTGAAGTGAGGGGGTGTAAGGGGCTCTACAGCCCCCTGGAAGGAGGGGGTAGCGCTGGTCTCTTCCAGGCAGCCTCTTCCAGGGTTTCACCACTTTTTCAGTGAAGGAATTTTTCTTAATATCCCGTTTATACCTCCCCTGGGGCAACTTGAGCCCATTTCCTCTCATCCCATTACTTGAGAGAATCGTGGAGTAGTTTGGGTTGGAAGGGATCTTAAACCCCACCCAGTTCCAACCCCCCTGCCATGGGCAGGGACACCTCCCACTGGATCAGGGGGCTCAAAGCCCCATCCAACCTGCCCCATCCAGGGATGGGGCAGCCACCACTGCTCTGGGCAACCTGGGCCAGGGCCTCCCCACCCTCACAGCAAAACATTTCTCCCTAAGATCTCATCTCAATCTCCCCTCTTTCAGCTGAAAACCCTTCCCCTCATCCCATCCCTGCACTCCCTGATCAAGAGCCCCTTCCCAGCTCTCCTGGAGCCCCTTTCAGTGCTGAGAGGCTGCTCTAAGGTCTCCCTGCACAACTCTCAGCCTGTTCCTGTGTGGGAGCTGCCCGTGTCCCACCCGCCAGGCCGTCGCACACAGAAGAAATTGCAGCGTTTAAAGGTTTGTGGTTTTTGTATTTTTTATTTTATTTTTTAATTGGTTTTACTAAAAAAAAAAAAAAAAAAAGGAGCCCCTAAATCCTATGGCTTCCAGGAAGCGTTGGAGCGATGGAAATGCCGGTTCTGTACACTTTGTTTAAAGCAGTAACTGAACTCGCAATGGAACAAACACCCTCACGTACAAGCGCAGGGTTTGGCCTCCTCGCTGGAAGGATGGGGCGTTGGGGGGCGCAGCCGGAGCTGGGCAAGCGCTCGCGGCCCCTCCCACCGCAGCTCCGCTCCAGCCTCCACCGGGCTCGCTCGGCCCCGCTGCGCTGAGGAGCCGCGGCCGGGGGGGAATTTAAGGCGAATTTTAACATTTCTTTCTTTGCCTCCGTGGGGAATCGAGGCCGAAGAGTGCACAGGGCTGCAGGTGGTGGTGGGGGAACAGCAGCACCTGGAGCTGCCCTGGCCCCTCCTGCCCCGCTGAGACCCAGGAGAAGCCAAAGCCGGGGTCAGTCCCAAATTTAGGATGAAGAGAGGCAGAGGTGCTGTGCCCCAGGTGCAGCCACAGCTCAGGGGCTCTGGCAGGGCAGGATGAGGCCCCCCCCCTGCCCCCCAACACCCAGCTGGGGCCTCCAGCACCCCGAGCCGGGCGATTCAGAGCAATGGTTCAAAGCAGCCACAGACAGCCCCACCCCCTTCAAAGACTCATCCCCAATCTTTGGGGTAGAACAACAGGATTTTGGTAAAGATAAGTGTGCCAACCCCCCCCTCCCTCCCCAACGTGTTGTGATTCGTACACACAGCAGCACAGGAGGGGGTGATGTGGGAAAGCTGTGGTGCCCAGGGGAGAACAGGGGCTGTGGGGGCTGTGTCCGTGTGTTTATGTGTAAGCTACAAAATAAAATCCCATTCCCCAGCGCAGGTGGGAGGAGGCCATGGGATGAGGCCAGAACCCCAGCTCTGGCAGCGCCGCTCCACCCCAACACTTTGTTCCTCCAGCCCCACACTCACAGCCCAGGGTCTGTAACAACCGAAGGAGCTGATCAAACGCTGCCCCTGCGACCCTAAAGCTGTGGTGGAAACACCCAGCTCTAAGACATCGCAGTTGCTTCTCCTGCTCTGCCGCCTCCCTCCAGGGGGTGCCCGGTATCCCTGTCCCCACATCCCGCCCCACCCCCCGCCCCAGGAGTCCCCAACCTGTTCCTGTTGAGACCAACCAGTGCCTGCGTCGCTACAGAGAATGTGAACTGGAAGCACATCTCCCCTCCCCTCTCTCCAGCGCTTCCAGAGGCTGCACCGCTCCCCACCGGAGCCGGTTAACGAAGGGGGAACCCGACGGGGCTGAAAGGAAGAGCAGAACTCGGTAACACTGAGGCTGACGGGCAAAGACTGAGGACTCAGCACTGCACCGAGACTCACTTTAAATTAACTTAAGAGACAAAGAAGCAACAGAAAAAAAAAATAAGATTCCTCCTCAGCCCACTGCTCTCGAAATTGTCTTCTGCTTCTTCTGACAGCGACGGGTCAGAGTCTGTTGAGTTGATCCCCATTTTCGGACTGGTTAGAGACTCACAAGCAAGTGACGCTGCGGATTGGGTTCCATTTGTTTCTTTTTTTTCCCTATCTTTTTTTTTTTTTGCTCTTTTTGATGGCCGCAGGGACTCCGGCGAAGTTGGGCTTGGTTCGAGTCACGGCCACGCGCCGGGCGAGTGGCGGAGGGGAGGACAAGCAGTTTGGGGAGGCCCCGCTCCCCGCCTGCGCGTGTGGGGCGCTGGGAGAGGCCGTCCGCTCCGGCCCGGCCTCCCCCGCGGCCCCGGCCTGTCCGAGGGGGCCGTCGCTGCCGCCGGCGCCGCGGGTCAAGAGCCAGCCACGGCCAGAGGGAGAGGAGTCATCGCGCACGCCGCTCCACCCGGCCTGGCAGCTCACTTGCGACGCTTGGTGGTTTTCCTCTTCCTTCTCTTGAAGAAACAGCAGCACCTGGGGATGGAGGAGACCCTGTCAGCACCCGGGCCTGGACATGGATGGGATTGGGCGGAGCTGGAGGGGGGACGCGGAAACCCCTCGGTGTCTTGGTGAGCCCCACGCGGGCAGAGCTGCTTCAGGAAGCATCCCTGGTTGGACTGGGTGCACCACAATGGCCACGGCAAGTGACACCAAGCAGGGTGAGTGTCACTGCCCATGGCAAACACCGGTGGTCAGAGCTGGGGCCAGGCCCACGGAGGAGAGACCACCCAATCCGTGCCCACCCCTCTGTGCTGGCTTTGGGGAGCGCACATCAGCCTCAGGGCTGAACTGGGCAAGGTGGGAAGGGGCTGGGTTGGTGTTTTATTGCAGGGTGCCAGGGGAGCAGCCTCAGTATCGTGGCGGAGCTGCAAAACCCCACGTCCACCCCAGCCCCAGCGAGAGGGAGGCAGCGGGGCCGCGTCCTTACTTTGTATCGTCTGTCACCTCCACCTCGGTGGGGGCGGTGATGGGGGCGTTCGAATGTCCTGCCGTGGGGTCGTCCGTGTTCAGCTCGCCGTTGGTGGAGCTCATCACCTGTGGAGAGGTAAACGTCAGCGTGGGGCACGGGCCACTCCTTGGCCTCGTTCCCCCATCCCATGGGAGCTGCTTCCAGAGCGGTGTGGCCCCAGGAGGTGGCACAGCCCCCCCTGGCCCTGTGCAAGCCGGAAGCACCCAGCGCCCCATGCGGGGCAGCAGGATGGAGCCCTTGCCCTGACAGCGCAGCTCGGCCTCGGTGCTGAGCAGCCCAGAGGGGTTTGGTCCCCTTGATGTCCCTGGGAGGATCCTGGCTCCAGAGAACCCCTGCACACCCAGGCAGCTCTGACAGGAGGTACGGCCCCACAAAGCTGTTGGCTCCGAGAAGACTTGGCCATGACCGGGCAACCGGACACAGCTCTTGCTCCCCAGCAACGCTGGGCCCTGTGGGACTCAGCCCCGCACCCACCCTGCGGCCTCAAGGTGCCCCTGAGCTCCTGCCCACTCGCCAGGGCAGCAGGACCATGTGCAGTGCCAGGGAGATCCAAGTCACTAAAGCAAGGATGGGGTTGCACAGGAGACTGGGATTTGCCTGAAATCCCCCTCCTGCACCCGCTGCCCCAAAGCCAGGAGCTCCTTGGGGATGCGCAGACCAGAGGATCGCCAAGCTACTCATCCTACCCGGACCCGTGGAGGAGCTGCCATCTGACAGCCACAGTGCCCAGCTGGCAGCAGGGCTGCGCCAAGCCACAGCCCCCCAGAATGCACCCGGAGAGCCCAGAGCGTCACCAACCCCCTCCCCCCAGTGCCGGGTGCAGGCGGAGGAACGCGGCAGGATTTGCAGAGCAGGGAGGGGACGCGGCAGGGGAGGAGCAGGACAGAGCTCAAGCCAGTGTCTGCTCGGCCCCGCGGGGCCAAGCCTGGCCCCGAGCACCAGCGGAGCTTCACTGCGGAGCAGCGGGGACGAGCGGCAGCGGCGGGGACAGAAGCAGAGATGGAGGAAGCAGCGCAGGCCCAGCTGGGGGGGCTCATCACGGATACCCCCGTATCCCTGTGGGCTGGACCCCCCCGGCCCAAGAGAGGCCTAGCAGCAGAGGGCAGGAGGCTGCCATGGCGACGGCGCGAGTGCAGGACCGGGGAGACGAGGCCAAGGGCTGCCCAGGGAACGGGAGGAGAAGCGGGGCTCGGAGCTGCCATGGCTGGAGGTTGGAACTGGATGGGCTTTAAGGTCCCTTCCAACCCAAACCATTCCATGATTCTATTGACTCTCGCTTCAGTCAAGGACACACAGGGAAGGCCCTGCGTGGGATCAGCTTGCGTTGTCCGGCACTGCTGGGATGAGCGGCGCTGGGGGCAGAGCCCAGTGCCCACCCGGCTGCTCATGCCGCTGCGTGGTGCAGAGCCAGCACTGTGTCCATCTCTCACCGCCCTCCGAGTGCCACCGGCAGTGCCAGGGGAGCCTGGCAGCACCCTGGGAAGCAGCACCAGCATCCTCTGCGAGCTGTGAGCATCCCGCACTGCAGGGACCACGAAGCACAGCCCCTGTGGCCAAATCTTGCAGCCGAGGCAAGACCCTGGGCATGCACGGCCCTGATGCCACCCTGAGGCTGATCCCTGGGCACGGCTGGCAGACAGACAGACAGACGTCGGCCTGTGCCCGGCCATACAGGCAGGTCGTGTGGCGCAGGTTGGCTCTGCTCCCTCCCGTGCCCGCCCCTGCCCTCGGCGCGTGGTTGCATGTACCTGGACGGACCCCCCGAGCCTGCCGGCTGCCAGGTGAGCTCCCAAAGGCTCCTCGGCAGGCTGCCCACCGGCCTGAGGATCCCACAACTCCGTCCCCTCGGGCGGCTGCTCGCGCCAGGCAGGAGGAACAGGATGAAAAGAAACAAAAGAAAAGAAAAGAGGAAGAATGGGGAAGAGAAGGGAGAGGCGGAGGGGAAAGGGGCAGGGAGAAAAGTGGCAAAGGGAGTCGAGAAAAATAAGACATGCAAAAGCAAAACCAATGACCGGAGAGGGTCGAGTCTGTGATTGCAGAGGGAACGCACGCAGCACCGGGGTCGGCCCCTTCCCACCACGTCCAGCCCCAGCCTGGAGCTGGGCTCTTCCCACACACCCTGCACGTCATCTCTGGGCTGGTGAGGCCACCCCTGCAGCCCCCCCCTGCAGCCCTGGTAGCCACGCTTCGGAGTGTGCTGGGATAGCAGGGAGATGCAGCTGGGCCCAGCGATGCTGCCGGCCGCTCCCCTGTGAGCGCAATGTTCCAAGACTGATGTGGATCTCTGTGCCGTTCCTCAGCCGAGGTCACCCCAGGCATGGGGGAGCATGGACCAGAACCCCCAGGTGCTGGGGACCACTGCACTCCCAGCTTGGAAACTGCTCCCACACTTGTGCTTTGCTTTTCCCGCTGTGCTCGAGAAAAGATGTTGAACACGGGATTTTACGGCTGCTGGAGGCAGCAAGCAGATCCTGGGAGTGAGTTCCCAGGAACAAGCCGGAGGCACTTTGAAGATGTCACCATCTCCCTAAGGAAGCGCTGCCCAGGCACCGGCCAGCGAGCACCAGGGCTGTCCTGGGCTCCCTGTGCTCAACCAGGAGCAGGAAGGGGCACCGCAGGGCCGAGGCGTGGGTGAGGGAGGACAGGGTGCTGTGCCCTCAGCTCCAGTTCACTGGAGCTGTGCTTGCTGTGGAGCTCCAATACCAGAGGACGCGTGTCCGTACAGGACTACTGGGGAAATGCCTGAGGTTTGCTCTTCATGGCAGCAGTCCCAAAGCTGCGTTTCCTGCACCAGGGCAGGACAGGCCACGGCACCAGAGAAGGGCCCATGGAGATCCTCCTGTCTCCCTGCCCTGTCTCAACTCGGCCCCATATGCCCTGCCTGTTCCCAGGGCAAACCCAACCCCTTTCTCCAGCATGGGGCCACACACTGCCACGCTGCCCCATGAATTCCCCCCAAGGCCCAGACAGCCCCGTCCCTTGTCCCTTTTCCCATGTCCCCATGAAAGAGACACTGCGAGTAGAGGAGCGCGTTACGGCCACAGGGACGTGGCACCAGGGACCCTGCCCTTAGCACACGGCAGCTCAGCCTGTGCCCACAGCACCAAACCCTGCAGCTTGCAGGCTGGGGCCTGGGCCTGGCACTTCCCTACCGTGCCACGGCCTCCCACAGCTGCTTCCTCCCACTCCTGCCAGGCCACACGGCTGCAGGGACGCTGCTCTGGTCCCCTGTGAGCCACAGACCCAGCCAGCACTGGGGAAAAAAGGATGTCCCGTGCCCTGCCTCCATCCAGAGGCCCCGGTGGGCCCTGTGGAGCAGAAGCCTGAGCCGGGCACCACCACGATCCCGCGCCCCGGCCGGGTTGGTGGCAGCACTCACCTGGTGTTTGGTGTGTGGCTGTGCTTTGTCTCTGTTCGGGGGCTGCACCTGCACCTCGCTGTGCATCGTGCCGATGGGGGTGGGCTGGGGAAGGGACAGGGACAACGTCAGCCCCAGCACAGCAGCCCCCCCGCTGCCCACCCTGATCCAAACAGGCAAACACCCCACAACTGGGGCCTGGGCCCAGCTCCCACCCGCGCCCCGGCAGCTCCGCGCTTGGTGAGGGGCCACAGAGAGCACCTGGAGGGTGCCCGTGGCAGAAAGAAAGGTGCCAACTTGACTGCTGGGTTCCCCTTTGCTCCAGGGGCCTCACGTTCCTGCATCACAGCTTAAACTCACCAGCACGACAGCCCCAGCTTGGAGCTGGTTGCTGGTGCCAGTGAGGGCTGGTGGAGCTGCTCCCTCATGGAATTGTTTGGTTGGAAAAGACCTTTGAGATCACCGAGTCCCACCATTCGTGTCCACTACTAAACCATTACTGAGCACCTCATTTGCCCATCTTTTAAACCCTTCCAGGGATGGTGACTCCACCACTGCCCTGGGCAGCCTCTGTCAGTGCCCGAGTACCCTTTCAGGGAAGGAATTTTTCCTAATCATCATACAATCACAGAACACACTGAGTTGGAAGGGACCCACAAAGATCATCGAGTCCAACTCCTGTCCCTGCACAGGACAACCCCAACATTCACCCCGTGGGGCTGAGGGCGTTGGCCAAATGCTTCTGGAATATTGTCAGGCTGTGACTGCTTCCATGGGGGAGCTGTTCCAGTGTTCCACCACCCTCTGGTTGAAGAACCTTTTCCTAATACCGAAACTAACCCTCCCCTGGTGCAACCTGAGGTTGTTTCCTCTTGTCCTATCACTCGTTCCTTGGGAGAACTAATGGATGTGCGTGGCAGGGATGACTGCCAAGCCGCATCCTCCCCGCCACACTGCCCGTGACCCGCACGGCCCAGCACCCTCTCCCCTCTCCCTGGCCACTCACGAGTGGTTTCCCTGCCCAGTCGTATTCGTAGTCGAACACGTAGCCGTTCCTCTCGAACAAGTCTGTGAAGAGTTTCCGCAGGTAGTCGTAGTCCGGCTTCTCGAAGAAATCCAGCCGCCGCACGTAGCGCAAGTACGTGGCCATCTCCTCTGCGGGGACAGAGAGGCCTCAGTCGGGCAGGGGGACCAGATGCCAGGCCAGCAGGCTCTGGGGAGAGGCTGGGGTCAGGGACAGGCCATGCAGTGCCCTCACCTGGGAAGTTCTCACAGAGCACCTCCACGGGAGTGGCTCTTTTGGTGTCGCCGATCTTCTGATACCTCTCCTTTAGCGTGTCAGCCTGGCAGAGACAAGGAGCAGGTCAGCAGGAGGGCCAGGGAGAGGGGAAGGCAGTGGGTGCCCTCAGACCACAAAGGGTTTCTTGGTCCCTCTTTTCCAGGTAACAGCAAAAGCTCATTCCAAGGGAATTCCCTCACCCAGGGCAGGCCTGGAGGACAAACATCAAGGAGTGCGGCTCCAGGACAGCAGCTGGGACACCCACAAAGCAGGGGGACAGAGAGAGGGGGACACTTACAGCCACTCAGCACAGCAAGGGCCTGGCACAGAGCAACAGCCAGGGTGTCGAACCTTCAACACCTCATGGGACAAAGCTCCCCTCTCCCTATCCTGGTGCCACATCTGGCAGGGCAGAGCCAAACCCACCATGCCCAGGGACAGCAGGGGCTGGTGGTTACCTTCAGGCCTTGCCAAGGAAGGCTCCCACGGAGGAAGTACATAAACATGTGCCCTAATGCTTCCAGGTCGTCCCTGCGGCTTTGTTCTGTGTGGAGAAAAAAAAGAGACATGGAAACGTTCCCACCACATGGAGTCATGGAATGGTTTGGGTTGGAAAGGACTGCAAAGCCCAGCCAGTTCCACCTCCCTGCCATGGGCAGGAACACCTCCCACTGGATCAGGAGGCTCAAAGCCCCATCCAACCTGGCCTTGAACACCTCCAGGGATGGGGCAGCCACCACTGCTCTGGGCAACCTGGGCCAGGGCCTCCCCACTCTCACACCAAAACATTTCTCCCTAAGATCTCATCTCAATCTCCCCTCTTTCAGCTCAAAACCATTCCCCCTCCTCCTATCCCTGCCCTCCACGATCAAAAGCCCCTCCCCAGCTTTCCTGGAGCCCCTTTCAGTACTGGGAGGCTGCTCTAAGGTCTCCCCAGAGCCTTCTTGTCCCCAGGCTGAACAACCCCAGCTCTCTCTTACAGGAAGTGCTCCAGCCATCAGATCATCTCTGTGGCCTCCTCTGGACTCACTTCAACCGATCCAGCCCCTCCCCAGCATCCCTGTAGGCCCTTTTTCCCTGTCTCTGCAGCACCCCAAGTCCCCTGCCAACGTCCTAGGCTGAACAGTAGGCGAGAGGCAGCAGTTTGTCCCCAACCCCTCCTCTCACACCCTGTAGTCCCTGTCCCTTTTGGCCGAGAGGCAGGGCTGGCCTCATGGAGCGCACGCACCTTTCCCAAGGTGGGTGTTGATGCTCATGTAGCGCGCTGTCCCTGTCAGGCTCTTGTGCTCTCGGTAGGGGATGTGTTTTTTGGTCTCGGGATCAATATACTCTTTGGCCAGGCCAAAATCGATGATGTGGATGGTGTGCTGCCGCTTGCTGCCCGGCCGCCCCACCAGGAAGTTCTCCGGTTTGACGTCTCTGTAGATCAGGCTTTTGGTGTGGACGTACTCCATCCGTGTGATCTGGAAGCACGTGGAGATGTCAGCACCACAGTGGAGATCCACCAGTCTGCACTCTCCCTGCACCCTCCTCTCTCGGGGCTCACTCTGCTCTGATTGCTTCACACCCATCCACAACCTGGCTTCCCTCAGCTCAAGAAGCTGGGTTGGAAAGACAGGTTATGAGTCATAGAATCATGGAATGGTTTGGGTTGGAAGGGACCGCAAAGCCCAGACAGTTCCAACCCCCCTGCCATGGGCAGGGGCACCTCCCACTGGATCAGGGGGCTCAAAGCCCCATCCAGCCTGGCCTTGAACACCTCCAGGGATGGGACAGCCACCACTTCTCTGGGCAATCTGGGCCAGGGCCTCCCCACCCTTATTGTGAAGAATTTCTTACTAATGTCTAATCTAAACCTTCCCCCTTTCAATTTAAAGCCATTCCCCCTCATCCTATCACTCCCTTGTAAAAAGTCCCTCCCCAGCTTTCTTGTAGGCCTCCTTCAAGTATCAAAGGCCACTATAAGGTCTCCCCAGAGTCTTCTCTTCTCCAGGCTTAACAAGCCCAACTCTCTCTGCCTGTCCTCACAGCAAGAGTCCTCCAGCCCTGGGAGACAATCCCAATCCAGCTGCATCTCAGACATGCATGGTGAGATGCTCTCCTGTGCTCACCCCTCTATTCCTATCCCATTCCCTTTGGGATTCCCACACAGCTCGACAACCATCCTCACACATCACCCTGCTCCCCCCAGGGTGCTCTGAGACCGGGCAGGCCGGGGTGAAGCGTGCAGAGCCGCAGGTGAGGAGGAGGTGTTGCCCTCACCAGCTGGATCGCGATCATCAGGACAGTCTTGAGCGTGAAGGTCCGATCACACAGATCAAAGAGATCTTCTAGGCTGGGTCCCAGCAGCTCCAACACCATCGCGTTGTACTTCCCGCAGGGGCCAAAGTAGTAAACCTGAGGAATTCCTTCTGCAAGAGACAGAGCAGGGGCTGTCAAGGGAGGTAAGAGGGATGGGAAAGGGGCTGTAAGCAGGGGGATGTCTCCACACTGCCCTCCCTCTACACCCCAGACAGCTTGGCTCTGGCTCTGGACAGGAGGGGGAAGGAAGCAGCTCCATCTGCAACCCTGACTGCTGCGGGGGAGGTGGGGGGAAGAACTAAATAGAACGGGATCAAAGATTAGACGTGGCTCTGTGTAAAATTGGCCTCTCCCAGCTGAGCAGATGGGCTGGAGTCACACAAGCTGGGGAGAGAATCTGCAGAGTCACATTTACAGGAAGCCTCCCTCTCCCAGCTGTGTCGCCCGCGCAGCACCTCAACCCTGCCCCGTACCTGCATTGCCGAGCTGTTTGTAGAACCGATACTCCAGGTGCAGCTGGGGGGCCCGGGATTTTATGGGCTCCTTGGAAGAGAGAAGGAGAATGGTTAAGTCTGTTGCAGGGAGGTCTGAGTGTCAGACACCTCCTCCTTCCCATGCTGGCAGCAGCTGGATGGAAAGCATTTGGGGTTGAGAAAAACTGGTATAAAATGGAGATGAAAAGAGAAAACCAGTCCATATGGGAGCCAGATTCACCCCCTCCAGAGAGAGCTGGGTGCTGGGAGAGGCATTAATGGGAGCATGTATCAGTGGGGACCACCCTCTCCTGGAAGCCTGGCACCAGCTCTGGAGAACCATGGAATGGTTTGGGCTGGAAGGGACCTCAAAGCCCAGGCAGTCCCACCCCCCAGTCATGGGCAGGGACACCTCCCACTGGATCAGGGGGCTCCAAGCCCCATCCAACCTGGCCTTGAACACCTCCAGGGATGGGGCAGCCACCACTGCTCTGGGCAACCTGGGCCAGGGCCTCCACACCCTCACACCAAAACATTTCTCCCTAAGATCTCATCTCAACCTCCCCTCCCTCAGCTTCAAATCGATCCCCTCATCCTATCCCAGCACTCCCTGATCAAAAGCCCCTCTCCAGCTTTCGGGCAGGTGCCCTTTAAGAAGGCCCAGCCCTTCTCTCCCCAGGCCCAGATCACCCCACCTGTGATGCTGTGTGCTGCTCTGCCTGCCCTCAATTTCCAGCTTTGAGCACAGCTCCCCATGCAGCCACCCACCCACCAGGGATCCCACCACAACCCACTTGGGAGGGGGAACAATCTCCTGAACATCCCCACCCTGACCATGAAGGACTCACCAATTTGATAGCTACGTATTCATTCGTGTAGAGGTTCTTTCCTGCAGGGAGAGACATGAAAAAGGCAATTGAAAGCAAATGAGCTGTTGTGGTTTAACCCCAGCCAACATCTGAGCACCCCCAGCTGCTCACTCACCCCTCTGGTGGGATAGGGGAGAATTGAAAGAGTGAGAAAACTTGTGGGTTGAGATAAAGCCAGCTTAATAGGGAAAGGAAAAGCCACACAAGCAGAGCAAACCAAGGGATTCCTTTACTGCTTCCCATGGGCAGGCAGGTGTGCAGCCAATCCCAGGAAAGCCAAGCTCCATCATGCTTAGCAGTGATTTGGGAAGACAACACTGCTCCAAATTCCTCCCTTTCCTTCTTCTTCCTCCAGCTTCATCTGCTGAGCCCCATGGTGTGGGATTCCCTTGGGTCAGCTGGCCCGGCCGTGTCCCCTCCTGGCTTCCCGGGCACCCCCAGCCACTCGCTGGCAGGGTGAGGAGTAGAAGAGGCCGAGATGCTGGGTAAGAACCACTCAGCAATAACTAAACCATCCTTCCATTATCACAGTTTCCAGCACAAATCCCAAAGTCAGCCTCACACTGGCTACTGTGAAGAAAAAATTCCCTCTAGCCCAGCTGAAACCAGGCCTACAAACGAGCCTTTGCATTAACCCCACATCACACCCTGAGGGCTCCAGAACATCCCAAACAGGTTCAGTAGCTCCCACAACTGCATGAAGAGGCCTGGAGGCAGGAGCAGGAGCAGGAACTCGCTGTGGGGAGTTGCAACATGCCTGTTAATTAGGCCAGCTGGGGTATGTGGATTCCTCTGGGATGGGCTGGAACCAAGGCTGCTGGGAGGGGGCAGCAGCCCAGCCCAGCCCAGGTGGTGCAGGGATGCGGTGGCCAAGGCAGGAGCAAGGCTGGGACTTGTTGTTTCTCCCAGCTGCATCCCAGCAGGGAGAGGGGCTGCCTGGCTCTGGGAGGGCTCTCTGGAGCTGGGGAATGCTGCTATGTGGGCAGCAGGGACCTGCAGAGCATGAGAGAGAGAAAGGACCCCCAGCAGCACTGGGGCAGGCTGAGGCACTGCAGCTGGCAGTGGTGTGAAGACACCACAGGTGGGTGGAAATCCCTTCCCTGGGGTCACTCCTGGAGATGGCACACACTCTGTGTGTGTGTGTGTGTGCACATGTGCTCAGCTCAACTGTGTCCTTCAGGATGCTCCTGCCCACCCAAGGGCACAGGAGAAGCCAGGAGCAACCCCACAGCACGGCCAAAGCTGGACAAGGAGGAGCAGAAGGCGCAGAGACTGCAAGGAGGGCCAGGTGGCTGCCCAGGAAAGCCAAAAGGTCAGCCCAGCACCCCAAACCCCTCAAAACGTCTTCCTAGAGAGCTCAGCACCTTCACATGAGTTTTCATAGAATCATGGAATAGTTTGGGTCAGAAGTGACCTCAAAGCCCAACTACTTCCAATCCCCTGCCATGGACAGTGACACCTCCCACTGGATCAGGGGGCTCAAAGCTCCATCCAAATTGGCCTTAAACACCTCCAGGGACAGAGCAGCCATCACTTCTCTGGACAACCTGGGTCAGGGCCTCCCCACCCTGAAACACCAGTAAGGCTTAACTAAGGGTGTCTGCACATCACCCTGCTCACCCTCAAGAGCCAGGAGGGTGTGAGGAATGTGCTCCACCTGGGAAGTGTCAGTGCCACCTCTGCCCCAGCCCCACAAAGGCAAAGATTAAAGAGCTTTGGAGAAATACAAGACCCCACCTGGAAGGATATGGAACTGTTGGAATGAGTCCAGAGGAGGGTACAAAGATTACCTGAGGGCTGGAGCACCTCTGCTATGAGGATAGGCTGAGAGAGCTGGGGTTGTTCAGCCTGGAGAAGAGAAGGCTTAGAGCAGCCTTCCAGTACTGAAAGGGGCTCCAAGAAAGCTGGGGAGGGACTTTTTGCAAGGCCCTGGAGTGACAGGATGAGGAGGAACAGCTTTAAATTGGAAGGGGGAAGACTTAGATGAGACATTATGAAGAAATTCTTCACCATGAGGGTGGGGAGGCCCTGACCCAGGTTGCCCAGGGAAGTGGTGGCTGCCCCATCCTGGAGGTGTTCAAGGCCAGGCTGGATGGGGCTTTGAGCCCCCTGATCTAGTGGGAGGTGCCCCTGCCCATGGCAGGGGGGGTGGAACTGGATGGGCTTTGAGGTTCCTTCCAACCCAAACAATCCCACAATTCTATGATTCTATGAAATATCTGAGTGTCCCTTCTACCAGGGCTCTCCAGGGAACTGGGAAGACAGGGGTTAAGGGCAGGAGGTTCCCCTCCACAGCACGCAGAGCCAGCAGACATGAGATCCCACTGCCTGGCATGTGCGTATCTGATGGAGCTGCATCTGTCTCCTCGGATCTTCTCCAAGCAATTTGCTCAAGGAACCGAGCTCCTCCTGGCATAAGATTTCATCTGCTGAGACTGCTGCTCTCCACCTGAAGCAGCAATAAATCCTCGCCGGGTGACATCAGAGCCAGCTGCTGAGCGCCAGAGTCGGCGGCAGGATTACGGGAAGAGGGATGAATGGGAGATATTAATGGAGCGGCTCCTCCCAGGGCTCTGCAGCCAAGGAAGGACTCAATCCTGCTGCATCGCTGACCCTCTTCCATCCCAGGGGACTTCTGCCAAGCCTCTGCAAAACCAAATCCCTTCACAGCGATTAGGAAGCAGGGTAATAAGGAGGGAGAAATGCCTGGCTAACACAAGCCAGAATTTCTGGCCCATCACAGACTGGGGAGGAGGAGGAACATCCCCCAGACCCACAAATGGCTCCAGGGAGCTCAAGGAAACCCTCAGTTCATTGGGAAGTTGCCTGGGGCAGGGAAGAACTCAAATACTGATGGAACCCAGGTGCAGTCCCCTTGTCCCTGCTGCGAGCACAGTCACCTCTCAACACCTTGAAAGGTAGAGAGGGCAGCACCTTAATGGGGAGAGGAGGCCACAAACGGGCACGGAGGAGAAGTATGAGCAGGCACCTTATCTTCCACACACACACAGAGCAAACCAGCCCCACACTGGCTGGGATGCAGAGACAGGCAGAGCCCTGCCAGGCACAGGGACCCCACGTGTTCCCAGCTGAGGTAGGCTCCAGCCTCACGACCCTACAGTTCAGACCAAAACCACCCCTGCTGCCTGCAGGGCAGTCACATGCACCCAGAACACTCACAGCTGGATGTTCCCTGAGGTCAAGCTGGATAAACCATGGCAGGATGCCTGTCACCTTGGCAGAGAGGCATTGCCAAACCTGCCCAGCACAGAAGGGATGGAGACAGGAGCATTCCCAGCAGGGCTGTGCTTGGAGAGGTCCAGCCCATCCCCGTTACGGGGTCCCCCTAGACTGAACTCCTCTGTGGCTCACTTAGTACAGAAAAACTGCTCCAGGAGCTGGCAGCCCTCTCCCAGCCTGAGAAACAAGCCCAAATCATTCGATATCCCATAGCTCATCCCTTCCTGTAACACTTGGAGGGCCTGGCTAAGGTGGATAGAAAAGATGGGGAAGTATAGCTCATGGACCATTGCTGCTGTCTGACTATGATGATCCTCTTCCCTAATAAAAACATGGTGTGAAGAGCAAACTCAGGCTATTGGGAGGGAAAAAATGGAAAGAAAAAGCAAAAAGAGCATGGAAGGAGGAGCTGTGGGATCCTTCCTGAAGCTGGGAACTCTCTGGAATTCCCTGGAGCAGCTCTCATGGCTGCCTGTTCTGCCCAGCGCTCACTGATGGTGGGAACTTGGACACCTAAAATGTGGTGGAGCCCATGGAGCACCGCTGGGAGGACTCAAGCTGGCAGCCCTGCAGGATTCCGAGGAGAAAAGGTGCTTTTGAAAGAGAAAAGCAGCAGGATGGGTGGCAGAAAGCAAATATTTGTGTTTGCAGAGGCCTTTGCCCTGCTCGGGGCTGGAGGTGCCTCCGAATCCAGCTGCCAACACCTGCAAGATGTGGCATGTCCAATCTCAGCCAAGCCAAAGGCTCCCATCGGAGGAGGCGGCCAGAGCTGGGGTTGGTTGGGGGTTTTAAAAGCCGGATGTGGCTGTCTCTTATCCCTGTGCTCCCATCCCGCTCCTGAAGGTGGATTTGGCAGCAGTGGGATCCGGCACCTGCTCCTGCACATCACGGTGGCCTGAGGAGCCAGGCTCCCACCCGTGGCCCCATCCAAGTGGCTCCCCCTGTGCCAGCCCCTCCGCTGCCCTCGCTCGGGGTGCAGCAGGAACCTGGGGTTGTGCCTGGGTGCTGTGACAAGCGATTTGGCATCTCTGGTTGAGGAGCACAGGAGAATCCAGCTCAAGGGTGGTCAGGCACTGGAACAGCTGCCCAGGGAGGTGTCACCATCCCTGGAGGTGTTTAAAAAATGGGTAGATGTGTTTTTGAAGGACATGGTTTAGCAGAAGATGGGTACGATTGCAAAGGTCTTTTCCAACCGGAAGATTCTATGAGAAGGCATCGGGTACCAGCCCAGCCCAGCAGCCCTGGCATCACCAGCAGCACCAGTCCCGGCAACGACAGCTCCTCGGGGCAGTTTTTTTGATGCCATTGGGGTTACAAAAAAGCTATTTTAGAGTTTCACCTTCCTCCAGAGGAGGCTCTGGAAGACCAAGAGGAAAACCAAGGATGAGAAGCAGTCAGCAAGCACGTGGCCTCTTTTCTCCCTACTCCAAAGATGCCCTTGAGCCACCCTGGCACGTGGTGGAGCTGCGGCTCCTTTTAGAGGTGGCCGAGCCCTTCACCATAAGCAGAGTGTGGGGATCTCCACGGAGCTGAAGATGGAAGGGTTCCACGGGCAGCGTGCTGACCCAGCTGCACTGTCCAAAGGGACCTTCTGAGGGTCACTCCCCAGAAGAGGCCAGGAGGCTGCAGGCCAGGGGTGAGAGCCACAGCTCAAGAGAGCTTGGGAATGTCCTCAGCACTCGCACGTCACCGTTCTGCTGGGACATGGCCCAGGCCGAGCTGTAGTAGTGACCCGCTGCTGGCTCCTACACCCCACAGGAACCACCCCCTCCATTTCCTCCCTCCAAAATGCTGCGTTTACTTTGTGAAAATAAGTTAATTTCCAGCTTTTAACTTAGAAGGAAACCAGCTGCTGTGTTTCCATGCTGTTGTTAGAGATGAATGCAGCAGGCAAGGGGAGAGCTGCAAAAAGCACAATCTCAGAAGTTTACTGCAGGGAGAAGAGAAGCACATCCCAGTCCTGCTGCCCTGGAGGAGCATGGCCTTGGACCAGGCTTGGAGGAGCCAGCTGGGAGCCCCCACTGCAGGTCCAGCCTCCCCTACCCATGCCCCAACTTCTGCCAATCTCTCCTGGCAGGGAATCCCAGTCCCTGCCCCTCATGCCAAGGCAGCCCAGCAGGACAAACAGCAGCTCCTGGCTCCAAAGTGTTTGGGAAAGGTTTGGGTTGGAAAGGACCTTAAAACCCACCCAGTTTCAACACCCTGCCATGGGCAGGGACACCTCCCACTGGATCAGGGGGCTCAAAGCCCCATTCAACCTGCCCTTGAACATCTCCAGGGATGGGGCAGCCAACACTTCTCTGGGCAACCTGGGCCAGGGCCTCCCCACCCTCAGAGCAAAACATTTCTGCCTAAGATCTCATCTCAATCTCCCCTCTTTCAGCTGAAAACCTCCATCTGGGACCCGGAAGGACTGAGTGGTGAGGAAACTGGGCAGCATTACCTGTTTCAGAAAGAGAAATTCACCTCCCTCCCTCTCCCACTGCTGGAAGCTGGAAAAGTTGCCTCCTGACATGTTTTTAGAAGATCTCCTGTTTTTTTCTATGAAAGGAAAGTCCAAAGAAGATTTGGGAGCTTTGAAACACTGAGCTATGCTTTGACCTCTGCAACCAAGCTACCTGCACCAAACACTCCATTCCCAGTGGAAAACTGAGTGTCCAGCATGCACTGGGGATCATCCCATATGCCACCACTTCAAAGCAGGATCCCTCTGGTCCCTTGCCATTAATCTGCAGTTGGAGAAATCCCTACTTTCTGTGAAGTCCTGACAGCATTCCTGAGCCCTGATGAGGCACACAGGCACACCTAAAGGAAGAGAGATGGGATTTTAGGAGAGAAGCCACATAGCTGTGACTTCCACAGCTGAGATCCTGTGCTCTGGCCATTACCGTGTTAGGGCCGGGCACTGCAGGGTGGGACAGGGCAGGAAAACCACACAGAGGGAGTGGAAGCTTCTCTTGCTGGTGGCAAGGACAAACTCTCACAGTGAGAATCGACCGCTGCGGAGCCCCAAAGCAAGAGCTCTCTGCTTGTCCCTTTGGCCATGAGCAAACTGAGCCCAACTACTCCCAGGCCCCTGCAGCAGCTCAGTTCTGAGCAACCCAGACTCCCAGTTCCACAGATGTTCCTCAGATCCACATGAGACCCATGTCCACCTTGGTGTCATCCCCAGAAAGCGAGGAACGGCCAAGCCTGGGGATCACCCTGACCTTCAGCGCTGAGGACACCAGACAACGCCAACAGTCACAGCTCCAGCTCTTCCAGACTCCTGCCCAGAGTGGAATCTTAGCAGACAGCTTGCCCAGAAACACGTACTCACTGGTGAGCTGGGACATGGAGGTGGAAGGACACAGGTAGAGCCTGCACAGCTCAGAATCCCCCAGTCAGGGCAGCCCTGCAGGGAGGCACAGGCAGCATACGGTGCAGCATTCCCGGGGGGTGTCTGGATCCACCAGGCAGTGAAAAATCCCTAAAACCCTCTCCTTCCACAACACTTGGCTCTGGAGGAGGGATCAAAGCTCTTCACTACACCAGGAGAGGCAGACCTTCTGCTGCTGAGGAAGGTGGGAACAACGTGGCTGGATTTTAAACCCAGCATTTTCCCGAGCTGTGCAATTAAGCTGCGATCCCTTCGGGGAGGGGACCAGGACGGGTTACCTGGCACCAGGCAGCGTGTCACGCTGTGGAGAGCTAACATTAACTCCCCACAGGCAGAGGTGGGTAAACTCAGCCCACCCTGTGTGCATGTGCCCGAGCTGGGGCTGTTGGCGGTGCCTCCTGACAGACTCCCACCTCCTGCTCCTGCTGCCTGGACGAACACATTTACTGCAGGTTTAGCTCTGAGCTTGGTTTGAAAAGGCGCTGCTTAAAATATGCCGGAGCAATAAGGCCTATAGTTGTGACGGGCTCCCAGCCCGCTCCAGGGATCAGCTCTCTTCCCTCTCTGAGGGCACAAGCCCTTTCCCAAAGCACTCACAGCCAAGGCCAATGCTCCGCCTGGCAGAGACTCCATCGACAAGGCCAAGGCACATTCCTGGAGTCACCCAGACTGCGCTGCTGGCACAGCGGTGCCTGGCACTGCCAGGCCTCTCCCGGACACCTGATGCCAACCGAAGAGTAACAGCTTGCTGAAAGCATCCTGGGACACACAGAGTCCTTGGGAGAGGAGCAACCCACCCACCCTCTGAACTAGAGCTAGCTTGAATCCCCTCCTTATAAACTTGGTTCAAAATGGAAAGTGACCATGGAAAGGGTTTGGGTTTTATTCAGTCATTCCTCTCTCCCCTGCACAAATATTTAGGAGTTCTCTGAAAACCAAGGAATCTACCCAGGATAAAAGACAGACTCTCTTACCCAGATGCTCACCCCAGCAGAATGAACGCCCCACAGGCCCCGCTCTCTATCCCCCATGCACGAGTGGAGAAAGATGTGGTGAGCACAAGGTGATGTTGTGTGCAACATCCCTCACTAAGTGCTCCTGGTAGGGACACCCAGCTCTGCGTGGGTCACCGCCACCTCCAACAGCCAGCAATGAACTCTGTTCTCCCCAACAAACCCACAGTGATAGATCTGTGGTGGAGCTGTGAAACACCCCTGTAACCAGTCCTTTGGAGAGCACCTCTCTCCTTTGAGAGACCAAGAAGAGTGTGAAAGGGCTGAGGAAAGGGAAACTCTGTGAAGGAAGCGAGGGCTACCTGCACCGTGCAACGCTTCGGCGCCGTAAAGACAGCCAACACCCTCGGTGCTGATGGCCACAGGCATGTGCCAGCTCCTCCCACTGCAGGAGGTGATGCCAGGGCAATCCCTGCACAAGGAGGGACAGTAAGGACAGAAGAAGGCCCTTCTCACCTAGACGGAGCTCTCCAAAATTGCCGCATCCGATCTTCTTGCCGACACGGAAGTTGGGACCCACCATTAAGACACCCGAGTTGGTTCCAGCACTCCGGCTTCCATGACTGCTCCTTCCTCCACCCGTCTTGGACATCCTTTTACCTTCCTCCAGCTCCCCTTTCCCTCCTCTCTTATCAAAATCCATAAGTTTGTGATACCCCGGCCTCTCCACGGTTACGCTGCTGCCATACAAATCCCAGAGCTGCTGAAAATGGAGGGGTGAGGACAAAAGAAGCAGGGCTCTTCTTGGTTAATACAGCATCACGGTGAGCGGTGGGAGGGCGGGGCGTGGAGAAGGAGGGATAAGCGGCCACCCACGGGTGCTGGGCTACTGAAATGTTAGTGCTTTCCAAGGTCCCGCCGGGATTGTCATCGTCGCCTGTTACAGGGAGCTCTTTGGTGGAGGGAACATCCTGCGGAGAGGGTCCTTCCAGCGTGGCTCTGATGTCTCCCAGCTAGAGAAAGGAGGAGAAAATTAGTATGAGGAAAATGGGAAGGACAAGAGGGGGCTGTGGGCTCCAGCCTCCTGCCCCCAGCTCTGCGGAGTCCCTCCAACACCTTCCCTGTGTTACAGGTAACATCCAGCAGCTGAGGGGTAGGAGAGGCTGGGGGATCAGGTTGCCCAGAGAAGTGGTGGCTGCCCCATCCTTAGAGGCGTTTCAGGCCCAGCTGGATGGGGCTTTAAGCCCCTTGATCCAGTGGGAGGTGTCCCTGCCCATGGCAGGGGGGTGGAACTGGCTGGGCTTTAAGGTCCTTTCCAAGCCAAACCATTCCATGACTCTATGACACCTGCTCAGGTCTGCTGTGCTGGGAGAAAACAGACATGGGCAAGGAGGAACAGGAGTGCCTTGCACCTCGCTCTCCTCCATGTGAGCTCCTGATTGCTGCCACTTCCATCTCGCCAACAAACCTTGATTAATTGCAAAGCACAGAGTGAGGTGTTGGTGGCCACCAGGGCTGCCAGCCACAGCCTGGGTGATGGCCGTGGAGACACTCACTGACGGCAGCTGATGGCTGTGGATGGCTGCTCGGTTCCTACCTCATGTGTGTAGTTCCCAGCATGGCTGGTGGGGTAACCTGGGGTTCCCCTCGGCCTCCTCAAACAGGCAGGGCTCAGCTCAGCCTCTTAAACCAGGGAGCTCCGTCCCACATCCCTGCAGGGTTGGTCCAGGTGACCTGTAAAGGTCACTTCCAACCCAAACCACTCTATGATTCCATGACATCGGTTCCACACAAGGCCACGGCCGTGTTTACATGTGAACAGTGAGGATAAATCAGCATCTGTTTCTCCCCCATCTGGAGGGGTGGGATGAGCTCTGTGCTCAGGGAACTGGATTTCTAACAGGGAGCCTGCCATCCAGGTCTCCAGTGGAGCTGTTGGGAAAAGGTCAGGCTCAGTCCCTCCTTGCAGGGACACCCAGGATCAACACATGGAAAGCACAGAGGGTCAAGTAGGGGCCAGGTGCACCCTGGGAAGCCACGTGAGTGACAGACAGACAGACTGACCAGCATGCACAAGCACACCCCACTTTTCCCACCTCTGGATCTGCTCCCAGCTCAACCCTCACTGCATTTGGAGCAAGCTAAGCAGAGAAGCAGCTCCTCCCCAGCTCCCTGCCCCACCCCCCCTCTCACTCCCATCCTCCGCTCCTCTCTGGGCTCCCCTGACTCCCCCCAAGAGCCCTCGTTGTCCTGGCCTCATCACCTGCGGGTTAAACAAGCAAACCCTCGCCCCTGCAGCGCTCAGACTGCAGGAAATGAGTGCACTGCGAGTCCTGACGCTTGGCCAAAACCTGTAAAACATTTTTTTATTGGCTCCCAATAGCTATTAATAACAAAAAAAAGGCTCCTTGTGCTAAAGGGTGTGTGGGGGGAAACAGGGGGGTCTGAGCGCAACAGACTGAAAGAGACACCTAAGACGCAGCTCGGCATGGGGAAGGATCGGACGTGTAAGGGTCCATGGGCAGAGGAGCTGCTCCCTGGGGCTCCTCCTGCACCCAATTCCACCACACTCTGCCCACAGCATCCTGGCAGAACGCTGCTGCTCTCCAGGAGGGCCTGGAGCTGCAGGGTGCTGGCACAGCAACTTGGTCTGTTGTGCACAGCACCCATCTGCTGGCCCTGCCTGGTCCCAGCTCGGGGAACAAAGCTTTCAGGTGAGATGGGACCACTCATAGGCTCCGTTCTCCAAGACAACACCTCCAGAGCATCCCCAGACTAGTGGTCTTCCCAGGCCAACACCTGGGGACCATCATGCTGCACACAGTACATCTCAGCTGAAGGAAACTGAGGCATGCAGAGCCCTCCAGCTTCCCCAGAGGCAGGCAGGGTCCTGCTCTGACGCTCCCTTCCCTCAGCAGCCAGCGGTCTCCGTCCTGTGCCAGCAGGAAGCGCGGTGGGAGCGGCAGCAGAGCAGGGCTTCCCTGGGCTTTGTTCTGCCCCAGCCCCGAGCGCACTCGGCCGACACGTGATATCCTGCTCATTCTTTGCTCCCCCAATAATTTCCGCCCCGGGGTCCGGCGCATGGCAATGCCCTCCTGCCCATCTCACGCTTCTCCCACCTCCGCTGGCCTCGTGCAAGGATGCCAGGGAGCCGTTTCTCCCAGCTTCCAGAGCGAGAGGCATGATACGGCTCTCCCAGAGCATTTCAGGAGCCACCCTCGGCAGACCCACACACCGGGGAACAGCAGGCAGCCAGTGATGTGCAAGCCACGCTGCTTCATACCCTGTTTTCAGTTTGAATCAGACCTTTATGTTGAGTCCCAGGGGACTTCAAGCCCAGACTGTTTGCACAGTCAGGTGGCCGACAGCCAGAGCTGAGGGAGCTCCAGCCCCGTGCTTGAGATCGGTTTTTTTCCAAGAGTTATGGGTCAGACACAGACAATGGAGCGAGACAGAGCTCTAACAGAAGAGAAAACATACATACAGTTTCCTGCAAGCACTGGGAGGCCTCGCTGTCTTCCTCCAGCTCAGGCAAATGCAGGCAGCAGCGCAGCGTGACTCTCCAGCCCTGCGTGCAGAGGAGCGAGCCCCGGCCTCGGGAGCAGCACTCCGGAAGGAGCCCGGCTCCAAACCTCGATTTCAGGGAGCTGGGCCAGGGCAATGACCAGCGAGGCCACGGCACCAACCCCTGTGCTGCAATTCCCCCTTTCCCAAAGCTGGGCGGTCAGAGAAGCAGGAAGTCTCTGAACCGCATCTGCGTGAGTCAGGGCAGGGCAAGTGATGCTCCTCCAAATTCTGCCCACCAGCCTCCCCCGTGGATGAGCCACAGGGAGCTGAGGAAGCTATTTTTGCTTCTGGATGAGCGCTGAGGAGAGGTGATGGCTCTGCACCTCGGTACAAAGCAGGACCCACCTCTGCGTGGTGTCAGCATTTGGTCAGGTTTTCCACTCTGTGCCATAAAGAGATTTCTGGCCTTTAAAATTGAGAACAACCTAATTCAAAACAGAAACCTTTGGTAAAATCCCAGGACTCCCACTGCTCCAGAGCAAACAGCTCTGGTAAAACCTGTGTTTGTTAAAACCCAGCAGCCTCTGGATGGGCAACAGCAACCCAGCTCCACCCCAGGGTGGCAGCACCGTGGGGAAGATGCCCCGGATCTAATCAACAGCACCTTTTGGACAGGAATCCTCAGCTTGGACAGGAATACTCAACCAGAAAGTCAGATGAAAGCACCCAGCCTACGAAAAGCACCCTCTAGGCTGGATTTGTTGGCCTGGTATCAAATCTGATGCAAGATGAGACTAAGAAAACTTTTTTTCTGTCTTTAGGGGGAAGAGGAGGGAAGGAATAAGGAATAAAAAGAAATTGGCCTGAAAGTTGGTAGAAGAAATTCCAAAGCAAGCTGTGGTCTTAAAACAAATCAGGGCTGCCCTGCAGTGTTTGTAATTCGAGGGTTCCAGCCAGGAACCTGAAAGTGAAACAAACTGCAGGCAAGTACAAGCATCTCCCTGAAACAGAACCACAGACTCAAAGTACCATAATGTGGGGAAACCCCAACACCAGCACCCCATCTGACACCGAAAAGGAGGGGTTCAGGTTTTTAGTTGAATTATTTGGCTCCTTTTATTAGCCATCTGGTTTTAAGCGCACCAGGTTTGCTCCATTCCCATTTATAAGCTTTTGCCTGCAGTTGTGAAGGTTTTAAAAAAAAAGGAATTAGTGGTGGGGGGTTGTTTATTTGGTTTCTTTAAAAAAAAAAAAAGACAAGCTGTGGTTCTAGTGCTTGTCCTTGGCTCCGAGACCTGGAACTGGGACTGAAATATCCCAGTTCGGGAAGTTCCTGGCCACATTTGCAAGTACAAAATGTGGAAAAGTTGTATTCTTAAAGATTTCTTTCCTGTGTAGTGAACGCTCGTGGCTGCTAAGAAAGGACTTGGACAGCACCATCTGGGGCACATTGTTCTGGGCCCTTCACACACACACAGTGTTCCTGCCCAAAAGAGGTTACAGTTAAATGGGGCAAAACAAAAGAGAGGAGAAAAAAGGAAAAAAATAGTGGCTCAGGGCAGGGAAGTGATCAGTGAAGGTCAGGGAGCAGGTCCTTGGAACAGAGTCCAGGTGTCCAGACCCAGCCAGCACTCCTGGGCATTAGCGATGCTGCTACCAGACCACAGCGAGCGCTGATCTCTGCAAGCCCTTGGGATGATTGTGACCAGCACAGTAAGGGAGGGGATTCTCTCCCTGTGCTCTGGTGAGACCTCACCTGGAGCCCTGCATTCACTTCTGGAGTCCTCAGCACAGGAAAGACATGGAGCTGTTGGAGAGAGGGCAGAGGAGGCCAAGGAGACGATCTGAGACCTGAAGCACCTCCCATCCAAGGACAGACTGAAGGACTGAAAGCTGGGGAGGGGCTCTTTATCAGGGAGTGCAGGGATAGGATGAGAGGGAATGGTTTTCAGGGCAGAAGATTGAGATAAGATCGTGGGAAGAAATGTTTTGCTGTGAGGGTGGGGAGGCCCTGGCCCAGGTTGCCCAGAGCAGTGGTGGCTGCCCCATCCTTGGAGGTGTTCAAAGCCAGGCTGGATGTCGCTTTGAGCCCCTGATCCAGTGGGAGGTGTCCCTGCCCATGGCAGGGAGTGGAACTGGATGGGTTTTGAGGCCACTTCCAACCCACATCATTCTATGATTCCACAACTCTATGGTTACTCTAAGCTGGTTTCCCTGCATGCCCTGCACTTTGCAAGCAGAAGAGAAACACAGCTGCATCCAGATGAGAGAGGAAAGCTTCTTGAGAGCACAAAAAAGATAAGCCCTTGACACTACGCAGCTCCAAGAAGATATCACTGCCAACTAAAAGCTAAAAATAATCACAAATACCCCAACGTCCCAAAGGATGACCCATCAGCTGGCTCCCAGTACAGGGATCCAGACCAAAAAGCAACTGCTGGCTTTACACAGCTGAACTCGAGCCCCAATATATTTGAAATGTTGAGGAGGCAGACAGAGCCTCTGCTCACCAGGGGATCAGAAGTGTTAAAATGAAGGGAGCTGCAGATGGTCCCAGATGATGCCTGCAAAGATTTGTAGTTCAAGCATTCCAGCCTCCAGCACCTGCAGCCAGCCCTGAACGGGAAAAAGCTGTGCCACAACACAGGTTTCCCCAAACAAGAGGTCATGGAAAACCCCACAGGAGACCCCCAGATGGATGCGAGGCAGCTCCCTCCTCCTGAGAGAGGGCAGGAGAACCAGGGTTTCCCTAGGCAGGCACCCCAAGACCTCACCAAGCAGAAAGACATCAGGCTGCCAGCAGCCTCCAGGCACCACCTCAGCACCACTGGGGCCCTTCCAGCCACCCCTCACTCAACAGAAGTCCTCCAGAGACCCAAGGTAAGCAGGACAACTCTGTACTCTTGCATGGCTCTGCTTCAGGGCCTTCCAGGCCAAGCAGGCTCAGGAGAGGAAGAACTCATCTGGGGCACACGCAGCTATGGAGTGAGAAACAGATGCCGAATGCAGGGGGAAACCCCAACTAATTCCAACCCAATGCTGTGAACTTCAGGGGTACAGAATGTCCTCCTGAGATGGAGGCTGGGCCCACACCTGCCTCCCCTACGGAGCCACCATTCCCATGCTTGTCTATGGCAGCAGGGAGCAGAGGACAACACAGGCTGGAAGGACAAGATAGACAAAAGGCTGTTCCAGCTGTTCCAAAGGACAAGAGCAGGCCATGAAGTCACCTTCTCTCAGTAACTTTGCTCTGGACCAAGAGGAAGGGAAAAAAAACCTTCTGGAGTGTCCCAGTGCAGCAGAGACTTGTCCTGCTCAGTCTGCTGTGTCCCAGGCTGGCTGAGGGCCTCCCTCTCCTCACTTCTGATCTTTCAAATCTTTGAGGAAAACTCTGTTCATACAGCTGCCACAAAAGGGAAATCCAGTGGATTTTCCAAGATGTAAAACTAACGCAATCGCTTCTCATATTCTGGAAATTTTGTGTTCAGACAATATTGGTCCAATATGGTTGTGCCAACCCCATTGCGTTGGGCTGTGTCTCGCAGGGGACAGCCCCTGTGGAGAGGCTGGAGCAGCACGGCAGGGGTGAAGGAGGCTTTATCTGTTCCAGGGGATCCCTCAAAAATCAGGAAGTCCCAAAAGCAGCCGCTTTCCCAGCACCGCACGATGCCTGCACAGTTCCTGCTGAGTGCAGCCACAAGAGCATCATCCCCTCACCTGAGCAGGGCTGGGTTAAGCCAAGGTGGCATCCAGGCCTCCTCACCACCTCCAACACTCTTCCCAGCTTCCAGAGGGAAGGGACCCAGTGCAGCTCCGGTTACTCTGTTTCCTCCTTTGTGCGTTCATGTCGGTGTCAGCAAAACAGGAAACTTGTTAAATAGTTCGTTACTTCACTGCTGGTGCAGAGCCACCGGGGAGCCCAGACATAACGCACAGCACCTTTCCAGAGGTGGAGGAGCCTCAGAGTTCCAGTTCAGGGGAGGGTTGGGTTGGACATTAGGAAGAGGTTCTTCCCCCAGAGGGTGGTGGAGCACTGGAACAGCTCCCCAGGGAAGCAGTCCCAGCCTGACAATATTCCAGAAGCGTTTGGCCAAGGCCCTCAGACACACGGTGTGAATGTTGGGGTTGTGCTGTGTTGGGATCCTTGTTGATCATGATCCTTGATGATCCTTGTTGGTGCCTTCCAACTAAGGCCATTCTATGATTCTATGAGCTCTCCCCTCTGTCACCGTCTCCCTGGTGATCTGGGCACACCCTGACTTCCTGGCCCTTCATATCCCAACTGTTACACTGGGATAGCAACTTCCCTGCATCTGCCTTGCTCATTTGAGGTTCCCAGGGAGATGCTGGGCTTCAGCTTTTGAACAGTGCTGAGAGCTCAGTAACTGTCACGGCTGTCACAGCTCCACAACATTCCTCCTGCCTCCTCCAAGATATCATTCTGGGAAAGGACAAGAACCCAGGAACTGATTGAAGAAACTCCCCCATCAAGGAGCAACTCCAACCCACGATATGCAACAACTGTACCTGCTGCCCACGTGCCAGGTCATTGCCCCACTGGTGGGGAATATCCAACTGTCACAAATCCACCTCGTTGGATCCTCACCTCAAGCCCACCAGCCTGCTCAGCCCAAAGAGCAGCCCTCACCTCAAGCCCCACAGCCCATCTTCCCGTCTGCTTCCTTATGAGCCATCGCATCCCTCATCGCACAAACGCAGCCACCGGTTCACATCTGACTCCCTGACTGAGTCACCAATCCCACAGCAGCCGCAGTCCTGTCACCATGGTCACTGTGCCAGGAGTGCTCGGAGCACAGCTTCCCCTTCCACACGGGAAGGGTTGTGGCTGCTCACCCCCTCCAGCCAACAGAGCTGCCGCAGCGTGGTTTCATTTTGGCTCCACAATGTTTACAATTAAGAAATCTGCAAGGGGAGTTTGTCCAAAATATGGGTTATTTTTCCCCATCCAGGTTGTTTCTTGAAAAGAAAACCCAAAGGCATAAAGCTGAAGGAAATGTTTTCCACCAGAATTTCTTTTGCTGTTCAGGGGAAAACAAAAAACCACAGAAAATCCTAAACTGTGACAGCAAAGCTTTTAATCCAACATGATCGGAGCATCCTGGTTCCAAAGCTCCCCTCCCTTCCTGGCCTCACAGTTCTTCACTGAGCACATAGGGTGTCCGTGAGGAGAGAGGAGAAAGGCTCCACCCAGAAGCCTTTAGCCCAACTCAGCCCTGGCATCTTCAGCCTCTGCCACCCGCTGTGCCCATGGCCGGGCTCTTGCTGCTGCTGTGGAGGGCTCAGACACAGCTAACACTGCTCTTAGCACTGTAATTAACAGAAAATCCACTAATAATCATATAGAATCAGGAAATTATTTGTTTCTGAAGGGACTTTTTAAAGCCCATCCAGTTCCAGCCCCCTGCCATGGGCAAGGACACCTTCAACTGGATCCAAATTCAGCACAACCCAGATCCTCAAAGCTTTGGAACACACAGAAGCCTGCAGAGTCAACAGCTCTTCTAGGACAACTCCTACACCTCCCAGGAAAAGCAGCCACAAAGAAAACTTCACGGAGCACCTCTTCACTCCTGTGAGCTGCCAGGCAATCTGCTCCCAGCCAAACGTGGGATTTCACTCTGCAGTGGATCCCCATCCAATGCAGTTACACCTGAATGGAAAATATTAACTAGTCTTGACCAAGGAGCCGGAAATACCCCGATGAAAATTTCAGCAGCAGCACAGGAACCAAGCAAAAAGCTAAAAATACTTCTCTAGGAGAAATAATAATAGAAATAAACACACGCTAAAATAAGGAGCAGATCTGAAATCTAGACTGGAGACATCAAACACAGCACAAGTCAGACAAAACCATCCAGGAACCAAGCGTCTAAGAGAGTCGATTCACCTTTCTGCGCTCCTCAGCCACAAATGTAAACTTCAGACTACAGAATCCATAACATCTTTGAGAAGACAGCCCAAAGCTTTATTAGGGAGATTTGAGGGGAAGCAGGTTTGTGGTTGACTTCATAGACCCCACAAAAGGAACTGTATGCCTGGATTTACCCATCACATGCAATTCTGCTCAATTAAGTACAAGGGCAGACAAGAACCTCCTGGTCCTTGAGCCATGGGCATCTCTGGAGCCATCCCCATGTTCCCTGGATCCACGCCGTATGGAAAGAGCAGCAATGCCAAACCACCAGGAAGTCGCAGGAAGGCAAAAACCCTGGCTGCAGGAGCGAGTCATAGAATTATAGAATAGTTTGTGTTGGAAGGGACCTTAAAAACGATCCAGTTCCAAACCCCCTGCCATGGGCAGGGACACCTTCTACTGGATCAGGATGCTCTAGGCCCCACCCAACCTGGCCTTGGCTCAGGCAGCAAGAGATGCCTGCTCGCCTCCCCATCCAGCCCTGATGTCAGTATCTTCTACCTGCTCTCTATTCCAGTATCCCTTTTCCAAGACCAAGACCTGTCTGCTGGGTCAGGAGAGGTTCTGGAACACAGCAAGATCAGCAAATGACACAAATACAGCTCCAGGGCGCTGTCCTGCTCCTCGAAAGGGTGTCACTTGGGTGTTCCTGCTCACAGATGGAGCAGCTTCTGTCAACAGAAACTACCACTTGCTTTGCTGTTACCGGAAGAGGGACGCCGTGGGTGACAGATGGGCAACCAGAGCAGCAAACCTGGTTCTGAACACAACAGAAAAGGCACGGGCTCGCCTTCTGCCTCCGCGTGCAGTAAATTACCCAAGGCTGTAATTCCGCAAAATCTATCACATCTTAACAGTTCAGCACAAAAAAGCCAATTAGGATGTTGAAGTGGTTTCGGTTTTACTAACATCGAGTTCAGTACTAGAAGAAAGGAAGTTCATTACAGACAAAGCCGGCTCTTTGGCTGGAAGACCTTAAAAGGACAGAGTCAGAGTTCAGCTCCCGGTTCTCCATCCCTTCCCACAGCCCATCTGTTCCAGCGGTTTCCATGGGACACAGGCACCCCAGCCAAGACGCTGACGACACCTCCCAAGCCCCCGCTTGGCACTGCAAGAGCTGGATTCAATAAGGCATTTCATACTCAGTCACTTGAACAAGTGGTCTCAGCCTTTGAGCCCCTTGCATGCGCCGGGTTTGGTGGCTCTGCCAGTGGGTTTTCCATTCAACCCACACAATACATCCACAACACAGCAAGCTCTGGTCAGACACTGGATACTAATCAAATTCATGCTGCTGCCAGAAGGCACAGCTGGAACCAGTTGCCTTCTAAAAGTCCATAGCCAGCAAAAAACTCTTTACCAGTACCAGGCCTCTACCTATTCACCGAGGTTAGCCTAAGAGCAGAACCTGCTTTTTTCCCATCCAGCCCAATTCTTGCACCAATTTCATTGTGAAAAGCACACTCATCCTCCATGAAGGTGGCCCTGACCACAGGCACGTTCTCCAGGCCAGGGCAGTAACCCAAGCGGGTCAGAGGCCTGACTGAGGTTCTGCCAGATTGGTGTCAATTTGTTTCCTGGTTCACATTTCCAGGAGGCAGGTGGAGCAGACACACACAGGAAGAGCTCAGCCAGCACCTACCTCCTCCTCCTCACAGGTGCCACCCTGGGCAGGCACCACCTTTTAAGAGTCATCCTTAAGGAATCACAGTGTCCCTCTATATCCCTATCTCCTGCTTCCTCCCTAGCTCAGCCAAGGCAGGGGAGTAAGGAGGTGAACCCAGTCCTGACAACTCGGGGCGGGGGTGTGTGAGTTGTGCTGCACTGCCCAGGAAATTCAGTGCAGAGCCAGAGAAGTGATGGGAGTGTTAGCAGGGGGACCAAACGCTCTGTGGTGCAGCCGAAGCCCAGAGGAGATGTTGGCCATGGGACAGGCAGCCTGGGGCGGCTCTGCCGCCCTCAGGAGGGATAAGGCAGGGAATTCTGTCCTGCAAGCAATCAGCTCCTGCCAGGAGAGCACAAAGCCCATCAGGATAGCTTTGAAAAAACAGATTTCCCAATCACCTTCATCAGCTCTTCTCAAGAGCAATTGCTGTGATACAGATTTGCCCCGCACCCCAAATAAGAGGCTTTCTCCCCAGCCCCACTTCAGGACCAGGGCAGGGAGGAAGCAGCAGAGGTGAACACCAAACAGCACTGGAGGAATGAAAACCACAGCCTGCTTAATCTCCCAGATTGGGGAGTTACTCGTCCCGCGGGGAACAGGGACAGACTGAGCACTCTGGGTCCTTTGGCTAACAGGAATTCCCAGGAGGGGCTCCAAATGAGCCACTCGCACACCAGCCACAGCTTAGAGAAGGGAAGCAGACCCACAAGGACTCAGCACCCTACACCCAGCCTGGTTGCCAAAGCCTTCTCTGCTGCACCCATGAGGTGTGTGTGACAGCAGGGTTCCCCCGCTCCCCATGCCATCTGGGAACTGTCACTCCGAGAGATCTGCTCAGCCTCCTGTCGTGTGTATCACTCCCAAACCCTCTTCCCGTCAGCAGGATCTGGCTTGGCATAAGCCCTTCCAATAGTAGGATTTTTTTTTCCCCTTCACTTTCATCCTCTTGACAGATCCAGGTTGTGAAGCAGCTGCAGATCTGGGGTAGCCTTTTGCAAGACAAGGAAGAAGAAAAAAGGAGTGCCTGGATCCAGTTATCTCTTCTCAAACACCAAGATACAGCTAATTGCAACTTCCCCAGTCCCCCTAGGGTCACAGGGAAGTGGGGGGGGGACAATGCCAGCCACTTTGCTTCAGAGCAGACCCTTCACCCTCAAGAGCACCAAAGCAGGGTGGACAGAGGAGATGTCATTCCCACTGGGAACGAGGGCTGTTTCCATCTCTGGGTTGCAGAGCTGCTCCTCTGCCAAGCTGAGCTGTCCCACAAGGAAGCATACACCACTTCCCCCTCTTTCCTCCCTTGCGGTTCGAAACCCCACGTTTCTTCTCCAGTGACCACCAAACCTTAGGAATTGGGGGTGAAAGAAGGGAGGAGGGAAGGGAAAGCTTTCGGGGGGGTTCTCCCTAAAGAGCTATCAGACTCCTTGTACTGAGACACCAGAACCACTTCCCTACTGCGAAGGTCCACGGGAGCTGGCTCCCCACCACCCCAGCTTATGGACACTGCTCCTGGCTCTCCATCCCAACCAGGACAGCCCTCACGACCACAAGCAGGACCCACAGCCCAGGCCATGGGGAGGAACCAGTAGCACCACACAATGAATCTTTCCTGCAGAGTAACCAGGGTGGAGGGATGCTCTGTGGCACGGCAGTTCCACCAGCTTACACGCAAGCGTCAGCAGCATCCTCAGAGAAGCAAGGAGCGATCCATGGAGGCACTTATCTTCCCACCACCTCTCTTACAAAAGACCAAGCAGTTCAATCCATTACACATTTTTCCTTGCCACCTCTCAAAGGTACCGAAGTGACCTGCTTATTTTACAGACAGGGAAGTGAAGCAGCACGGAACTAACACATCCATGATCTCAGAGACGAAAAGGGAGGTAAAGAAGATTTCCAACTAACTGGGACTGGTTCCTATGATCTTCACAAATACTCCAGCCTGCTCACTTGCAGGACAAAGAGGGCAAAGACCTACATCCCATTCCTGGTGACGCCATGGGATCCCTTTGCTTCTCCATCCTCAGGTAGAGGATCAGACTTGCAACTGAGCATCACAATGGCTTTGTGGATGAAGCACTTGGTCTGGTTTGTCACAAACCTCCACATCAGGAAGGTACACTCCAAAGGTTGTTGGACACCTTTGTTTGGAAGGTTGTTTTGGAACATCTTCCCTTGTTCCCCACCTCTGTGTACTGCACGTGGGATCAGAAATGCACGACTGAAACAGAACACCACCGGAGTGGCCACAGCTGAAAAGGTGCCTCTGGATGTGGAAAGGAAACTTTTCAAGGGGTTCATCCGAAAGACTACAGCCTCCAACAGGCAGATCCAGCATGACCTCGCTGGTTCCTCCCTCTACCTGCCCTGCTCCAGACCTGCCTTCTCCAGGCCCTACACAAAGGGCCTAATTTATAAAGCCACATGGATCACCCACAGGAAGGAATATGCAGGACACACCCCCAGGAGGACCCATTTCATCTTGCTGTTATTAATACCTGGAACATTACTGCACGAACAAACTGTCCCTTCTCCCTCATTTCTGGGCTCTCACTTCTCCAATTTGTCCCAGAAACCCCAGCCAACACACGTTCACCCTTCTCCAGTACACACTTCCATCCAAAACCCAAACTTCTTATTTTTTTTTGAGTTAATTACTCATGTTTCCAGTTCCTGTCACCTCCTCCAGTCCCTGTGGACAGGACACAACTCCCCTGGCTTCCTCATTCATTCTGCAGCCAATTTGTGGGCCTAAACCCATCAACACTCATTATGGAAGCGGGCCAAGACTTCCCACAGCTGCTCAGGGCTCGCGCCATGATCCAAGGAGCTGTTAGCCATGCTTCGGCACACAAGCCCCTCTACTGGAAGGGACTTTCCAACTGGGAATGTGACCACGGAAGGGTTCTGGGTGGCTGAAGCCCTAGGGTTGAACGGCACAAGCTCGGTTACCACCGCCTAGTTTTTACCACCATCACAGATGGTACTCAGTGCCTGCAGAGCAGGCAAAGGGGGGGAAAAGTCAGTTTGCTGTCTTCCTATAGAGCCCCCAATTCCCTCTCTGAGCTGGACTGGGCTCTGACTCGCTCCAACAAATCCTTTGCTTCCCCATCACAAAACCAATCACTTAAAGCCAGGGTTGTGCTCTGGGTGGATTTATCTCTCCTCAGCACAGCTTCAGGCCAGCATCAAGGGCTGTCTGTAAGCCCTTTGCTGCACTGGAAGGAGGAAGCTCTCAACCCTTCCGAACTGGGCTGAACTCTGCACACAGGAGCCCAGGCAGAGCCCTCCCCTTGGGCTGGCTTGCCAAGAGCTGCCTGCCTTTGATTGTGCTTCAAGAGAGAACATGCTCTTTCTGTATCTAAGCAAAACTCAGCTCAAATAGTCAAGGATGGTCAAAAGCATCCAACTGAGAGCACAGAGCATGAGAAGTTGGGGTAACCACATAGATAAGGAAGTCCAGACTTCACATCCAGACCCAAAATTGCTAACGGCAGCTACGGAGCTGGAAACCAAGGCCCAGGCTCCTCTCCATCGCCACGTCCTCCCGCACCACTACTGGCCTGTAGCTCCTGGGCAGATGCCAGCATAACCTGACCTCAATTTGGACTTACACCAGCAGCATCCCTGCACACAGCTCCGCACAGCCTCTCTCTGCCCAGAAATGTGGGACGAGCTCAGCACTGAGCAGCAGCCACACACACCCTGACAGGCTTACCAGGGCGATGGCGTCTGTGGCACGCCGCGAGCAGGATCACACAGAAAGGTGGGAAAGGACAGCAGAAGCCACAAGCAGGTCCAGGGAATGGAAAATCTTGCCATTAGCGGGATCCGCTGCAAAGGATTTCACAGCTGATGAACTCTCGTCACCAGAGACCACAGAGAGAGCAAAAGCAGCAGAGCATTTCTTTTCCGATAAGCTGCTTTTATCAGGAAGTTTACGCACGCTTCAGCCTGGCTGCCCACACCAGCCCCAGCTGGGAAGCAGCTCCAAGGCTGGGCCTTTAAATCCCCTTTGGCAGCGGGAGCGCAGGAGCAGGGCTGTGTGAGCAGACACACCCTGCGCGCTGCCTGCTCCAGCCCCAGCACACAAACATTTCCTCCCGGCCGCTCCCGCGCTGCGGCGCAGTCAGAACGGCCTCAGTACCTGCCAGGGCCACGCCAGGAGAACACAGGCTGCCTGACACAGACCTGCACACACACAGACTTGAAGCCCTTTCCTGAAATTCCCCCTGCTTCCCCTCTCCAGTGGACGTTCTTCTGTCACACTTCCTCCTTAAGGCAAATATTCAGTCTAACAGGCGTTTCTCATCACAGGCACTGGTTAAATATTGGCCCTAAAACAAAACCAAGGGCCTTTAAATGATTCTGGCTGGTGAAGCGCTGCTCTGGACTTTGATTTCTGGCTCTGAACAGAAATAGGAGCCAAGCACCAAGCACGACACTCCTCTCCCAGGATAATTTGGATCTCGGGCTCCGCACAGTCCCTGCCAGGGCCACAACCAGCAGCAGAACTGTCCCCTGCTCATGCCTTATCAAACCTCGGGCGACTGCTGTCACCAAGCCAAACGCGCTACAGTGCATCCTCTGCACACAAGTATCTGGAGTCTCGTTTCCAAGTCTGCACTGATCCATCCCCAGAGAGACATTAGAGAAAACGTGGGAGCCACAGGTGCCACCCACGCTGCAGCAAGGGCATTTATCCATATTGTCCTCCCCTCTCTGGCTGCATTTTGCCATTCCTAAAGGTGCCCCCCTTCCCAACCAGCCGTGCCTGGCAAACTGATCTCTCTGGAGCATGAGATGCTCTGGGCTGTTCCTGCTGTGCAGGCAGCCCAGCTCCCTGACAGACATGCCAGCTCTTGCAAGGAAACATCTCAGCAAGGTAGGAGCCCAAGAATTCAGAGACAGAATCATGGAATGGTTTCAGTTGGAAGGGACCTTAAAGCCAGCTCCAACCCACTGCCATGGGCAGGGACACCTCCCACTGGACCAGGGGGCTCAAAGATCTATCCAACCTGGACCTGAACACCTCCAGGGATGAGGCAGCTACCACTTCTCTGGGCAACCTGGGCCAGGGCCTCCCCACCCTGACACCAAAACATTTCTCCCTAAAATCGCATCTCAATCTCCCCTCTTTCAGCTGAAAACCATCCCCCTCATCCTACCCCTGCACTCCCTCATCACGAGTCCCTCCCCAGCCTTCCTGGAGCCCTTTCAGTACTGGGAGGCTGCTCTAAGGCCTCACTGGAATCTTCTCCAGGCTGAACAACCCCAACTCTCTCAGCCTGCTGTCACATGTGAGGTGCTCCAGCACCATCTCCATGGCCTCCTCTGGACTCGCTCTAACAGATATCAGCACAATAAGCAGCAGAAAGAAGGGTGAGGAAAAAAGAACATACAGTGAGATCCATACACCTGAAGCATGGCTGTACCTGGGCTCTGGGACACTGTGAGCATTTTCCACACCAAAGAGGGGAGCAGAGCCCCTCTCGTGACTCAGCAGGCATCCCCAGGCAGCCAGAGCTACTGCAGAGGTGGCCTCACCTCACCCCAGAACAGCCCAGTGCTGCTGAGCCAGGCCCCTCAGCAGGCAGGGCTGCCGCATCGCCACGCTGCTCACACACCGCCTGCTGCCTGCGTCTGCGCCGCCGGGGCAGAGGAGTCCTTGCCAAGAACCACCTGAAACCAGGTTTGCTCCAACGCAAGAAGTCTGTTCTATGTTTCTCTGTGGCAAAAACCACGAGAGATTTACCCGGAGAGTTTGAGCTAGAGAAGGATTCTTCAGCCCAGCAGAGGTGTGAACAGCACAGCAACTCCCATTCAGTGCTTATTCTATATCCAGTGGGTGTTAAAGGAGCTTCCTTTCCACTCTCCCAAACTTGGTGCCAGCAGAGCTGGTAAACCCAAGGAGTGCCTTGCTCGGCTCTCCCTGCTCCAAGCAGCAGGCCTGGGAGGGAGAAAAGGGGTCTGAACGGCAGAGAGCTGCTCCCTGGCAGCATCCCCTGCTTTTTCCTGAGCTGCAGTGCTCTGATGGTCTGCTGGGCCCAAATTCCTCTCTCTACTCCTTCCCTGCACCAAACACCTACTTACTTCAGGCTGGGGAATGTGCTGGGGTTGTCAGCTCTGACAGCCTCTCCTCGGGACCCTCTGATCGGGCAGACCCTCCTATGAAAACAGCACAGCTTTAAAACTAGCTGCAAGTTCCCTGGGAGGAAATACTAAAGCTCCATCCCTCCAAGCACTTCCTACTCCGTCCCCAGCCACCAAAGCGCATTGAGCGACGAGCTCCAGCAAGTAGGAATTCCAGAGGCTCAAAGCGGAGACCAGTCTGTACCTGCCAGCAGCACCACCTCCGGTGCCTCGTCCTGCACACACTGAGCCCACACCCACCAGAGGCAACTGTAAGAGGTCCCTTCCACCACACAGACCATTCCTCCACTTCCAGCACTTGTCCTAGGCCAAGTCCTTAATATTGTCTGCACTTGGGAACACAAAAGTCAGGCTTCAACTCAAACCCGCATCGCCTTCTGGATAAGAGGAATCGGCATAGTTGGGGGTGGGGGATTCCAGGAGAGCCTGAGCCTGCCCCTCGCCCACACGTTCCGCACAGAAGGTGCTGGAAAGCACCATCCTCTCCCTGCATCAAAGTGGGGAAAACAGAGCACAAAAACATCATCACTGCCAGCAGCCCGGACTAAGGAAAAAGAAGAAAAGGGTTTCTTGCTTTGTTGTTTATAACTCAGTGCTGTTCCACAGGAAAAAAAGCATCAAGATTTTATACCTGAAAGAACTGGGCAATGAAAGTGTCTGTAGGAAAAGGAGTTTCTGAGCAGCACAAACCCATTGCTCCTCTGTTCTGGTTTGAATTGCATTACTGCTCCCATCAGAGCCCATCAGCTGCCCCCTGCACCCAGGCTGCAGCCCCTCTTAGTAAGACTTTCCAGCCTCTAGACCAGGAAGGGCACTGAATCCTCTGAGAGGTGGCCAGGCACACGCACCACATCCCTCCCAGCACTGGTTCTCCTGCGCAGGGCTGCTCATCCATAGACCATTAGGGCTGAAAACCTCTTCCAAGGGAAAGCTTCACAAAATCCAAGTTCAAGGCCAACCTTAACCTCTGTTTATTAAGTTAAGAATGTCCTCTCAGTCCAACAAAGCCGGCGCATCACCCGCCAACTGTCTTATTCACCATGTGGAAAGCAAAAGCCAGGCCTCCCTCATTAAAAACCATTACATAACATTGAACAAAGGGCTACAGGACACTCTTTGGTTAGTGGATGCGTGAAAATGAGTGATTAAAACAATTAATGCTTCTTTCCTCCAGCCTCGGCATCTTAAACACCCTGGGAGCCCAACAAGCACCTTATTGCTGAGACCTGGCTTCAACAGTGTCCTGGCTCTTCCCAACCATCGCTCTTGCCTTCAGCTTCCTGCCACAGACACTGAACAAAACTCAGTGCTTCCCAGCACGGTGTCAAAGCTCTGTCCCCACCAGACGGCTGTGGTGCTGTATCCTCCTGCCCAACACTGGAGAGAAAGCAATCTCAGATTTTGGCACAGGAAACACTACCCAGGCCCAAGGCTCAGCTCCTCTGGACCTCACAGGTGGGAAAAGACCTCTAAGCTCGTTCAGTCCAACCATCAGACCAACAACATCATCTCTACTATACCATGTCCTAAAGTGCCATGGCCACATGTTTTTTGAAGCCCTCTAGGGATGGAGATTCCACCACTGTCCTGGGCAGCCTCTGCCAGCGCTTCACCACTCTGTCAGTAAAGAAAATCTTCCCAATATCCAATCTAAACCTCCCCTGGTGCAACTTGAGGCCGTTTTCTCTCACCCTATCACTTGTTCCTTGGGAGAAGAGAACAACACCCACCTCACCACAGTCTCCTTTCTGGGAGCTGCAGAGAGCGATGAGGTCTCCTCTCAGCCTCCTCTTCTCCAGACTAAACAGCCCCAGGTCCCTCAGCCCCTGGGCTTGTTCTTCAGACCTTTCAAACCTCACCAGAGAGGACTTCAGGCTTCCTTCACAACACCAGCTTAGTGCAAGTTCTTTTAGCAGACAAGATCACGAGAGCCCTTGGGTTTCCTGCCATAGGTGAACCAGGCTCAAGTCACTGAGACCTTAATTTCCTGTGAGTGACAATGTTTATGCTGCAACTTTTGAAGCTACGTGGGTCTGAGAGCAGTGCAGAAGGCAGATGGCTGCATGGTGCTGCTTGGAAAACACAACTTCCAGCAGAATATAGACTGCATGTGCACTGGAAAATCTTCCTGGATACACAGTGAACTTCGCTCCATCATCTTTCTGGAACCAAAGAAGCCAACTTAAAGACTTTTAAGATTTAATTGAATTCCTCTACTCCAGAAGCAAATTCTCCTTACTATTGGCTGTGAAAAAAATCACAGACATCTTGCTCCATGCAGCAGTTTAAAAAGTCCTGCAAAGCCTCACCTACCAGTTCCAGCTTACCTGAAGCATCACCTCATAAACCACACAGCGTGGGATCACCTCAGCCTTTACTGAAATCACCAATCTGCTGCAACATCACCATCGCAGCGAGCGGAAGACAGACAGACTGTTTGTGGTTTTACAGGCACTGTGCTCGCAGCCAGTGCACCCCAAACTACTTCTCCCTCCCTGTCCCACCAGGGAGATCACAGCTCTGAGCACCACAAGTCAGACAAGCCTTGGAAGGGCAGATTCATGTTCCATCCCAGCTGCCAGGGAGCCATCCGGCAGCTGACAGTGTAGGAAAGACACAGCAGGAGGGATCCTGGAACATCTCAGCTCCAGGCATGCTCTACGCTAAGCTTTTTTTTAAGCCAGTTATTAGGAATAATGCACCAACATAACACACAAGGGGGGGGGCTGTGCAACAGGAAGGGCTGCAGGGCTGCGGCCTGTGCAGGGATTTAGAAGAATTCCCTAGGAGATGGAGGACAGCTCATGTGAATCTGGGAGCCAGATGGAGAGCCAAACACTCTGCGTTCAGCTGCCCCCACAGAAAGTCACCTTTACACTTCCTTCACCACTGAGTTACAGAATCACAAAGTGGGTTTGGTGGGAAGGGACCTGAAAGCCCATCTAGGGTCCAACCAACAGCCATGGGTAGGGACACCTCCCACTGGATCAGGGGGCTCCAAGCCCCATCCAACCTGGCCCTGAACACCTCCAGGGATGGGGCAGCCACCACTTCTCTGGGCAACCTGGGCCCCGGCCTCTTCACCCTCCCACCAAAACATTTCCCCCAAGATCTCATCTCAATCTCCCCTCTTTCAGCTGAAAACCGTTCCTGTCCCTGCACTCCCTAATCAAGAGCCCCTCCCCAGCTTTCCTGGAGCCCCTTTCAGTACTGAGAGGCTGCTCTAAGGCCTCACTGGAATCTTCTCTTCATCAGGCTGAACAACCCCAACTCTCTCTCCCCACTGTAGAGTCTTGCTACTCTTCAGTGATGGACCTCACAGAGACACAGACTGCCAGTAGGAGGTATAAACATCCGCCCTAATAAAAACTAATTACAAGCACA
Source organism: Dromococcyx pavoninus (assembly GCA_033558185.1). Taxonomy (NCBI): domain Eukaryota; kingdom Metazoa; phylum Chordata; class Aves; order Cuculiformes; family Neomorphidae; genus Dromococcyx; species Dromococcyx pavoninus. Next base: position 66,382 of record JAUMJL010000834.1, read on the forward strand.
CAGTTTTTCTAACAGGAAGATAACTTGTTCTCCGGTAGAATCCCAGAGCTGCTGAGAGACCTGCTTCCCCTCCTGGCTTGTAGGCACAGCAGGACCAGAGCAGTCTCCAAGCCGTGCCACGTCTGGGCCTAAGGAAGGAGGCTGTTTCACAGCTTCTCACTGTGCCTGGGACAAGCCAAGGCTGCCCAGTCAAAGCCCAATTACAGGGCTGTGGGCAGAGTGGTTCCCACAAGCTCTGAGTACAAAGCCGTTGTAAGTACACGAAGGCAGCTCCTGCGTTTGCACACGAGTCTCTCTCCTCTCAGCAGTGCTAAGAGGGCAGAGAGTTCGGCTCCTGATGCAACTGGAAGTGCCAGGAGCAATGCAAGGGAAACCAGGCCACGCTGGACCCAGACCTGCTAAGGAAAGGCAAGCAGCTCCTCTCTGCTCTCTCCTGTACAGCCCCAAGAAGTAGCTGAAGCACAGCAGGTGCTGCTGCTCCCCCAGGGCTTCCTATCCATCTCGGATAAAGCCCTCAGTGCCCATAGTGCTGCAGTTCCTCTCTCTGAAAGGCAGAGACAGGCTGGCTCGTGTAAGGACTGGTCCTTTTAGCAGCCTGCAATGCCGCCAGATCAGAGGCTTGGCACACACCTGGATGGCCCAGCCAAAGCAAGGGATGCCTGTTCCGGCACAGCTCATCAGGGCTCCTCTTAGCTAGGAAAACCACAGCAGGGAGGGGGGAGAGAAGGCTACAGAGCACAATCAGGCCTGAGTCCAGTAAACATGTTTATTGGCAGTTGCTCTCGGACATCATCTCTTCCAGCTCAGTGGGGCTGGAGGGGGTGGGAGGGAAAAATAGTGATTGTCCATGAGCACAGCCCTCATGTCATTTCCATTGATCCGCTGAGTCACTCCTGTATTAACAGTTTTGACAACACTCGGGCTGCACAGGAGCTCGGAAATGGAATACAAAGCAAGAGGCGATGCGAAACCTCTCTACACACTGACACTCACAGGGCAGAATCCAGAAACCTGCTGAACTGCGAGTGCCAACTTCCTCCTCTCTGCTCGCTCTTCTCAAGAGCTGCAAGAAGAAAACCAAACACAGACCACGCTGCAAGGGCAGGAACACAGAGCTCCATTCACTGCGCCCGGAAAAAAACAGTCTCCCCTGCAAACCACCACCAACTGCACCCCAGTCGTTCTGAGACCAGAGGAGCAGCTGTTTTCTTGAAGGATTTAGAAGGCCTTACAGATCTGTGAGCTAACGAGGAGGAGATCAAACCCCAAGGCAGTGACAAGGGAGGGCAGTGTCTCTGCACAGCCCTCGTAGGGGTAGCCAGAGCTCCCCACCACAGACTCCAGTGAAGCAGCCACTGCCAGGGCTCACAGCATCCTCATCCGCTCTGCAAGGCTCCAACCCACCCAGAGGCCCCAAAAGTGCCAAAATCATCACCAAACAACGCTCTGAATTCAAACAGAACCAACAAATCTTTGGCAAGTTCCTCCCAGCAGCCAAGCCTGCCCCGCCACAGGGAAGGCCTCTCCACAGGATCCCCATGGAGGCCTCCTGCCCTAATTTACAGCAATTCTTTTTCAGACACACTGGCAAACACCAAACGTTTTCTCCACTCTGTTACATAAAGCCCCATTTTTAACCCCCTGCTGCAGTGGGGAGATGGGGCCATGCTGTCTGTGGTGGGCTGACCGGACAGTCCAGCTGGAGACCAACACAAGAATTCACCTCCAGACATCGAACTGTTGTTGCACAGAGGGGAAACCAATGGACTAGTTAACAAGGCAACTTCCCAAATCACCAATGTAAACCATTCATCATCTCTGGAGGTGTTTAAAGGACAGGTAGATGAGTTTCTCAGGGATCTGGTTTAGTAGTGGACAGGTACAGTTAGACTCTACGATCTCAAAGGTCTTTTCCAACCAAGTGATTCTATAATTCTGTGCCTGCAGATGCTTCATGCACAGTTTGACCTGGGTCCTGGTTACCTCCAGCTTCGTTAGAATGGGTTCATTTCATGGCAACTTGAAAGAGGTTTAACAAACTTTGGGTTTTAACTTGAGAAACAGCCCTAACGCGGCAGGTCCCCACATTGTCTGGACCACAACTGCTCCTCAAAAGACAAAGCACCTTCCCCACAAGAAGAGCAGCACCACAGCTTCACATTATCTGCCTTGCTAGGTCCAAGGGCCTCCCTCAATTCCCTCTGCCAGCCACTGGACAGGAGCCCCAGGTCTGGTGGTGGCCCTCTGGAGAGAGGGAGGCTGCATACAAAGGAGCCGACATCCTGCGTGGCCCCGGCTCCAGCTCCGGCTCCGGCTCGCAGGACATAGGCCGGGGAGCACAGCCGGACCCCAGCCCCACTCGGCCTCCAAGGGGCCTGGAAGGGGAGCTGTGATGGCAGTGGGGGCCCGTGCCCTTTCCCCAGGGACACAAACCAGAAGGAAACGGGGCAACGTGGCCCCGGGCCCTCAGCCCCTGGCCCAGCTGGAGCCATACGACCCCTTCAGGCCCTCAGCGCCGCTCTGCCTCCTCCCAACCCCCCCAGGCCCGGGCTTCCCCCCGGCTCCTCAGCCCCTCTGGGCCCTGCCCACCTCCCCCAGACCCCCATCCCAAGCCCTACGGCCCCTTCAGCCCCTGGGACTACTCTGCCCCCTCACCCGGCCAGGCCCTCACCCTCCGGGCTCTGCCCACAGCCCCCATGGCCGCTCTGCCCACCTCAGCCGCCCAGACCCAGCCCTATGGGCCCTCAAACCCTTCAGACCTCCCGGATCCCAGGCCCCGTTGCCGCTCTGCCCCCCACCTCGGCCCCTGCTCAGCCCCCCACATCCTCTCCCCCAGCCCATTCCAGCCCCTGAGGCCGCTCTGCCCACCAACCCAGGCGTAGCCTCCCCCGGCCCCTCAGCCCCCAGGGCCCGCTCTCCTCCCTCGGCCCCCCAGGCTAAGCCTGCCCCCTCCTCCCTGCCCCCCATCCTGAGCCCTACGGCCCCCTCAGGCCACCAGGGCCGCTCTGCCCTCCCTCCAACCCCGGCCCTCCAGCCCCCCGCCCCAGGCCTGCCTCCCACCTCTGCTCCCCCAGCCCCAGCTCTACGCCCCTCTCAGGCCTCTGGGGCCTCTCTCCCCTCCAGACTTCCCCCCTCAGTCCCCCTCAGCTCCCTGGGGCCCCTCTGCCCCCTCCCCCAGCCCTACCAGGCCCATGGGGCCGCTCTGCCCCCTCTCCCAGACCCTCAGTCCCCTCAAGCCAGGCCTGGGTCCCCCCACCCGACTGCCCCAGACACCCGAGGCCGCTTCCCCCTCCCAACCTTCCCTGAGGCCGCTCTGCCCCTCCACCCCCAACCCCTGAGCCCCCTAACCCAGGCCTGGGCTCTCCCCCAGCCCAGGCCCGGCCGCCCCTCCCTGTCCCTGCGGCAGCAGCCCGGCGGCGCGGCAGTTACCTGTGCGGTCCCTCAGCGCCGGGCCGCGCTGCCCCGCGGCCGCCTCCCCATGGCGGCCCCCGGCCCGGCTGCCCCTCCCGCCACCTCCCCTCGCCGCCCCGGCCGGCCCAGCCGCCCCGCTACGCAACTGGCGTAAGGCACCGCGCGCACCACCACGCCCCCACGAGCCGCCGCCGCACCCTCGCTCTGTGAATACGGGCTGCGTAGCGCAGCGGCCGGCCGGGCCCTACGCATGCGCAGAGCGCGGGCGGGTGGGGGGAGCGCAGCGGCGTTGGCGTAAGGAGAGATCGTGAATAGAGAGAGCGGCGGCGCCGCGGGTTTGCGACAGAGCGCGCGTTTTACGGCAGCGGCGAGCTTTATGGAAGCGCTTGGCGGTAACTCCGTGTGGGGCAGCGAGGGGGCCGTGGGGACGGGTAACTGCGGCGTCCCCGGGTCCTAGACAGGCCCTTCTATAGGGGAGAGACCCTGGTACGAAATCCAGCCCCTCCTATGGGGGACAGGGCCTCCTAGAGGTGACAGGGTCCCTCTGTAGGGGACAGGCCCTTCTATTGGGCAGAGCTGTCCTCTAGGGAACAGGGCCCGCAGTAGGGCAGGGGTACCCCTGCATGTGTGCGCCCCTGGTGCTGGATACAGCACCCCCATAGCGACCGGGAGCAGGGGATGATGACACAGCCCCACTATAGGGGACAGGCCATGGGCAGGGACACCTCCCACTGGATCAGGGGGCTGAAAGCCCCATCCAACCTGGCCTTGAACACCTCCAGGGATGGGGCAGCCACCACTGCTCTGGGAAACCTGGGTCAGGGCCTCCCCACCCTCACAGCAAAACATTTCTTTCTAAGATTTCCCCTCAGTCTCCTCTCTTTTCAGCTTCAAACTGTTCCCCCTCGTCCTATTCCTGCAATCCCTGATCAAGAGCCCCTCCCCAGCTTTCCTGGAGCCCCTTTCAGTACTGGGAAATTGTTCTAAGGTCTCCCCACAGCCTTCTCTTCTCCAGGCTGAACCCCAACTCTCCCAGGCTGTCCATGTACAGGAGGTGCTTCAGCCCTCAGATCATCTCCATGGCCTCCTCTGTACTCACTCGACCAGCTCCATGTCCTTCCTGTGCTGAGATAAGGAAGACACTGGGATTAGGAGCTGTCATACTGAGCAGCTGTGATGGAAGTGGCTCTTTTAGGATTCAATATCCACTACAGAGCAGAACTGGGGTGTGAAGCCACCATATGGAAATCTGGGTCAGTAAATTCAGCAAAGTGCTAAACAGAGCGGTTCAACTCACCTTTGCTGTCAAAGAGCCCATTTTCCCCAGGGATAACAGCCTCCTTCTGAGCAATAAATGGAAGCCAAAGGCTGGCTTGAGCTAAGGAGAGGCCAGGAAAAAGAGCATGACCCTGGTGTTCTTGAGAAGAAACTTTATCACGTCCACCCAACCCCTGCTTGCTGTCCCTTTTGTTAGAGGACAAGAATAATGGCAGCATATTTGGTAAGCGCTTATCGAGTCCAAACCACAGCGTGTTGCTCACATCCCAGCACACAGCCCTTCGTCCTTAAACATCCTGTTCTTTTAAGGAAAAAACCCAACATGTGGTGGGAGATTTTGGAGGGGAATAAAGATTTCACTGTTTTCCTCTGCCAGATAACTCCGGTTACCTAGGAACAGACACTTCGCTAACACAGCCAGTTCTTCTCATCAAGCACAGGATGAGCTTTTATTGTCTTGTGATGGGGAGGAAAAACACAAAACCCAGAGCTCCACAAGTAACATGAAACATCGCCCATGTACACGCCACGCGATGCCCAACAAAACTGGGAGCCAGGTCCAAGTTAATGGCGTTAAGAACTCTTAGAAATCTAATGTAAACATTTAAAAAACATACAAGGAGGCCAAAAAAAAAAGCCACGATGGTTGAGGCAGCGTGGGGAGTCAACTTGCTGGAATTATGGTTTCTGGCATCGAGGAGGGTGGAGGGGGAGATGAGGGATGGCAGATCCCATCCAGAGAGGTCTGGATCCCACTCAGGTTCATTCTCTGGAGAGATCTCAAACAGCAACTGATTTTAGTGTCTTGTCCAACCATTTTGGTGGGCAGGCTCCTCCATCCTCCCTCTCCTTGCATCAAGCATTTTCAAAACAGCCCCTTGGATTATCCAGGGGGAGAAGGACCAGAACCAGGGTGCGGAGCCCCTGGCAGTCCTTCTCCTCTTGATTCCTTTGCTGAAATTGCCAACCTGACGCTAAAAAAAAAAGAGACACCGGTCGCCTTTGGGAACTTCTGGCAAGAGGCTGCGGATGGTGAGGGGTTGGAGGGAACGTGGTCCATGGGTGCACCATGGCCTGGCTTCCAGGCGTGGCCAACCTCACATTTGGCCCTGTTAACCTCCCCTCACTCCCCTGTAGTGCAATCATATTTCCAGGGAGTCAATCAACAGGCAGTTCTCTTCTCACTCTCCGATGGCAAGCGACAAAGAACACTTAAATTTACACTTGACACAAGACAAAAGGCACCTAAAAGCTCGACAACGCGTTGGGGTTGTGCTCTGTTAAGAAGGCTTCAAGCAGTTGTACTTACAAGCACATTGCACACTCAGAAAGGGAAAAAAACCCTCATGTTTGGAGCACGTTAAATATTCCAAACCCTGGGAAAGGCTGGTTTGGCAGCAGGGCATCGGCGTTGCCTGTGAACACAAACTCAGGGAGGCTCTGCTGGCTGCTTCGGGTTTGCTTTAGCTTTGGCCCTCGTGGCAAAGGTGCCATGCAGACTCCAAGCTGTGCTGTGCTCTATTTACAGTATGAGAGGAAAAGTTAACGGAGCAAATGAGAAGCTCTGCGGGGGCAACGGGGAAGGAGTTCTCCTTCATGAACGATTACTTTGTTAGTTAAGGCACATGTAGAGGCAGTTTTCAAAAGATCCCTTGCAAATCAATTCCCCCTAGCTAGGAAAAGCTCCCTGTCCCTTTCCAGGAGTCAATTTTGTTTTCCAGTTACTCAGTGTGAATTTGAAGTGACTCCACTTACACTGTAACATCTCTATTTCATCCAACAGCCTACGCTGGACAGGCTCCAGGTCCCACCCATGGGCTGCCCAAGTGGAGCATTTCATCCTTCACAGGATGATTGGCCAAAAACTTTCAGTACCAAAGACTTTGAACACTCACTTCCTATGAAGATATTTGGGAACTGACCTCCCAGGTCTGACAAAATTCACAGCAGGTTGTTGAGGGAGAAGCAAAAACCTCAGCCTTTGCTGCTGGGATCGCTGCAGGACACGGGAATGGGATGGCTCAGGCTACAGGAGTCCTGATGTGCATGCACAGAACAGAGATGAACAACAATGTAGATGCTGGGTCTCAGGGAAAACAATCCCTCCCAACAGCATTATCCTCTCTTGAGCTGATTCTTGAATAAAGGCAAGAATCTCTTTTTCCTTGCTCGTACCTGGAAGGAAAGTGCTTTGGGCTCCACCAGGTCTACAGACCTAATGTCAGGCAGGAGGACTAACGACCTTTCCTTGGTCTGCCACACCCCACTGCCTAATGTTTGGATTTCAACTGGCAGAAGGTAGACCTGAAACTGTTCATTGTAAGGGAATTCCAAATCCCAAACCACACGGGGGCCCCGGCGCTGAGATCAATCGTTATCTGCATCCGGCTGCTGGCTGGGAGCCCGGAAAAAAGACCGTCCCAGCAGGGCAAGGTATGTCCTGCACGGGCATTCCTTGGGTCAGCACAAAACCTGGATGCCACACAAGTGGGATTCAGATGGCAGAGAGATCTCATGCTGCCTACCTGTAACAGGGCAAACGTCACCCTGGCAGCCAGGTCCAAAGCCCAGCGTCAGCCAGCTTTTCAATGGTTTCCAGTGGGCTTTGAATCAGGCTTTTAGCGAGCAATCATTAACCAAATGAGATGACTCTGCACCTTTGAAGCACACAGATCTGGCACAAACTTTTGGCAGCAGGGAAAGCAAGGCTTCTAACAGAACAATAGTGCTAGGCAGGCAAATGAGGACTCTTGTGGACTTGACATCTGCACAACACTCACCCACAGCGAGCACCTAAAGGGTTCTTCACCAGAGAACGCAAGCAAATGAGGTTGTGATTTTACAGATACCTTCGATATCTCTAGTACCAAATAATTTAGGTGTTGTGTTTCCCTTCAGAGTGAAAAATTCCAGATTCTTCATCCAGGAGAGTAAACACCGGTTGCTACGAATGCTCTGATTGCCTTGGTGATGGACAACTCGGCAGCGCGCTGTGCATCTGCTGGGAGCCAAGCAGGGAGGCAGGAGAAGGAGTGTTCTCTGTGGGGAAGTCAAGCCCTTTTCACCTACGGTCAAGGAGAGGATTCCCTCACACAAGGGCAGTGAATGATTGGTTCCTCAGTCTGCAACGAGGCAAATACTGGCAACTCAACGCAAAGAAAGCACTTTCCGATAAGGCCGTGCAGTGCTGCGGAGGTGGCAAGGGCTGACAGCACAGATCTTCAGTGATGGGGAGACAACAAACAAAAAAGCCCCCAAGGTGACTGGGGTGCTTTTTGGGGGGGGAATGCAAACGATCTTTTCAAATAACAATAATAAAAAGACCAAAAAAAAGAGAATCCAGGCAGTTTGCAGCTGTGGCTGCTTAAGGCCATTGGTTTCCCGGGGGATAACTGGGCACTGTGGGATACTCCGGCAGGCTGTTCCCAGAAAAATTGTTGTACTGGGCCTCCCTGCTGGGGGGGTTCCTCCATGTGCCGCTGTTCCACTCATCCTGAGCCTTCTGAAAGCTTCCACCAGCCCCTCGGTAGATTTTATGGACCTAATGGATTAAAGAGAGAAAAGGAATCATCAACAGGCACCCACAACTCTTTCTGCAGAGAGCTCGAGTCACTCTGGGCTTGTATCGTGTATTTGTTTCTCTCTCTGTGAAGAACTACGTTTCCAAGGCACAAAAGCACTAACAATGTAAGAACACAGTGAACAGAGGTGCAAATAGATGGTATCAACCCAAGACTTGAGCCCCTTTCAGCCACGTGTCTAGGATTTTGAGGAGACCTCACCGTTCTCTGCAGCTCCTGGAAAGGAGGTTGTGGTGAGGTGGGTGCTGGGCTCTTCTCCCAGGCAACAAGTGGCAGGACGAGAGGAAATGGCTTTAAGTTGTGCCAGGGGATGTTTAGTTTGGATACTGGGAAATTGTCTTTACTAAAAGAGTGGTGAAGCCCTGGCAGAGGCTGCCCAGGGCAGTGGGGGAGTCTCCATCTCTGAAAAGGTTCAAAACACATGTAGACGTGGCACTTCAGGACATGGTTTGGTAGGGATGGTGGTGCTGGGCTAGCAGGTGGACTGGATGAGCTTAGAGTTCTTTTCCAACCTTAATGATCCTAGGATTCCATGATTCAGGTTGGGGAATCCCACAGCAAGGCAGCCAACCCAGGCCAGTAGGCTGAAACCTCTCTAAAACTGCTGCTGCTGCTTCCTCCCCTCCTACTGAACTTTTCCAGATGGCCCTGCCTCCAGATCCTGCTTTCTGCAGAGGACCACGATCCAATTCCCCCTGCAGCACCTTGAGATGCTTCACCTTTACCATCAATGACCAACCCAGTGAGCAATTAAGGTGGCTCTGAGTGTCAAGCAACAGTGCCACATGAAATGGTGACAACACCCAGCCTCAGCTGTCTTGTGTTATCCAGATTTCTCTTCTAGATATTCTGAGAACCTCTGGAAGCGCTGAGGGCTCACAGTGGCTGCTAAGCTGCCTGTTCACATTAGTGTGACACAGAGTGTGGATATGTCAAGTCAGGGAGACATCTGAAGCACTTACCCTTACGATGCAGATGAGCATTGCGACCGCTGACATTGTAAACATAATGGCAGGGAAAAGCATGAACACAGCAGCTGCAACGTTGGTGCTGAAGAAAGTAACGGCTGCCAACCATCCACTGGAAGAAAGAAAGGCACAATATTATGACAGGTCTTGTTTTTAAGTGTCTTTACCATCAGAAAACCTGTTCACTCACATCCCAAAATCACAAGGCAGCTTTAAAGCTCTTGAAAATGAAAACAATAATGAAGAAAATGGACAGAATTCAATGCAGCTCAGGCTGGTGTTTCCCCAAGATCTCCAGTATCCCTTAGTAATATCCAGCCTTCGACCTTTAGGCCACAGCCAGCTGCACAGACTGTGGGAAGAGAAGGTTTACACCCAAAGTGGTTTTGGTGGTGCAGAGACCAGAGCTCTGTTCCTTTGATGGCAATAACCAGGTAGGGTAATGGGAGAGGAGAATCAATCAGGAAAACAAAAAGCTATATGGACTCCTCCTGCGGAGAAGGACTTGGGGTGCTGATTGATGAGAGACTCAACATGAGCTGGCAAAGGGCACTCACAGCCCAGAAGGCCAACTGTGTCCTGGGCTGCATCCAAAGAAGCGTGGCCAGCAGGGCAAGGGAGGGGATTCTTTCCCTCTGCTCCGCTCTTGTGAGACCCCACCTGGAGTCCTGTGTCCGGTTCTGGAATCCCCAGCTTAAGAAGGGCATGGAGCTGTTGAAACGAGTCCAGAGGAGGGCTACGAGGATGGTCAGAGGGCTGGAGCACCTCTGCTACGAGGACAGGCTGAGAGAGTTGGGGTTGTTCAGCCTGGAGAAGAGAAGGCTTTGGGGGGACTTCACAGTGGCATTCCAGTACCTGAGGGGGCTCCAGGAAAGCAGGGGAGGGACTTTTTACAAGGGCTTGTAGGGATAGGACAAGGGAATGGCTTTAAACTGGAAGGGGGAAGATTTAGGTTAAACATTAGGAAGAAATTCTTCACAATGAGGGTGGGGAGGCCCTGGCCCAGATTGCCCAGGGATGTTATGGCTGTCCCCTCCCTGGAGATGTTCAAGTCCAGGTTGGACGGGGCTTTGAGCCCCCTGATCCAGTGGGAGGTGTCCCTGCCCATGGCAGGGGGTTGGAACTGGATGGGCTTTGAGGTCCCTTCCAACCCAAACCATTCCATGATTCTATGACTTTCTATCATCTGTATTGTCAGCAGGAATCGCTCTCAGGTCTCCAGAGGCAGAAAGTTAAAATGCCAAACAATTATAACCAGGGACAGACAGTAAAACACTCCCATTTATTTTAGGACAGCTCTCACAATACTTGCTCTGTAGGCCAGCAGTGACTCATCCTGCACTGCTCACCATGTGCTGTCAATACTTGGAGGGCAACAAGAGAGGAGCAGACAAATCTTGAAACTGGCTGTAGGAAGGCGTTAAAAGAACAAGCAGATATCCCACTTCTGCCAATACAGCCATGAAAACAGAATTGTGTGCTCCAAGAGCAGCTAGAACTATGTCACAGAGGAAAATAGAAAGCTTCTGCTCCACCCAGACTCCCACCAGTTTCCCAAAAGCTCATGGAAACACCCCATAGCCTGGAGGTCCCAGGCATGGGAGCCGAGCGCTCAGCTGTGAGGCTGTAGGAGCATCCTGCTTACCAAGCTCCCCATCCAGAGAAACCAATCGCCTGCAGGATCGTGAGGAGAAACTGTGCACCAAAGATGAAGAAAAAGGCCATAAAATTAAACGAGCTGTCTGACCTGTGAAGGAAGAGAGGAAGTTAGGAGGAGCCCAGCACCTCATGTTGCCTCACACCCATCTCTGACCCCATCACATCTCAAACGTGCTGTCTCCAAAGAGATCCCTCCATGTACTTTGAAGGATACTCCTCTTTTCCTGGCAGTGAAAGCACACAGATCCATGAAATCATCAGCACCAAATCTCTTCCAAAAGCCTGGCTCCTGCAACTGCTCTACCAAAGCAATTGCTTATGTGATGACACATGAGAAGCTGCTTCCTGCAGGACAGAGCGCCAGAATCATTGCTCTGACCAAACACCTGAAGCCAGCACAGCCTGGAACCTGTGCAGCTCAGCCACTGGCAGGCAAAGTTTAGCCCATATGCTAAAAGTGATCATGAAGCATGAGAATTCCAGCTGGGAATGTCTCAATTGCTGCTTGTCATCACGCTCACACGCCCATGGTTAATAATCCAGCGTTGGGATGTAACAGGAGGACAAACAGCCACAGGAGAAGTGGGTGGTGCCCTGTCTGGGGAAATGCAGATGCATGTTTCACATCTTTGGGGCTCCACATCTCCAGGAGGGACAGGTTGAGAGGGTCCTTTAACGTATGCAGGTGTAACAGACAGGGTGGATATGATCCCCAACGAGAATCCTGACCAGGTGTGTTCACGGTCTCTCTGTCCTGGGAACACTGGAGCCCAGTGCTGTCCTGCTTGGATTTTGGCTCTGCCACAGAACATTTTCATCCCACTAAACCAGCTACACTGCTGAGCCAGCCTTTCCCTGTAATCTACAACCCCCTAAAACTATCATTTTAAACTATATAAATGATTCCCATTCTCTGAGGAACTCAGAGGGCCCACGATCCCCGGAAGGCTTTAAAAGATGTGTAAAATGGGGAGCTTAGAGACATAGTTTAGTGGTGAACTTGTCAGTGTGAACTTAAGGGATGGACTCGATGGTCTTTTCCAACCTAAATGACTCTATGAATTTGTATTCTATGATCTATTTACAGAACAGAGTTACGAAAACCACTTCAGTTGCTCATGAGGCAGCTTGGTGCAAGAGAAGAGCTCCAATCACTCTCAGCTCCTGCTCAAACCCTGAAAGTATTTTAATGTTTATTATTTTAATTATTATTATGTTAATATTTATTAATATGGTAATTCCAGCCCCTAATACCCAAAGAGGTTATGAGGGAGGGTGATGCTGAGACAAGGGGGAAGCTCCAACCAGACCCGAACCGCCCGTGTTGGTACAGTTATCTCCTGCCTTTCAAACAATGGCCACAGAGATGCTGTGACAGAATTTGCCATCCCTGAGTATCCTCATGATCCCACCCTTCAAATGCCACCTCAGAATACAGCAATGGGAAAGGAATACTTTAACCACAGACTGTTCACAGTAGTGTCTGTCATAATCCAATTAACAAGGATTAGGCTCAAAGCTGAGCCTTCAGACTCTTGCAACTACGACCTGAAAGGCCTGGAGGATTCTCCATTTGAAAGGATCTGTGGGAATTAGTGAAGCTGCACAGAAAAGGTGATTTCTGATCCCGCTTTCTGGTGCTGATTTGCAGCAGCTTTGCCCTAGTGCCAAAGCTCTGCACCTAATTTAATTTTGGATGCAGATATGTGATGAAGCTTTTATGAAAGCATCCTCACAGCTCATGATGCCAGTCTGGAAGGGTTGGCTCTTCCCAGAACATGGATATAGAGTGGGCCTGACCTTGCTTTCTCAAATCACAAGACACAGCACTGCCCTTCTGCAGGGTTTTCCAAGCCTCTTCCACCCCTGATGTCCAAGTTAACGATCTCTGGGCTCGCCGCTCTGTCCCTAGGGCTTATTCTTTTTTTAACTGCAGAAGTCTTTAAACAGAGTAACCTCAGGGACCATCCAGTATTCACTTGCATAAACACACACAAACAACAGTAAAGAAATAATTAGAAACGGTCCCTGTGAAGCCCAAGAGGAGCTCAACGGGGAGGAGTAATTTTTCCCAGACTTCCGAATGGAAACTGCACTTTGAACAGAGCTCGAGCCACCACTCAGAGCCTTTGGGCTTCTGAACTAATTAGGGATGGGGACAAAACCCCAGCCTCAGAGGGCAAGAGGTCAGAGCTAGTATTTTCATGTCTTTTAAAGCTTTCAGATTAATCCACCCCAGTGGCTTTCTGTTTCCATCAGAACCAACCCACCTCTGTATTCCACAATGTTTTAAGCACCACCAGTGGGTCACCTGCCCAATGTTGTCAGTAGACAAAGTGTAAAGTCAGAAGAGCATTTAAACAACTAATTTAGCATGTGCTAAATAGACAGAACCCCATCTGGCAGCTCCCATCTCTATCAGCTGTGTTTGTCATTATCTAAACCAACTCATCACAGAATCTGGTGAAAGTCCCTGTGAGGACAGGCTGAGAGAGTTGGGGTTGCTCAGCCTGGAGAAGAAAAAGCTCTGGGGAGACGTTAGAGCAGCCTCCCAGGACTGAAAGGGGCTCCAGGAAAGCTGGGGAGGGGCTCTTGATCAGGGAGTGCAGGGACAGGATGAGGGGGAAGGGTTTTCAGCTGAAACAGGGGAGATTGAGATGAGATTTTAGGGAGAAATGTTTTGGTGTGAGGGTGGGGAGGCCCTGGGCCAGGTTTCCCAGAGCAGTGGTGGCTGCCCCATCCCTGGAGGTGTTCAAGGCCAGGTTGGATGGGGCTTTGAGCCCCCTGATCCAGTGGGAGGTGTCCCTGCCCATGGCAGGGGCTTGGGACTGGATGAGCTGTAAGGTCCTTTCCAACCCAAACCGTTCCATGACTCTATGAATAATCAAGATCTGGAGTATTCAGGCTGGAAAATGCTCAGGACTGTCAGAGCTCTGACAAGCATTATACATTAATGTCTGAATTATGCCTCGTGATCCCCAGCAAGCATGAGCAAATGCAAATGATTATTAATTAAAATGAAAAAGCAGGATGGCTTTAAATATTTGTGGAGTTTCAGAAGGACTCGCTCCAGGGAACTGCTTTTATCTGAAAAGTGAAGCAGCCAAGCTCTCGAGTATCCAGAGATGAAAAACAGAAGAGTTCTCAAAAACTAACAACTTAATAGTCTTCCATCAAAACAAACCTCAATGAGCCTGTATCAAATTAGCATTGGTCTTAATGCTAAACTGGTGTGAGGGTGCTAAGCTTCATTAAGTAAAATATGAATTTCATCCTCATGGAAGTGGCAAACAACTCCCTGCTGCTCACCTTCAATCCTAGGCAGGGGACCCTCACCAGATGGTGTTTAAAAGTAACCACCTCGTTCTTCATTTTGAAAGTAAAAGAGACATTCAGACATCAAGTCCTTAATCTTTATCCCAGACAGATTTCCATAGGGTCATTCCCTGGTAACAACCATCTCATTCCCATGGGAAACAGAAACCAAACCACCTCATGGGCTTCCACGTACCGGAAGGCTTTGTACGCGGGTCGGAACCAGCAGATGTAGCCACAGGGACTGAAGAGGATCAGCCAGAGGATGGCCAACCCAAAATTGACCCCATAGCCTCCTCCAATCCACCACGCCAGGCACGCGATGATGTTCACTACCAGCGTGATGCAGTAAACTGTAAGGAAGGCAGAGGAAAGAGTGTGAGGTTGTGCAGTGTCGTGGATTCATGGAAAAAAGGAAAGGAACAGCTGGTATTGTAACAGGAAAGGTTTACATAAAAGGTGTAGTGGGAAACTCGAGTCCAAAAGCTGTGGTGCTCCAAGCAAGGCGCAGGTTCCTGCCTGGTCCCAGGAACCAGCAGCACAGACACATCCATCTCCAGAGGGAGTGCTGAGGGATGAGGAACCTCTCTGGGGAGGATGGAGAGCTGGGCAGCAACCAGTGCGACCAGTACCCAACTCAGGCCAGTGTTATTATGAATTGCAAGCAAGATTTAATTCCCATTTATGCAAAACCCCTTTATGAGAGGACAGTGGTGTAAACACTTCCCCACACCCAGCCTCAATATTTACGTCTTCAAGCTCTCTGCGGGTGCCTCGGGAGCTCCTGCAGAGCCAGCAGAATGCCTTGTGGGCTTGGTCTCTGCTTCCCTGAGCCCCTGAGGAAGCCTGGTTTCAGCTTCAGGGCTTGTAAGTGTTGCCTTGAGCGAGGGGATAAGCAAACTCCAATCAGGCTGAGAACACAGGGCCACAGGGGTGGCCTGAAGTCCCTCTCAAATCCCTGTTCCTGCCACTCAGATGAAAAGGAACAGTTGACAAAGGCCCCCAGAGCACACCAGTGCTGTGCTAAGCTCATGGACACGAAGGGATGCTGTTCTCCACTTTCCCTGAGGCTCAGCACCACCACAAAGCCGGGCTGCACGCTGTCTGCTGTCACAGGCTGAGGTAGGGGCATGCCAGAGGCTCCCTGCTTTCCTTCACACAATTCCCTCAATACTCCAGGGCCTCCTTGCAGCTGGCTCCACATCCCTCAAGTTCTGCCAGTGCCGAAGAGGCTCCTGTTCTGGAAAAAGGGTGGTAATTCTTCAGGAGCTTTGCAGTAACCTCTATCAATTAGCACAGGTCAAGAGAAAGGAGAAGGCGGAGGGGCCAAACACAAAAGACCCTTCAGTACCACCTTGTGAAAAGCTCCCAGTAACACTTCAGCCTCTGGTCTCATTTATTCAGTCAAAATTAAATCTCTGAACTTCTCTTCACATGTGGTAAGCAAACACGTTCTACCCATTCCCTGCTTCACCACACAGAACCATGGAATGGTTTGGGTTGGAAAGGACCTTAAAGCCCATCCAGTTCCAAACCCTTGCCACGGGAAGGACACCTCCCACTGGATCAGGGGGCTCCAAGCCCCATCCAACCTGGCTTTGAACACCTCCAGGGATGGGGCAGCCACCACTGCTCTGTGCAACCTGGGCCAGGACCCTGCTGCCCCATCCCCGTAGGTGTTCAAGGCCAGGCTGGATGGTGCTTTGAGCCCCCTGATCCAGTGGGAGGTGTCCCTGTCCATGGCAGGGGTTTGGAACTGGATGGGCTTTAAGGTTCTTTCCAACCCAAACCATTCCATGATCCCATGCCTTTTGTGTTTCTATTTTTAAGACCTCCCTCTTCTTGTTTACCGCCTTCTCTCCACACGCGTCGATCTCTCCACTCCACCCCAAAAAGTCAGAGTGACCCCGAAAGGAAGCATGTTGTGGATGGAAATGTAAAGCTCCTGGAGAGAATGCCAGGTCTCCTCAGCCAGGCAGAGTTGCCCAAATGCCTGGCACCATCCCAGCCTGCCATTAACTTGACTGAGGGGCTTTGTTTCGGAGGAGCCACAGACAAAGGCAGCTTTAGAGCACGCAACATTTAACCAGTTAGTCTGAAGGGACAAGCAGTTTCTTCAGGCAAGAAAATTACAGAGCTCATTTCAGCATCTCTAAATAACGAAAGAACAATGGAGTGATAGATTATGCCATTACTTATGCACACAAATCTCTCTCATACACACATCCCATGCATCTGGAATAAAAGCCGTGCCACCAAATGCATATCTGGCAGCAAACAAGCTTTCCTTCAGCGAGAAGGGTAAATAGGATGACAAGTGTTTGGGGACAAAAAAGATAAGCAAGGCAAAAAGATTTTTAATCTTCCAGTGCATTCCCTGTGGTTCTTTAGGCCTGCTACACCATTTTTCATCCAATTTCATTCCTTGGAGAAGAATGGTCAATTGTCTGCAGGAGGTTGTAGCAAGGTGGGTGCTCGTCTCTTCTCCCAAGGAACAAGGGATGAGATGAGAGGAAATGGCCTCAAGTTGCACCAAGGGAGGTTTAGATTGGATATTAGGAAATATTCCTTCATGGAAAGGATTATCAAGCATTGGAAGAGGCTGCCCAGGGCAGTGGTGGAGTCTCCATCCCTGGAGGGGATGTGCATGTGGCACTCTGGGACATGGTTTAGTGGGGATGGTGGGGTTGGCCTGACGATTGGACTTGATCTTAGAGGTCTTTTCCAACCTTAATGATTCTCTAATTCTCTCCTTTCTTCACCAGCAGCTCTGCAGCAAAGACTCAAGGTAGGGCACCTTAAAAGTGAGATATAAAGTAACCTTACAGCATTCTAAGAGGAATCATCATTTCTCATCGACTCATTGCAGTCATAACTTTAAAGCACACAAGTCATAAAGATCTACGGGTTTCCACTACACACACACGTTTTCCCAGCACAGGTTTCTTATTTCACTTACAGATCCATACGTGGTAGATCCTCTTCACCAGAGACTGATAATCAATGGGAATTTCATCAGCAAAGTTCTGGTAGAAACATGGTTTCAGAGGGATGAACTTGGGGAGCGGCGGGAAGTTGTTGACCTTTTCTGCAATGCAGGACACAGGTATCAGCTGAAAGCAGAAACATTCCCAAATGGCTGAGCAACATCCTCCATGCCTTCCCCACGCAAACCCAGGGATCCCGGGCCAAAGGGACTCAAGAATCAAAAGAGAAAAACATTGCCAGCTCCAGCCATCCACGCTGTTCTTCCACAAAGACCTGGATGGACAAGGAGATGGAGCCCAAACCCCTTGTTCTCCTTTCTCAGCAAGGGACACGATGTTTAACTGAGCACATGGAAGGAGTGCAGTGAGGAACAGGCAGCAGCTGATGGGCAATGCATGGATTTGGAGCAACACATGTCTGGAGAACAAGTCTCATGAGGAGCAGCTGAGGGACCTGGGGCTGTGTAGTCTGGAGGAGGCTGAGGGGAGACTTCATCGCTCTCTGCAGCTCCTGTAAAGGAAGTTATTGGTGAGGTGGGTGCAGGTAGCAAGGGAGAGGATGAGAGGAAATGGCCTCAAGTTGCTCCAGGGGAGGTTCAGATTGGATATCAGGAAAAATATCTTTACTGAAAGAGTGGTGAAGCCCTGACAGAGGCTGCCCAGGACAGTGGTGGAGTCTCCATCCCTGGAGGGGTTCAAAACACATGTAGAGGTGGCACTTTGGGCCATGGTTTAGTAGGAATGGTGGGGTTGGGCTGATGGTTGGGCTGGATGAGCTTAGAGGTCTTTTCCAACCTTAATGCTTCTATGATTCTGTGATTTGATACCTTTATGCATCAGTGTAAAGACAAAAAAACCTTAAGTTCCAGGATGAGGTTCCTCAGGGAATGGGGAGAGGCCAGCAACCTCTGGAGAAACAGAGCGCAAGGAGGCTTTGAGATACAACCTCTTGGAAAGGAAAAGCTGGTGATTGTCCAGACAAGCTTCAGCCACAAGCTCGGAGTAGGTGGGCTTGCTGGCGTGTGGATCAAACCTCAGGACCTGCAGTAGCTGTGTCCCCATGGAAAGGAGCCTTTGGGAAGCATCCCTCAAATGGGATGCACCCACAGAACCTCTGGGGACCAGGAGCATCCCTGGCACAGCGTTTGAGCCTGGGGTTCCCACTACAAGCTCCTCATCTCTGATTGCTCAGAGTAGGCACGCTGGGACCTTACAGCCAGGATCATATCCTGGATCAGATGTCATCCAGTTTGGGGAAGGCAAGGCAGACGTCAGGAATGATTTTGCTGTGCCAAGACTGATGAATGTACCCTTTTTCCTTTGAAAGTCAAGTTTTTCCCATAAGGTTAAGTCCCAATAAAAAAAAGAAAAAAAAAGAAAAAGAAAAAAGGGAAAAGGGAAAAGCAAAAGACATAAAAGGGAAAGGAAAAGAAAGGGAAAGGGAAAGGGAAAGGGAAAGGGAAAGGGAAAGGGAAAGGGAAAGGGAAAGGGAAAGGGAAAGGGAAAGGGAAAGGGAAAAAGGAAAGAAAGGGGAAAGGGAAAGAAAAGGAAAAGGGGAAAGGGGAAAGGGAAAGGGGAAAGGGGAAAGGGGAAAGGGAAAGGGGAAAGGGGAAAGGGGAAAGGGGAAAGGGGAAAGGGGAAAGGGGAAAGGGGAAAGGGGAAAGCGGAAAGGGGAAAGCGGAAAGGGGAAAGCGGAAAGGGAAAAGAAAAGGGAAAAGGGAAAGGGGAAAGGGGAAAAGGGAAAAGGGAAAAGCAAAAGAAAGAAAAGGGAAAAGCAAAAGAAAGAAAAGGGAAAATAGAAAAGAAAGAAAGGGAAAATAGAAAAGAAGGAAATGGGAAAATGGGAAGGAAAAAAGCTCTGCATTCAGGTACAATAAATCAAATGCTGGCCAAAGCGATACAGTGATGAACAGCTTACCTTGGGAAGGAATTATGTTTTAAAATCAAGTAATTAAATGCCTAAATCCCCTGCCTTTCAGCTGCTGTCAGCTTCCAGACAGAGCACAGACTGGCTCTGTGTGTGTGTCTGTGTGCCTGGCTCTGCGGTTCTGCATGTTTGGGAATGTTTGCTCTTGCCTTCCAGTGCTGATTAAAGTTTGATTCCAGGGCATTGTGACTAATTGTCTCTAGCCTGCATCAGCCTCAGTAAACAGAATTGAAAACAACCAGAGGAAGAGATGAAGAATGTCCTGGGAAAACCTCCAAATGGCACAGGAGACGAGAGGAAATGTCTGAACAAGAACTGTCAGCGCAAGAGTTCTCCTCCTCTTGCCATTATCGCTGTGTGAGAAGACATTTCACAGGAGCAGTTCTTCATCTGAAGGTTGGCAGGGAAGAGTCTGAAGCTGTAAGCCAGGCTTTAGGAGAGAAAAGGCTTTACTTCATGCAAAGGAAAGGCTATTTTTATGCAGAAAACACAGTGAGGATAACACCCACTGTGAGTATATTGGGATTAAATATGGAATCAGGTCTGAAGTCACCAGCCCAACTTGGCTTTTCCTTATAAAAACAAACGTGAAGTCTTCTGCATCACCCATCTCATCTAAATGCATTTTATTTCCATTCAGCTGCCCTCTAAAGCTGGCATTAGCTACTGGTTAACACCTCCTGCCAACCCCTGCCCACGGAGTCCCATGGCTGCTTTCAAAGTCCAGAGGAATTTGGACTTCTTAGCACTCGTTTTCTGTTTGCTACGAACACCTACTGGGCTTCCTCCTGGCCAGCCTGCCTCAGCAGGACACAACAATGCTGGATCAAAGGGAAGAAAGCTTTTAAAGCTGGAGAGACAGCTCTCTAGGGAAGTCAATAAAACCAAGATTAATGAACTGCAGTAAAAGTAGATTCTCTAATAATCTTCCTTTTTCTGAGGGATGAGGAAAATCGCGTTCTGCCCTCTGAAACAGCCGAGGCTGCAGCAAGGTCCTTTGGTTCTGCACTCTTCCATGTTCTCTGTCAAAGAACACAGAGCTGCTGTCCAGAAGTCCTCAAACAGTGGGGCCAAACCCAAGCAGCCTGCAGTTTGTTATTTTTCCAGCTCACAAAATGCTCCACGTCCTTCCAGGATCGTTTGCTGGGTACACCAAGATGAGGATTGCTCCTCTTCTCTGCTGCTGCCCATCTGCGAGCAGCCAGGTGTCCACTTTCTCCCACCCACAGATCTCGTAGTTTTCTACTGTTCTAGGTCATTTCCAGGAATAGACAAAAGAAATCAAATTAAAATGTCCCCTTTAATGTCTGACTGCACAACTCAGAGTGCTACAGCCCTCCCAGCAAGGCCAGGATCAACACATCAGCTCAGCAAGAACAACCCCTGCTTGCTGAAACCAAACTGCATCAGCAATGAGCAGCAGCCATATGAAAATCCTGGACTTTCTCTTATCTTAGAAAAGTTGGGATGGATCTTGTTATTAATTTCACTATAAGTAAAATGAAGATGTATTGATATCACCAGTGCAGCGAGGAACACTGTGGAAGCTGCCTCTGTAAGGAAGGAATTATTTGTATGTGCTTTTTGTGGATGAATTCCATCCTCATAGAACTTTCAGACAGGTCTCTCTGCTGCTGGAA
The DNA here is from genome assembly GCA_033558185.1 of Dromococcyx pavoninus. Lineage (NCBI taxonomy): Eukaryota > Metazoa > Chordata > Aves > Cuculiformes > Neomorphidae > Dromococcyx > Dromococcyx pavoninus. The sequence goes on from JAUMJL010000834.1 coordinate 87,148, forward strand.
TAGAAACCTCAGCTGGCAAATCCACAGGGAATACAGCACAAAAGTGACATGATCAAGGCCAGGAAAGAGCTTTAGGGATCACTGAGGTCTCAGGAAGGGACAAATGCCACATAGCTGATATGTTACAGTCATCACAGAACATTGGAAACCATTCTTGGACACAGTTCTCCCTCCATTGCCGTATTTTGAGGTGTTCTTACCTGCCATTTCTATCAGGAGTGTTTCCTGGTGAAGTTTCAAACAGGAAGCAACAGATCTATTGGAGAAAGAAAATAAAGTCAGCACATGGCATTACCCAGCACCCACAGAACCTCTGGGGACCAGGAGCAACCCTGGCACAGCGTTTGAGCCTGGGGCTCCCACTACAAGCTCCTCATCTCTGATTGCTCAGAGTAGGCACCCTGGGACCTTACAGCCAGGATCACAGTTTCTCCTTGTGCATGGAAAGCTCCACCTCACCCAGCACAACCCCACTTTTAAGGCTTCTATTATTGAGCAGCAAACAAACGTGCTGGTAGCAATGCCTGGCAGAGGCTGAGGACACCTGTACCTGCCAGGCAACAAGCTGGGACAGACAGGGCTGGGCAGGACCCATCAATGTGCAGCCATTGGAAGGGAAATTTCTCCCAGCTCACCAGATTTAAAGCCTCATTTGAGCACTGAGATGATTTGTTGGTTCCTGGCTCTCTGTGGATGTTCCCAGCTCCTGAAACAAACAGATAATAACTCTGAGCTGGGAAGTAAACGGCAGTTCAGAAACAAAGTCCATCAGCTGGTACCCAAACTCCAACATTGTTATTGTAATAATTGTGCATGATCTTTAAAATGCAGATCCATTCTCCCCATTACCACCACTGAAAACAGGAATGATTCTGGAAGAATCCAACCCTGTGAAGTTTACTTGGAGCCAGCTGGTTTTGGAAGAGCTGACCCTAGAGATGAAAGGTGCAGAGAGGTCTTGATTTTATCCCCTTTTTTAAGGCTGAAAACACCAAGTGCCCTGACCTGCAAATCACTGAATGATTTGGGTTGGAAGGGACCTTAAAGCCCATCCAGTTCCAACCCCTCCACCACCTTCCACTGGACCTTCCATGCAGCCCTGTATTCCAGGGTTTAATCTAGAGTGCTTTGTTGAAAGCAAACAGAGGGGTGGGAAATGCACATGACAGCAATGGCAGAAAAATTGCCAACACTCTCTGTAAGAAGATGATTTAATCATAGAATCTTCCAGTTGGGAAAGACCTTTGATATCATCGAGTCCAACTGTACCCATCTTCTGCTAAACCATGTCCTTCAAAAACTCATCTACTCTTTTTTAAACCCCTCCAGGGATGGTGACACAACCCTCTCCCTGGGCAGCCTCTGCCAGGGCCTGAGAACCCTTTCAGTGAAGAAATTCTTCTTAATAACCAGTCTGAACCTCCCCTGGTGCAACTTATGGCCATTTCCTCTTGTCCCATCACCTGTCACTTCTGAGAAGAGATCAACACTTGCTCTGCCACAACCTCCTTTCAGACAGTGATGAGGTCTCCCCTCAACCTCTTCTCCTCCAAGCTAAACAACCCCAGCTCCCTCAGCCGTTCCTCGTAGGACTTGTTCTCCAATGATCAGAGCACGAGCGCGACAAGAAGACTTGGGCACAAAGGACATCTGATTGCAGCTCAAACCCTCTGGTGAGGGCTGCCAGCAGAAATTAGGCTGTCAGGAGTCACTGCAGGGCAGCAGAGCCCACACATTTCAGAAGAGCAAACAGCCTAAAAGCAAGGGCACCCCGCAGGGACCTGGGAGATGTGGATTTGAACCACCAGGCTGGGATGGAGTCGGTTTTCTTTCTGGTAGCTGGTGCAGTGCTGTGTTTTGGATTCGGGATGAAAATAATGTCGATAACACACAAATGTTTTGGTTGTTGTTAAGCAGTCAAGGACTTGTCAGCTTCTCAAGCTGGCCGGGGGTGACTGGGAATCTGGGAGGGGACAGGGCTGGACAACAAACCCCAGCTCATCAAAGGGCATCCCATACCATGGGGTGTCAGGCTCAGCAGACAAAGCTGGGGGGAAGAAGGAGGAAGCAGAGGGTGTTTGGAGCAGTGATGTTTGCCTTCCCAAGTCACTGCTATGCATGATGGAGCTCTGTTTTCCTGGGAGTGGCTGCATACCTGCGTGCCCATGGGAAGAGGTGAAGGAATCCTTTGGTTTGCCTTGCTGTGTGGCTTTTCCTTTCCCTATTAAGCCAGCTTTACCTCAACCCATGAGTTTTATTGCTTTTACCCTGCCAATTCCCTTCCCTATCTCACCAGAGGGGAGTGAGCGAGCAGCTGAGTTGGTGCTCAGTTGCTGGTTGGGATTAAACCACACGGGGAAGCAGCACAGCCTCCAGTGTTTGTGAGACAAGTGAACACCTTGCTCCTATACCCCTCCAACTGCATTTGAGAAGAAAGTGGTGACTGCGCTGGCTCTGAGAGAAAAAGCTGGGTTTGAGTCTCATTCAGATGCCCAACCCTTCTGAGGAACTTCCCAAGGAGCTCAAGGAAGCAGAAGTCACCCTGCAAGGCACCGAAACGCTTGGCTCAGCTTTGTGAGCCTGGGCTTTCACAGCTGATGGATGCAGTTTGTATTTGACAGCGTTTCCCCTTCCCGTCGCATACTGCCAACCCCCGCGGAGCAGCCATCGCCAGCGCGATGCAGGGTGTGCTTCAAAGTAGATGGGGCGACAAACCCAGCCACAAAAGGAATTCCAAAAGCCACCCAGCACAACCAGTGAGAGCAGGGAAACTGTGTAGGGCAGCGTTGTCCCTGAGAAAACACACAGGGAAGAATAAAGTCAGACAAGGTTTGCCTCCTCCCACGGCAGTGAGTACCAAGGAGCTCTCAAGATGCTGGGCTGCTTTTGCTGTCCCCTCTCGCCCTCGTTTCTCATCCTGAAGCTGGTAAGAAAGCACGATTGGAAGTGATTCTCCTCCAGTCTCTTCCAGCCTGCTTGCACAGCCATATCTTCTGCGACAGCAGATGGGCACAAGACTTAATTTAGGTACTATGGGATGCACAACAGACAAATACTGACTTCAGTATGACTGCTTCCAGAAGTAAGTTTCTACAACTCCCTGACAGGAGGTTGAAGCGAGGTGGTTGCTGGTCTCTTCTCCCAAGTGACAAGTGATAGGACGAAAGGAAATGGCCTCAAGTTGTGCCAGGGGAGGTTTAGATTGGATATTAGGAAAAAATTCTTTACTAAAAGTGGTGAAGCACTGGACACTCTCCAGTAGCTTTAGATGCTTTTCAAACTTCCCCTTCACCAGGACTCCACAAGGTCCCCCCACTCCCCCTCGCTCCGCGTCCCCCGCAGCCCCCCAGCCCAGTGCTCACCGTGCCCCTCACCAGGCCTCGCCACCGTTGTCCCCATCACCCCCTCCCTGTCCCCACCGCCTTCCCCACCACCCCCGCCTCCATCACTCTTCCCTGTCCCCGTCGCTGGCCCCATCGCCGTTGTCCCTGTCGCCCCCTCCCTGTCCCCATCACCCCTCCATGTCCGCCCCCCCCCGTATCCAGACTCCGTTCGACCCCCAGGGCCGAGGCGGCCCTGTCAACCCTCCCCCCGCCCGACCTCCCTGCACTGGCCCCGCTGCACCGCGACTCCAGAGCCCCCCAACTCCCCCCTCGGACCCCCTCACACCGCCCCCCGCCCAGCACTCACCGTACCCCCCTCCAACCGCTCCGCCGAGCCCCGCCCCCCACTCCGCGCCGCCGCGGGGGACTCTGGGAAACCGAGTCCCAGCAATGGCCTCCGCCACTGACCGTACAACCGCGTGGACTACAAATCCCAGCGTGCCCCGCGGCACGGTACCACGTGATCATCACGTGAGGGACAGCCGGCTGCGGGGCGGGGGCAGAGAAGCAGCTGACTCCGCTACGGCGGCCGGGAGGGACAGAATTGTGCGGGGCGGGAGAGGCGGCGGGCGCGATCCTGGTTTCCATTGCAGTCCCGCCGGGAGGCTCTGCCGCCCCGAGGTGTGTGTGGGGTGTCCCAGCCCGGCCCCCAGAGGGCGGCCCCTGAGGGCTGGGGGAGCCGAGCAAGGATTGTGTGCCTCTGCTCCGTTCTGGTGAGGCCCCACCTGGAGCCCTGTGTCCAGTTCTGGAGTCTTCAGCACAGGAAGGACATGGAGCTGTTGGAGCGAGTCCAGAGGAGGCCACAGAGATGATCCTAGGGTTAGAGATCCTCCTGTACGAGAACAGGCTGAGAGAGTTGGGGTTGTTCAGCCTGGAGAAGAGAAGGCTGTGGGGAGACCTTAGAGCAGCCTCCCAGCACTGAAAGGGGCTCCAGGAAAGCTGGGGAGGGGCTCTTGATCAGGGAGTGCAGGGGTAGGATGAGGGGAATGGCTTTAAATTGGAAGGGGGAAGGTTTAGATTGTACATAAGGAAGAAATTCTTCACGATGAGTTTGGGGAGGCCCTGGCCCAGGTTGCCCAGAGAAGTGGTAGCTGCCCCATCCCTGAAGGTGTTGAAGGCCAGGTTGGATGGGGCTTTGAGCCCCCTGATGCAGTGGGAGGTGTCCCTGCCCATGAGCAAGGGCATTGGAACTGGATGGACTTTGAGGTCCCTTCCAAACCAAATCATTCCATGATTCTAGCGGCGATCGGGTCTGCGCCAGGCAAGCTGGTGACTGCCTTTGGCAAAGGGCAAAAGGGGACTAATGAGGCAACACCGTGACCTCTGGGGATGGGAGATGGCCTCTTGTCACCAGCACAGGGGCTGCCCCCAGCCAGAGCTGGTCAGGATGTGTGCTGGGGTGAGATTTCAGAGGTTGTGATTCCAGAAGCCTCACTAGAAGTGGAGCCTGGAAAGAGAGGGTGTTGGGACTGGATGGGTTTTAAGGTCTCTTCCAACCCAAACCATTCCACCATTCACTGAGCTGAGCCCATTGCACGGATCTGCAAAGGTTCCCTAAATCGCACGTCCTGGCATTGGCCGCTGGCATTTGGCTCCTGTTTGGGGCAACTCTGCTGGGTTTGCCCCCCAAAGCAGACACCAGCTGCAGGATTTGCCAGCTGGGCAAGTTGTTTTGGGAGGGAAGGATCAGGCTTCCCACCTCCATCGATCCAGAAGCATCACTGACATGCAGGGAATGTTTTAGCTGTAAACACCAGAGGTCACTCCACCCCAGTAAATCCATGCTACTGGGCCACCAGTACGTAGGCTGGGACAGGGGGCACCAGGTCACTTTTGCACCGGTGCCCCCATCCTGGCAGTGTCCTGGGGGAGGACAGGCACTTGGTCATCCCGACCTCCACTGCTTCCTAAGGGTGTTGGGCTTGTGCAGGCTCAAAACCATCCTCTGCTGGCTCTCATTGCCTGTTGCTGTTAGAATTATAAAGGGTCCTGCTCACTATTTCGCTCGATTTTGCAGCTCCCAGACAGTTCAGCTGCTGCTGCTGGGGTGGGGTGGGACACAACCACTCTGGGTTTACACAGAGAGTGTGTGCCCAGGTGAGATTTTCAGGGAAAGCAGAGGGAAAAGAGGATGAGATTTGCAAGCTTAACACTCAGCGATGCCTTTGAACCATCTGCATCCCGACGGAGAGGAGTATTTATCTCCTTCCTTCACTTCTAGGGCTGGAAGCTGTTTCAAAAGGAATTCACTTAGCCCCTGCCCCAAAACCTGTCCAGGTGTGGTCACTGGTGGTCTCTGAGCAGAAGTTTTCCAGATGAAGCCTCTGCCAAGATTTTTGGGTTCCTCCCAGTGTCTCCCAACGTTAAGCGGCCCAATAAAGGGGCTCCAGGAAAGCTGGGGAGAGGCTCTCGGCCAGGGATATGGTTTTGAGGAATGGTTTTGAGCTGAAAGAGGGGAGATTGAGATGAGATCTTAGGAAGAAATGTTTTGCTGTGAGGGTGGGGAGGCCCTGGCCCAGGTTGCCCAGAGCAGTGGTGGCTGCCCCATCCCTGGAGGTGTTCAAGGCCAGGTTGGATGGGGTTTTGAGCCCCCTGATCCAGTGGGAGGTGTACCCATGGATGGGCTTTGAGGTCCCTTCCAACCCAAGTCATTCCATGATTCTGTAATACCTTACACTGAACCCAGCCTTGTGTCCAAATCCAGCACTTGGAGTGATGCTTCTGGCACAGTTTGGTCTTGAACCGGTTGAAGAAATGGAAAGCTCTACTGTGCCTTTGAGGGCTTTGTTTCCACAGCATCGTTTAGATTGGAGAAGACCTTTAAGATCATCGAGCCCAACCTTAAACCTAATAATTCTGGAGTCACAGTCACTCTATCCAACAGTATTATTCTTTTTTACCTTGGAAAGCAGACTTTATTTTTCTTCCTGTCAGTTTTGTGCAATATACATCAATAAACCTAGAGAATACACCTCAATGAAAAGCTTTCCATTCATACATTATATTACCTTTTATTTAATGTCATGAAAAATTTAGACAATGTTTTTGTCCTTAAATAAACATTTCTTCCCTCCCCTGCCCTCCCTTCCTTGCTGACTGGTCCGAAAAAGAGGAAATTTTATTTAGTTCTTTTCTTTTCTTTAAAAAAATAGAAATTACAATCTTACAAGACAAGAACATTCAATGAGAACAGAAGCATGTTCCTAAGCCTAAAAAGTAAACCAATTCCATAAAACCTGTCGGCATCCACAGGTTGGTGTGTGTGGAGGGTGGCAAATGGAAAAAAAAAAGGTTTTCCATTTCTTCCTTTCATTCATATAGATAAAAAATAACATAAAACCGACCAAAACTTTATATATTTTTCTCTTTTGCACCAACATTCACAAGAATATATTATATATATATTATCCATTTTTATACACAGTGTGAGGGTTCTGGAGGTGGAAATGCACACTCAGCTAAACTGCCAGAGTAAATAAACACACACAGAATGAATCTTCATCTGGAAAAGTGGGATCCCTCGTGGCTGGGACTGCCCAGGGCTGTTTGAAACTAAAGTGGCACAAGCTCTTGTGGGATGGAAATGCCTCTGCGACGCCGAGGACCGAGCATCGAAGCGAGCCGGGGATCCCAAGCATTGAGCTGAGTTGAGCCTTTCGGGGCTCCCAGACATCATTTTGCTGCCCACACGCAGCTCAGATGCAAGGGAAGAGCAGAAATCTCCCTTTTTCAGGCATTTCTACCCAAGCTTTTCCTTTTTCCCTTTCCCTACGAGCACGATGCCGGGCTCTGCTGAGCTGTCATCTCCTGGGGGCACAGGGGGAGCACCAGGGTCACCACGGCCCCTTCTATTTGGGAGGGCTGAGGCTGCGGCCGCAGAGGTGCTGCAGGGGTCCAGCACGTCCTCCCCATCCCTTTGGATGCTCACTGCCCCTCCCAGGCAAGAAATCATTTAAATCAACATTGAATCATTTATTCCCTCCCAAGAAATCATTTAATCGACGAGTCGGTTCCTTTAAAGAGGATTTAGAAGTGCAGGTTCCTGCGGTTTGGCAGGTTGACTTACACGTGTTTAATACTTCCAGTCTTCCCTAAAGTCCCACAGGGGGCTTTTATTGCTCAGAATCCATGAGTTGGACGCTGTGTCGTAAGCCAGAAGAACACAACCGCTGGCAAGGGCTCAGTCTTTACCCGATTTAAGGTGCTTTCTTGGTTTCTTTGCCGAATGAAATGAAAACGATGACGTTGACCATCAGTGCACGTTGGCTGATGGATATCAAAGATGTAAATAAGGGTGTGTGCTTTTTTTCCCCCCAAAAAAAGCCATTTCAAAACACCCACAGCTGTTTCCTCCAGGAAAGGGAGTGCTGCTGTCCTGCAGAAACAGAGGGTGAAAGCCCCCTCCTCAAAGCACATTCATTGTCTCGAGTGCTTCTCCCTGCAGAGAGGAGCCGGGAAGCGAACGATGCTGTCGGAAATGATGCTTCCCCCCCCCCCCAAAAAAAAAGGCACGACCCTCTAGATGAAAAAAAGGCAGCACTGATGTCATTGCTTCTGTCAAAGCTTTAGGATTTGAGAGGGCAGGAGACAAGCACGGTGCATCCCCAATCCTGGTGAACGCTGCGCTGGAGGCATTGGCACTCAACATCGCACGGGAGGGTTGGCAGCCTTCACCGGAGACCTGGGGCTTGGAGAAACCAGGTTGCCCACCTCCAATCCTCTTCAAGAAGCAGTTCAGATGGTGGTGAGCAACCCCAGAATGTGCACGGCTCTGCCAGGGAATAGCATAGTCCCATGTTTTTCTCTTGCCTTACACCAAGGCAGAAATCCTATCAGCGTCCTGGAAAGTCTTCCCTGGTCCAAGGTCTTCCCTAGGAGGTATTTTAACCTGAAAATCTCCTATCAGCACTAAGATAGCTGCTTGTTTAGTTCAAGGGGTGAAATTATGGTACTGAAGGTCTTCGGTTCGTGCTCTGGGATGATCCAAGCTGCTGGAGAATGGGGTTGGATGCACAAGAAATCGACACGAAGAAGAGAGGGGCTTGGGATTTTAGCCCTTTGCCAGCAGAATCTGGGACTGCCTTAGAACTGTTTTTTCCCTTTTGGCATTTGCTGCAGGAGGAGCAGGAACAAGGACAGGAAAACCATCAGCAGAGCCTGGCTGGTGAGTCCCTCAAGTGGCATCGATGGTTGCAGGTTATTCCAGCATCATCCCACAAATCCATCCCATCTTAGCCTTTGGAGCCTCCCAAGCTTGGAGCAGCAGATCCCAACCTCAGCACAACTTCCCAGGGAATGAATAAGGACTTTTCACTTCCCTTTGACTTCCTGTACCCCCTAAAAAGCCCCCAGGGTCCTGCTAAATAGAGAAAAATCCCCAAAATAACAGTTCTAAAGATCTCCTTGGGGACAAAAGCCCAGGTCCAGCTCAACTTGTGACAGCAGCCGTGGTGGTGCTCCAGGCATGGGAAGGGGGACCTGGTAGTGGGACCAGCTCTGGGCTGCGAAGAGGAAAGGGCACAAAACCTCCTCTGGGTGCAGAGTTTTACTGGTCTCGATAAGAAAACTATGCATGACAGGCAGAACTCAAAGAGCTGCTGCCTGCAATGACACAGGGATGGGCACCGAGCCCTGGCACCTGCACCCACACCTGTGGCCACCTCTGGGGTGGAGCAGCCCGGAGTCAGGATTTGGCAAAACCCCTGTCTGAGAAGTGCTCGGGATGTGGTTGAAGAGCAAGAGGGCAGGGAAACCACACAAAGCTTTTTCCCCTGCCACACTGGGCATCCTTTGCCTCGAAACAGCCTCTTCCACGGGGAAATCCTACCTGAATCCTTGACACAGCCAGGACTTTCTCAGCCAAGCTGAGGTCACCCCATGCCCTTTGGGGTGGAAGGAATAAAGCAAAGGCTTTGCCTTCGCCCTTTCCTCAGCTGCCCCCACCAGCCTGGCTCACCCCTACCTGACTGAGCATCTTTGCCCCTTCTTTATCCCATGCCTCGTGTTTGGGTTAAAAAAAAATACAATAAAAATAATAATTAAAAAAAAAATAACAACTAAAAATCCATGGATGGAGAGTGCAGCCAGGACAGCAGGAAGGGCCATGCATGGCACATGCTCCCCTGGACCCGTGCGCCGCGGGAAGGAGCTGCTCCCTTCCCACTGCCAGGAGCATCTCCTCTCCCAGGTGAGGAATTCACATTCATTTCACTGGAATGGCAAAGTCCGTTTGCTTTTTCCTTCAAGGTGCTTTACATTCAAGAGCTATTGCAATCCACAGCGAGGAAACGAAGCCAGGGAGGTCCCCCAGCCCCGCAGGTTCTCTTGAGTTTGATTATTTGATTTAAATAAACTGCCCCAAACCTCTGAAGTTTAGTTCATCTCCAAATTTTGGGGAACTTGAAGGGGGCCGATGGCTCCCAGCCTTAGCTCTCCCGTGGGTCGCTGTACTGCAGCTCCGAGTTGAAGACCTCCTTATAGAGGGGTGGGAAGTTCATGGCAGTCTCTGGGTGCAGGAGACGGAAAAATTCCAGCTTGTCCAAGTGCAGGTTGCAAATGGTCTTCATCAAGGGCAGCTTGGAAACCATCTGCGGGGCAAGAATGAGCCGGTGACCACTGGGTTCATCAAAGAATCATCATCGTGGAATGGGTTGGGTTGGAAAGGACATCAAAGCCCATCCAATTCCAGCCTCCTGCCATGGGCAGGGACACCTCCCACTGGATCAGGGGGCTCAAAACCCCTGACAGCCATGTGGCCCAGGAAACCCAACCCCTGGGAGAGCGAGAGAAGTCCCTCAGTGCACCCCATTCCCATCCCAGCTTCATCCTATCATAGAATTGCTTGGTTGGAAAAAGCCTTTGAGATCATCGAGTCCAACCATACCTGTTCACTGCTAAACCATCCCTGAGCATCTCATCTGCCCATCATTTAAACACCTCCAGGGATGGTGACTCCACCACCTCCCTGTGCAGCTGCTCCAGTGCCTGAAAACCCTTTCAGTGAAGAATTTCTTCCTGATGTCTAATCCTGCCCAAAGCCGTCCTGAAAGAGCTCCTTTTGCTCCAACCACCCCCGTACCCAACGCACTGCCAGGCTCTGCACGGGGCTGCCCCTGCTTGCACCAACAATGGAGGTGCACAGCCCTTGGAAAGACAAATCCTCCTTCTTCAACAGGTCCCAGGTCTTTCCCCCACCCCAAAGACCCACATCCACCCATTCAGACGTCTCCCCATGGCACAGTTGCTGTGCCCCTCCCAGGGCTCCCCACGCTGCACTCGCACAGCACCTCTACCTTCGACAGCTTGTCCTCGGCGGAGTGTTTCTTCTGGATCTCGTGCTGCAGGGCCACATAGATCTTGTCCTGAAGCTTCTGCACCTTCCTGGACTCGGTCAGCCACGGGCGATCTGCAGAGACCACCGGGTCAGTGCTGCCGTGGGGCTCTCCTCTTGCTCTTTTCACCCTTCCTGCTCTCCCAGATGCTTTGGGGATGGTGCCATGGTGCCAAATAACCCCTTCTCTTCCCACCAGAGAGTATTGGCAGATGTTTTTTTTTTGCCATTTTAGATGCATTTTTTACCCCAACCTCCTTTCCCTGAAATCATCCAGCAGCACTGGGATTTATCATAGAATCATGGAATGGTTTGGGTTGGAAGGGACCCCAAAGCCCAGCCAGTTCCAACACCCCAGCCATAGGCAGGGACACCTCCCACTGGATCAGGGGGCTCAAAGCCCCATCCAACCTGGCCTTGAACACCTCCAGGGATGGGGCAGCCACAGCTTCTCTGGGCAACCTGGGCCTGGGCCTCCCCACCCTCACAGCAAAACATTTCTCCCTAAGATCGCCTCTCAGTCTCCCCTCTTTCAGCTCAAAACCCTTCCCCCTCATCCTATCCCTGCAATCCCTAATCAAGAGCCCTTCCCCAGCTTTCCTGGAGCCCCTTTCAGTCCTGGGAGGCTGCTCTGAGGTCTCCTTGGAGCCTTCAGACTGAACAACCCCAATTCTCTCAGCCTGTCCTCTCACGGATCACAAGTGATTGTCATACCATGGGAACTAATTGCTTCTTGCAATCACAAATTACTTCTTGCAATCACAAATTGCTTCTTGCAATCATTGCTTCTACACTGACCTTTCAGCAAGATAATTTACAGGTCAACTCTCTCCATCTTTGGCATGAGACCACCCCCCAACCAGCCCTGGCTGCCCCGTCCCCCCGCCAGCCCCCCTGTACCTGGGGAGAGCAGGACGGCGGCGGTGAAGAGGGCGAGCTCCTCGTCCGACAGCTGCAGGCGGCACAGGGTCCTCCCCAGCTCAAAGACAGCGCCGATGAGGTCATCACAACCTGTTGGAGGGGACAGAGGAGGATGTCACAGCTCCACGCAGCCTGGCAGCACCCCCACACCTCCACCCGCCAGCACCTGGGACTCAGAAAGCTTTTGGAGATGAGATGGGACCCTGGCAGAGGATGCTCAACATCACTGGGCTTTGGGGTGGGGTGGAAAGCAGGTCCTGACCTGCACATCAACCTGATCCCACCAGGAATGGGAAGAGATGAAGGAAGGTTTCGCTCCGACTTGTCCCCCAGGGATTTAGCCCAGCTGGGTTTCACTCAACTGCAACCCTCAGCCCTGTCTGGGTGTTGGAAAGAAAGAAGAGCCCCAAGAGAGGTGCAGAGAAGCGGCTCTTACCGAGTGACTTGAACATCTGGACGCCACCAAACTTCCCCTCGAAGAGGATGGTGTTGTTCAAGGGGTTGAACGCGCGGATCATGCGGATCAGGAGCACCTCCAGGCAACCTGATGTAGGCAGAGAGAGGGCAGGGCAGGGCAGGGGGGGGTTTCCATCATCCCAGGACCAAGTAGAAGAAAGAGGAAAGTGCCCAGTGCAAGTTTGAAGTCCAGATTGTTCATTTGCCAGAGCAGAATAGTTTTGCAATAAATCCAATTTGGGTTGTTGGGGTTTGGGTTTATTTAGGTTTCCAGTTGCGATCACAATATTTCAGCAAAGGTAAATATTATCCAGGCATTTGCAACCAGACACGGAGATCGATTGAGGTCAGGGTGGAGCAGCAAGAGAGGAGAGGGGGAAAACAAAACAAACAAAGAGAAAATGGAAGGAAGAAATGAAAGAATGAGTTAAACTTGCAATGAAGGGCAATGAAGCTGGGCAGGGGTCTGGAGAACAAGGGTTATGAAGAGCAGCTGAGGGACCTGGGGCTGTTTAGCCTGGAGAAGAGGAGGCTGAGGGGAGACCTCATTGCTCTCTGAAAGGAGGTTGGAGCGAGGTGGGTGCTGGGCTCTTCTCCCAAGTAACAAGGGATAGGATGAAAGGAAATGGCCTCAAGTTGTGCCAGGGAGGTTTAGATTGGATATTGGGAAAAATGCCTTCATGGAAAGGGTTGTCAAACACTGGCAGAGGCTGCCCAGGGCATTGGTGGAGTCTCCATTCCTGGAGGGGTTCAAAACACATGTAGAGGTGGCACTTTGGGCCATGGTTTAGTAGGGATGGTGGTGCTGGGCTGATGGTTGGACTGGATGAGATTAGAGGTCTTTTCCAACCTTAATGATTCTGTGGTTCTATGAAACTCATTGCGTTGTGCACAGCCAGCTCTGGCTTCAGGATACAGCACCCTGCTGGGATGCTGGCACACACTCCCTGGGCAGGATGAGGCTCTCGGCTCCCCAGACTTGAAACTTTAGAAACTGTGGAGTTTTTCCACCTTTTCTGGCATTTTGGGGCTTTCACACACTCAGCTCCCTTGCCTGGGCACAGCATCGCTGGCTCGAGCTGATGGATGGGTGGGGACATCGCTGTGTGCTGCCACTGGCCTCTTCCCAGTTTCTTGCTGGGAGAAGAGGCAAATCCTTCCCTCTTCTCCCTCTCTGCTTCCTTTTGGGTTTGGCACCCCTTTTCCCAGCAGAAAACCCACTGTGCTCATTTCCAGCCCAGTTTCTGGGTGACTTTTGGTTTAAGGTGACTGTGGAGAAAGACCTCTGCCTGGGACAGCCACTCCTCATGTCCCATCACCTTTGAACATGACCTTCAACCCCTTCCAGCCCAGAACCTGCTCCCTGAGCACCGATGCTGAGCCTGGGGACAACTGGGGTGGAGAGGGAGGGGAATCCTGAAAGGAAAGCACTAGGCAAGAGAGAAGATGGGATACACCTTCGGGATGGCAGCTGTGGCTTGGGAGAGGTGTTGGGATGCAAGGGGAAAGACAGGGACACAACGGAGACAGCAGGGATGTGATGGGGATGGCAGGGATGTGATGGGGATGGCCAGGACACAATGGGGATGGCAGGGATGTGATGGGGACTGCAGGGATGTGATGGGGACTGCAGGGATGCAATGGGGATGACAGATGACGGAGATGCAGGAATGTGATGGGGATGGCAGGGACACAATGGAGACAGCAGGGACGTGATGGGGATGGCAGAGGTGATGGGGATGGTGGGGACACAATGGGCCCAACAAGGATGCAATGGGGACAGCAGGGTCCCCCGCTCTTACCAGCTTTCAGGAGGATGATTTGGTCGTTCTGGCAGAGCTCCATGAAGCCGTCGATGCGCTTGGCGAACTCCACCACGTACTGGATGGCATTGGAGATCTGCAGCGAGCACTGCTGCCACATGGCCTCACAGCTCTGCCAGCACAGTGGGGAGGCCTCTTATGGCTTGCTGACACCTCATCACCCAAAGTTTGCTGCCACCACATCACCCTGGCTCTGCTGTCCCTCCCCATCCCCACTACACAGGGCAGAGAATGGACCCAGGTGCTGTGGATGGACTGGTGGCACCAGGGCACCTGGGACATCCCTGCCACTCACATCCTCCCCATTTGAGTTTTGCAGCACCCAAAGCACCAAAAGACCCCCCTCATCCTCCTCGCCTTCCTCCCTGCAGCACCAGGGGATGGTGGTGGCCCTTGCTGTGGGGTGGAGAGCCCGGGGGGTTGTGACAATGGCGCTCACCTTGCTCTGCAGGGCGCGAACCTCCTCGGGGGAGTAGAGGCTCCACGCCAGGCGCTTGAGCTCCTCTGTCGTGTACTGGCACGTCTCCAGGTGTGACTTCACCACGTTCTGGGCCACCCGGTCTGCAAAGGGGAGACAACGGGTGATGAACACCCAGGGACCCCTCGCTGTCCCACCCTGTCCCCACATCCCAATACCGTCCTCTTCCCAGCGTCCCTGGGGAACTGGTGGGGCTGGTGGGGCAAAGGGCTTGCAGGCGATGTCACAGGGACCTGAGGACAGATGGGACACCAGGGATTGTCCATGGGGCAGAGGTGGGGATGCACCCAGTGCTCAGCCTAGAGGAGAGGATGGGATTGGGGCTACTCCAAGAGCTGAGGCTGGGTTAGTCCTTGGCTGCGGGCACACCTGGCGACCAGAGTCACGGAATCGTGGAATGGTTTGGATTGTAAAGGACCTCAAAGTCCATACAGTTCCAAGCCCCTGCCATGGGCAGGGACACCTCCCTGGGCTCAAAGCCCCATCCAACCTGGTCTCGGACATATCTGGGGATGGGGCAGCCACCACTTCTCTGGGCAACCTGCAGCCTTTAGATTGGTTTCCCTGCTTTGTTATTGAAATAATTGTGTCTTCTTTGACATTGCACACAATATTTAACTTCCTGGTTTTAAACTAAATGGAAAATTGGAGAAAGCACAAATGGAGAAACACAAAGCCTATCAACTTTTCTGTCAAGGGAAGATCTGGAATGGTTTGGGTTGGAAGGGACCAGTCCCACTCCCCTGCCATGGGCAGGGACACCTCCCACTGGATCAGGGGGCTCAAGGCCCCATCCAGCCTGGCCTCGAACACCTCCAGGGATGGGGCAACCGCAGCTTGTCTGGGAAACCTGTGCCAGTGTCTCATCACCCTCACCATGAAGAATTTCTTCCTAATGTCTAACCTAAATTACAGAATCAGAGAATCACAGAATCATGAAATCGTGGAATCACAGTTCTGGATGCAAGGAACCCAGAGCTGCATCAAGCACCATCCCCAGGGCTGCCCACCCTACGCGTGGCCAGGACCACGCCAGTGCTCACCGATCTCGAGGACGGAGATGTCAGGAGCCAGCTGGCCCCCCTCCAGCGCGCCGTGCGCGAACAGGGCCGGCTCCAGCATCAGCTCATAGATGGACTCCTGCTTGATGAGCGTGGCATCAGCCACGTCCAGGCTGGACTGGTCGGGCGACGGCTGCGCCGAGGTGAGCAGGTCAAGGTTGTAGTAGGTGCTGCTGCCATCTGGGGTGAGGGGGAAGTCGAAGAGGAGCCCATCTGACAGCGTGGAGATGTCGTCCAGGTCGGAGAGCCCACTGCTCACACTGGTGGTGTAGACACGGCTCAGGGGTTCAGGCTCATCCTTGGTGCCACCACTCTGCTCTTGGCTCTGCTGGTGTTTCTGCACCTCAGCGTAGAGGCTGTCCCGCTGCTTCTTCGACATCCGCCCGAATTTCACCGCTGCCCGGGGAGGAGAGGGCGGCCACGTCAGGGCAGCTTTGCCCCAGAAGCCACAGCCACAACCTGGGAAGGGTCCTGGCTCCTGGGGGAATCCCATGGTTTTGGGGTGGAAAAGCCCTGAGTGCAGCAGGACCCTGCTGGATGCACCCCCCACCCCCCAAACCCACCCTGGGTGGAACGGAACAGAATCGATTCCAATGGAAAATGCAATTTATTGCTCCCCAAACCCCCAGGTTGACCACACAGGGGAAGCAGCTCTGGCCTTGCCAACCCAGCTTGCTCTGAGGAGGAGCAGAGGGGCCCCCAGGGATGCTGGGCATGACTCACCGTCGCGGGACATGCCCAGCGCCAGGCATTTCTGCAGGCGGCAGTGCTGGCAGCGGTTGCGGTTGGTGCGGTCGATCAGGCAGTTCCTCTGCCGGGAACAGGAGTAGCTGGCGTTGTTCTGCTGGCTCCTCCGAAAAAAACCCTGCACACCACAGGGATGTGTTAGAAAAGCACCCGTCGGGACCCCACCCAGCCTCTGGCACCCATCCCTGGGCTCACCTTGCAGCCTTCACAGGTGATAACACCGTAGTGGATCCCTGAGGACTTGTCTCCGCAGATCTTGCAGGGGATGACTTCGATTTGGGCTGCGGTGGAGGGAAAGGGGGGAAACCACGGTGGTTAATGATGATAGAACCATGGAATGGTTTGGGTTGGAAGGGACCTCAAAACCCATCCAGTTCCACCCCCTTGCCATGGCCAGGGACACCTCCCACTGGATCAGGGGGCTCAAAGCCCCATCCAACCTGGCCTTGAACACCTCCAGGGATGGGGCAGCCACCACTGCTCTGGGCAACCTGGGCCAGGGCCTCCCCACCCTCATCGTGAAGAATTTCTTCCTAATGTCTCATCTAAATCTCCCCCTTCCAATCACTCCATGCCCTTGGAAAAAGTTCCTCCCCAGCTATCCTGGAGGCCCTTTCAGTCCTGGGAGGCTGCTCTAAGGTCTCCCCACAGCCTTGTCTTCTCCAGGCTGAACAACCCCAATTCTCTCAACCTGTCCTTGGAACAGAGGTGCTCCAGCCCTTGGATTATCTCTGTGGCCTCCTCTGGACCCGTTCCAACAGATCCATGTCCCTCTGGGGATTCCAGAATCGAACACAGGGCTCCAAGTGGGGTCTCCCCAGAGCAGTGCAGAGGGGCAGAATCCCCTCCCTCTCCCTGCTGGTCCCACTGCTCTGGGTGCAGCCCAGGACGTGGTTTAGTTTCTGGGCTGTGATTGCCCATCGCCGGCTCATGTTGAGCTTCCCACCCCCCAGCACCCCAAGTCCTTCTCTTCAGGGCTGCTCCCAACCACATCGTCCCCCATCCTGTATTGAAACCATGGATTGCCCCTAGAGGGCCCCAACGAGATCCACACGGCGTATCCCCCCTACCCCCCAGCCTCTCCAGCACCAAAAGATGGGTAGAAACCCCCTTTGGGCTATCACAGGACACATATTCTTTCACCACTCTGTCTGGGACCTCACTTTGGGATCATCCTCCTTATTTTTCAGACAGTGTTCACATGCTGGGGGGGGGCACCAAGGACAGGCACATCCTTGGCACACGGACCATCCCCATCCCTGCAGCCGCGGACCCCCTGCCAGGGGTCTGGTCCAAGCAGAGGGTCCGCGGGGGCCTCCAACCCCCTTGTCAGCCCCCAGAAAAAAACAGGACCGTTATAACCATCGCTGGGCTCAAGGTCCCGGCCCCCTTCCCCCCACAAATCCGCTTCCCTCCCTGCTTCTGCTTCGCTGGCACTGAGCTGCTAATAGGCTTCGTCCTCCTCATTTTCCAGCTGCCCCAGATCTGGGCTGGATCTGCCCGGGCTCGGGGAGGCGGGGGGGCGGGGGGTGGGGACACGCGGGGCACCCCTGGGACTCGTACGTGCCTCCCGGCATCTCTGCACCCTCTAATCCCCGCTCCAGCCCCCCCAGCCTGGCGTCGCTCTCGAGGGTGCTGGACAGCCGCCGCTGCGCCAAAATAACCCCCGCGGCCAGATTATGGTTATTTCAAATCTCCGGAGCAAATCCCCAGCTCGGGTAATTCCCTTCTGCCTCTTTCCTCCCTTGGGAGCGAAGGGGTCTCGTCGAGAGATGTGTTTTGAGGGACGCTGCCACCCCTGAGGGTGTCTCTGGTGCTCAGCCTGCACCCCAGCACCCTGTGGTGCCCGGGGGTTGCTGCTCTGAGGGAGGCTGGGCTGGGTCAACGCGAGCTTTGCCGTGTGGTGGGGCAGCCGGGCTGCCTGCGGTCCCCAAGGATGCTGTGGGTCCTCCCCACCAGGGATCTATGGGTCCCATCCCAAGGATGCTATGGATCCCACCCCAGGGATGCTATAGGTCCTCCCCCATTCTGAGGAATGCTATAGGTCCCTCCCCAAGGATGCTATGGGTCCTCCCCACCAGGGATGCCGTGGGTCCCACCCACCAAGGATGCTATGGGTCCTTCCCCATTCCGAGGAATACTATAGATCCCACCCCAGGGATGCTGTGGGTCCCACACACCAGGGATGTTATGGGTCCTCCCCCATTCCGAGGAATGCTATGGGTTCCACCCCAGGGATGCTACGGATCCCCTCCACCAGGGATGCTGTGGGTCCCACCACCAGAGTTGTTATAGGTACTCCTCCACCAGGGATGCTATGGGTTGTCCCCTCACCCAGCAATGCCACTGGCGTCCCCACACCCCGGGGGGCAGATTTGCTCCCAGCCATGACAGGGAAAGACTTGCCCCAAGTCCAGTTGCAAGCAGAGGGGATAGAACTCTCCCAGAGAAGCTGTGGCTGCCCCATCCCTGGAGATGTTCAAGGCCAGGTTGGATGGGGCTTGGAGACCCCTGATCCAGTGGGAAGTGTCCCTGCCCATGGGGAACTGGATGGGCTTTGAGGTCCCTTCTGACCCAAACCGTTCCATGGTTCTATGATCCCTCCTCCATCCATCGACTCGCTGCTCAGCTCCCATCCCCAACACACCAGGTGATTTTGGGGTTCAACCCCCTTCCCAGGGCTCCTCCCAGGCTTCTCCCAGGTCTGTGTATTCACCCCCCCACAACCCAAGGGGTAATATCCCACCTCTGCTCCTCCCCAAAGCCTCTGCAGAACTTTTGGACCTGGTTCAGCAGAGATGCCCAGGGGCTGGTACGGTGTGGGCAGGGATAGCCAGGGCATCCCCTCATCCTCTGGTTCCAGTCTCCCTGATTGTGCAATGGCATCGCAATTGGATATTAGGAAGAGATTGGATAGAAGGAATTATCCAAGAGGTAGGATATTAGGAAAGAGGCTGGATATTAGGAAGAGGTTCTTCCCCCAGAGGGTGGTGGAGCCCTGGAACAGCTCCCTAGGGAAGCAGTCACAGCCTGACAATATTCCAGAAGCGTTTGGCCAAGGCCCTCAGCCCCACAGGGTGAATGTTGGGGTTGTGCTGTGCAGAGACAGGAGTTGGACTCGATGGTCCTTCTGCTTCCAACTCAGGACATTCAGTGATTTTGAGACCACAGCCCCAGGGCCCCCCTTTGGCAGGGGACAGAGGTACCAGCAGGGACACGTGCCAGCACCCCCATCTCACCACCGGGCTCTGACAACCAAACTGTTCCCCAATTCCCCAGTTCCGGTGACACCGAAGAGGGGTCAAGTAGGGACCCCCTCCCTACTTGCTGCCCTGCCCCAAGCCCCATCCCTATTAATGGGGAACAGCAGGGATGGGATGGAGGTGGTGGCACGGCAGGGGGCACGGGGAGGGGATGCCACCCCCAGCAGGAAGCGGCGTCGTTCGTTATGCAACATAATTGCAGCCGCCGGGAGCGCTGGGGTGATGCATCGCCGCGGCCTCGCCCTCACGCCCGCGGCCGATACTCCCAGCCCCCCCCCTGCAATTACCAGCACTGCACACCTGGCAAAACAGCCAGGATGAGCATCACCCTTCACCCCCCTCCAGCACCCACCCACCAGAGCCCCCGTGGGCTGCTCCGATCGCCCCACGGGCCCCCAGAGCCATTCGCTGGCTGCCAACGATGGTCATGGCTTCATGTGATGCTCTCAACACAGGGAGGATATGGATGTGTCGGAGCGGGTCCAGAGGACGACACGGAGATGATCCAAGGGCTGGAGCACCTCCTGTACAAGGACAGGCTGAGAGAGTTGGGGCTGTTCATCCTGGAGAAGAGAAGGCTCCAGGGAGACCTTAGAGCAGCCTCCCAAGACTGAAAGGGGCCCCAGAAAAGCTGGGGAGGGGCTATTGATCAGGCAATGCAGGGATAGGATGAGGGGGAATGGCTTTGAATTGAAAGGGGGAAGATTTAGATGAGGCATTAGGAAGAAATTCTTCACCACGAGGGTGGGGAGGCCCTGGCCCAGGTTGCACAGAGGAGTCGAGGTCGCCCCATCCCTGGAGGTGTTCAAGGCCAGGTAGGATGTGGCTTTGAGTCCCCTGATCCAGTGGGAGGTGTCCCTGCCCATGGCAGGGGGGTGGAACTGGATGGGTTTTGAGGTCCCTTCCAACCCAAACCATTCCACAGTTCTATGATGTCAATGGCCAAATCCTGCCCTGCAGACCCAGTCAGAGGGGACCCCCCAAGAGACCCCACAGAGCTAAAGGTGTGTGGGGATGATGCTCTCCCAGCTAATCCTGAGCCAACCATCACCCCTGGATGCTGTGAAGGAGAAGCCCCAACGGCTCGCTGTGTGCCTGCATCCTCTCGAGGCTCTAATTAGCATCCTGCTAATTACATAGCCTTGCCTCCAGCCGGCACCTGACCCGCTCTTACAATGTTCGCCCCAAATAACTGACGTGGAGATACGGTCGTAACCCCAGCACGATGGCAATTACAGCCCAGAAGAGCATTTAATTGCTGCTCTGTTTGTAAACCCTGCCTGAATCACAGAACCATGGCATGGTTTGGGTCAGAAGGGACCTCAAAGCCCATCCAATTCCAACCCCCTGCCACAGGCAGGGACACCTCCCACCGGATCAGGGGGCTCCAAGCCTCATCCAACCTGGCCTTGAACACCTCCAGCGATGGGGCAGCCACCGCTTCTCTGGGCAACCTGGGCCAAGGTCTCCCCATTCACATTGTGATGAATTTCTTCTTAATATCCAATCTAAATCTTCCCCTTTCCAATTGAGAGCCATTTCCCCTCATCCTATCACTCCAGGCCTTTGTAGCCCCTCCCCAGCTTTCCTGGAGCCCCTTTCAGTCCTGGGAGGCTGCTCTGAGGTTTCCCCACAGCCTTCTCTTCTCCAGGCTGAACAACCCCAACTCTCTCAGCCTGTCAAATCACTGCCAGTCTCCCCTCATGCCACCGCCTCATCATGACACCCCTCTGTGGCAAACCCAGTAGCCACCCTGCCAGCACCCACATCCCTCAAATCCCACTGTGATCAGGGAAAACATCTCAGTAGACCCCACACCCCGAGCATGGTTCCCCCCACTCCCTGCCTCAGTTTCTCCACTTGGGGATGCTGCGCTCCTCCTCCTCCTCCCACCAATGAGCATCAGCCACGCAAGGGGAGGGTATTTAGGGGAGGAGAACCCCTTCCCCTTGCTCGGGGGTGCAGGCAGTGATATTACTCCTTGTGGACCTCGAGGCTAAAAATAGGGGGCAGGAAAGAAAAAAAAAAGTAAAGAGGGTTAAAAAAAATAAATAATCATCTCCAGGCAGCAATTAAAATGTCCCGGCTGCGGTATTTGCTCTCCTCCCACTGTAAACACCTCTTGCCCAACTCCCGAGCCGCTGCCACCGGCCGGCGCTTATGTAAGCGGCACCATCCGGTGACGGGCTCGGTTGTCCCCCCAGCCCGGTGGCCGCTGTGGCCCCGTGGCTGCTGCCATCCTGTCCCACTGACACACTTTCTGCCCGTGGCCCGGTGCTTGTGTAACGCGGCGGCGTTAACCCTTCCGCAGCCGCTGCACCCCGACCTCGCGCCGCTGGGGATGATCTTTTGGGGTGATAACTCCCAAAAACACGTGTGCTGCGGCTCTGCGGGGGGGACGCAGCTCCATCCCAGCACGGGCTCCAGGACCCATGTCCCCTTGTCACCCCCAGACCCCTCCAGTGTCCCCTCCAGCCCCGAACTGGGCAGAGGCAGAGCCTCTCTGTCCAGAACAGGACCAGCCTTCCTCCTCTCCATCACCTCCACCCTGAGGGTGGGTATCTATTTGCACCCCAAAACAAGGCAGGATCAGCATAGGGACCCACACCCTCCCTCTGGGGCACAGGGACCACGTGTGGCCCCATCCTCACCCCCTCCCACTCCAGAACCCATGTCCCCTGTCACCTCCAGACCCCTCCAGTGTCCCCTCCAGCCCAGCATTGCTTGCCCCGAACTGGGCAGAGCCAGAGCCACCCTCTTTAGAGCAAAACCGGCCTTCCTCCCTTCCTCCACCCTCCTCTCCATCATCTCCACACTCCTCTCCACTATCTCCACCCTCCTCTCCATCACCTCCGCCCTGAGGGTGGGCATCTCTCTTGCACCCCAAAACTAGGCAGACCCCACAGGATCCAGCATGGGGGTCCGTACCTCCCTCTGGAACACAAGGGCTAGAAGTGGCCCCATCCTCCTCCTTCCTTCCCAGAACCTCCTCCCCCCCAGCATATTTTCTTGCTGCTTTGCGGGGGGGGGGATCACCCCAAACCCCTCAGCACCCCACCGAGCTCCAGGACACGCTGCAATTCCACTCCTGCTGGAGGCTTTTTGGAGCTGCTCCCCCCCACCCCAGTCAGCTCGATGGGGCTGGGTACCCCAGCAGAGAGGCAAGGACTGCTTGGAGGGGGGCATTCTGGAGGGTACCATAAACCCCCTGGTGCAGAATCCCTGCACATCCTTCACCCTGCGTGGCTGCAGTCAGGATGCGGCCACCTTCTCCTCTGGGAGCAAACCCACCCCTGGGTGCCCTTTGCTGGGGAGCGGTGGGAGGGGAACAGCCCAGCTCAGAGGTGGCCCTCTGCCCCCATGGCCATCCCTGCCCCAAATACCCCCTCACTTCCCTGGTGCCCTGGCTCATTACCCAGCAAACCTGCTGGGAAAGTAGGTCTGGGCCCCATCCCGCTGCCACGATCGATGCCGCAGGACGGGCACCTCCGCTAATGAGCAGCAGCCCCAGCTCAGGGATGCTCTGAGGCTCTGCCACCGCTGTCCTTGCCCCAGCAAACAGGGGTGTGGCCACAGACCCCCTCCACACTGGGCTCAGCACCCCCAGGAGCAGGGAAAGCAGGATCCACAGACCCCCTCCACACTGGGCTCAGCACCCCCAGGAGCAGGGAAAGCAGGATGGGTCCAAGCTGCGTAGGGACACGCAGGGACCCATGGGGTCCTGCAATGCCATCCCATCTCCCCATCCCTGCCCCAAAAACCCAGCTCCTCTCCTTTGTTCCCTGCAGCAACCTCCAACCCCAGAAGGCAGAGCCACTGTGCTTCCCGACAGCAATGAGCCAGGAAGATGCCGTGGGGCAGGGCTGGTGGACAGGAATAAATACCTAAATAAAGGGAATTATCACACTTTTACATCTGCTGTTGGTTTTGCGTTTAATCAGGGTTCGGCACTGCAGGCCCCGGGCTCCCCCAGAACCCTGGCATTTTGGCTGTTGTAGAACCATGGAATCATGGAATGGTTTGGGTTGGAAGGGACCTCAAAGCCCAGCCAGTCCCACTCCTCTGCCATGGAAGGAACATCTCTCACTGGATCAGGTGGATCAAAGCCCCATCCAGCCTGGCCTTGAACACCTCCAGGGATGGGGCAGCCACAGCTTCCCTGGGCAACCTGGGCCAGGGTCTCCCCACCCTCACAGCGAAACATTTCTCCCTAAGACCTCATCTCAATCTCCCCTCTTTCAACTGAAAACCCTTCCCCCTCCTCCTATCCTTGCACTCGCTGATCAAGAGCCCCTCCCCAGCTTTCCTGGAGCCCCTTTCAGTACTGGAAGGCTGCTCTAAGGTCTCCCCAGAGCCTTCTCTTCTCCAGGCCAAACAACCCCAACTCTCTCAGCCTGTCGTCTTATGGGAGGTGCTCCAGCCCTTGAATCATATCCTCATCAAAACCCCCTTCCCAGCTTTCCTGCAGTCCCTTTCCATACTGGAAGGCTGCTATCCTCGCCATTAAATCCCATTCCCATCCTTGCACCTCATCACTAACACCAAATGGGTCGGTGCCACGTGGTGCCAGGGCTGTTTGCAGCCAGCACAGCCCTGATGTGATGTTCAGATCCTCAGGCTGCAGCATCCCCACAGCATCAGGGCTGTGCAGGCAACCAGTCGGCTCAATAAGGGAAATAAGGGAACGGTGCTGGGCTGTGATGCTGGAGGTGAGAACCAGTTGTTAATTGATGAGCAGAGATTTCTTGGAAACTTTGGGTCAGATTGTGCTTTGAGCTAAAACTCAACAACCTGGGCTCAGCTGTTCTCCCCCCGCCTCCAGGGTGACCCTGGCCACCTTCACTTGTGGCCACACAACCGGTGGCTTTGCAGCAGCTCTGATCCCTGGAAAAGTGGTGGTTTTTCCCTGTCCTGTGATGCAGCACTTGGAAATCATATTGAGGACTCGACCCAAAAGCAGCAACTGCAACAACTGGTGGGCAATGAGCCCCCTGATCCAATGGGAGGTGTCCCTGCCCATAGCAGTGGGGTTGGAACTGGACAATCCTTAAGGTCCCTTCCAACCCAAACCATTCCATGATTCTACGATCCTCCCAGCTCCTGCCCTGGCTGCTCTGGTTCACCAGCTCCTGCTCCCTGCGGCACCGCTCCAAGGTCAGCCCCGCCGGCGCGGGACGCAGCCCTTTGCACTTTGGCTGGTGCAGGAGGGTGGCAAAGGTGCAGCGGTGGGGAGGGGGCCCTGCCACCAGCCTGGGGTGGGGAGAAACCAGGCTGCAGTGGAAGATCCCCCCCCCCAGCCCCACGTGGATAAATCAGAGGGGAATTATCTCCACGGGGCTAAATAAAGGTGGTGAGAGCGGCTCCGCTCCCCACATCCAATAAAGCGGGCGCGATTTAGACATCAGCTGCTCTTTAAATAGCCAGTGCCGAGTTCAAAGTTAAACGTGACGGGAGAAGGGACGGGCAGGACATGCTGGGCTTGTTAACAAGCAGGGTTAACCCGCTGCCACCCACAGCGCCACCAGCCAACATCTCCCCATCACTGCGCTCTCACCCTCCGGGTGTTGCTGCTCCTCAGGGTTATTAGGGTGGAGGATCCCAAATTCTGGCTGGATCCCTTGGGATGCCAGGCTGCCAGTGGTCATGTTTCTCCTCCAACCTTACTTTTGGGAGGCAAAGGGCATGGACAATCCCATCTTCATCCCATCCCCATACTCATCCCATCCCCATCCTCATCCCCATCCTCATCCCCATCCCCATCCCCATCCCCATCCCCATCCCCATCCCCATCCCCATCCCCATCCCCATCCCCATCCCCATCCCCATCCCAATCCCCATCCCCATCCCCATCCCCATCCCCATCCCCATCCCCATCCCCATCCCCATCCTCATCCTCATCCCCATCCTCATCCCCATCTTCATCCCCATCCCATGGTACCCAGCTTGGGCACAGACCATCCCAAATCCTGGCTGGATCCTTCAGGATCCCACGGTGTCAGTGGCCACCTTTCTCCTCCAGCCTTATTTTTGGGAGGCGAAGGGAATCGACAATTCCATCCTCACCCCACCTCCATCCCCATTCCATCTCTATCCCCACTGCCATCCTCATCCCAACCCCATCCTAGCCCCATTCCCATCCCATCTCTATCCCCATTCCCATCCCAACCCCATTCTAGCCCCATTCCCATCCCATCTCTATTCCCATTGCCATCCTCATCTCCATCCTCATCCGATCCCCATCCTATCCCCATCCCATACTCATTCTCATCCCATTCTCATCCTCATCCCAATCCCATACTCATCCCAACTCCATCCTCATCCTCATCCCAACCCCATCCTCATCCTCATCCCATCCTCATCCAACCCCATACTCATCCTCATCCTAACCCCATACTCATCCTCATCCCATCCTCATCCTCATCCCATCGCCATCCTGTGGCACCCAGGACGGGCACAGCCGTCGTGTGGAAGGGCCGATGGGCGCTGGCTATCCTCGCCCGCGCCAGCGTGCGCACGCTGCCGAAACGGGCAGGGAAGCTCCTCCTCCGCCCTCTCTGATTTTTCCAATGACAGATCTAGGTCACTAGGACAAGTCGGAAAGGCTGCCGAGCCACCGCACGCTCCTCGCCACGCTGCTTGCAAAACAAGTGAGCAGGAGGGCTGGAAACCCTATAGGATTATACAAGGCAAAGCCTCTCGGCCAGCCCCGGCGCAGCCGTGGTGCGAGGAGGGACAGGAGCAAGGAGCTGCTGTGGCCCCCTGGGGAGAGGGGCAGAGCAAAGCCCGTTTTGGGGAAGAAAACAGAGATTGAATCAACTCGGTGCCACTATGCGGCACTTGGGCTGGATGGGGACCCTGCGCTGGGTGGCACTGCGGGAAAAAAAACTGATGGGGGGGGAAATGATGAGAAATCAGGGGGGTCGACCCTTAATTAGGGCCAATGAGCACTAATTGGGGAGGGGGAGGCAAAAAATATTTTGAAATCAGGTTCACCCAGCTGCTAATTAAGCCCCGTGCTGGCTGTGCAAGCCCTAAGAGCCAGGCGGTGTTATTAATTAGACAAGTGTTAATGCTTCTCTCCGTACTAATAAAGGTGAAATCCTGGGATGCCACGAGGTGGGAAGGGGATGTGGGGGGCTTGACACTACTCTGGCCCTACTGTTACACAAGAGTGTGGTGGGTGGCAGACCCCAGCACCCACGGATGCGCTGGGGATGGTGGAAAACAGATTTGAAGAGCTCTAAGAAGGACATCTCCACACATACACCCCAAAATGCACCTAAATATTGCACCAAAAAATACTCTAAAGACGTGCAACCAAAAAACACACCTAGAGATGTGCACAAGCAAGTCCTGGTGGTAGTGAAGGGCTTGGGCATGGCAAGCAGTGATGGAAAACAGCTTTAAAAGGGGGATAAAAATCCCACCTCACGGTGTCAGGTCCCAGCTGTGCTCCCAGCAGCTCAGTTTGGAATGGGGATGGGGAGAGCTGGGTTATCCCATCCGCATCCCCATCCTCATCCTCTTCTGCGTCACCATCATGGGGACCCAGCGGTTCGCCCTGCCAGAGCCTTCCTCCCTCCACCCTCCTCCTCCCAGCCCCCTGCTTTGCAAAGTGGAGGGGTGAAAAGTAGGAATAGCTTTTAATAATGGATAAAATCAGCCTCATGGATGAGTGGGACCCCAAATCACAGCTTGCCTGTCCCCAACGCAAGTGTCCCCCTGGCCACACCAGCTCAACCCCAAACCACCCCCAAATCACCCCCAAATTGCCACAGGGAGGGGGAAAAGGGGGGAAAAAACATAATAAATCCAGCTCTGGTGGGAGCAACATATTGACGAGGAGATTAAGGGGTTTAGTGTGAGGAAAAGCTTAAGAGCGGGTCTAAGCTGGCGTCGGAAAGCGAAGCAAAATAAACAAGAATTTTATTCCTAATGAAGGGGGAGCTGGAGGAGGCAAAGAGACCCCGGGAGAGGATGTGGGGCTCCCATGCCCCCCTGGCTGGGTTGATGCGGGTCCCCCCGGGGCCCCCTCCGGTCAGGCTGATACCGCATCCCCCACATCCCCGGTGGGGCTGATGCCGGGTCTCCCTGTTTTCCCCAAGTCTCCCCCGTGTCTCTCTCCGGCGGGGCTGTTGTGGGTCCCCCCGTGTCCCCAGGCAGGTTGATGCCGGGTCCCCCTCATCCCTGGTCGGGTTGATGCCAGATCCCCTCTTGTGCCCCCAGTAAGGCTGATGTCGGGTTCTCCCGTTTTCCCTGCGTGCTCCCCCAGGCTGATGCCAGGTCGCCCCATGTCCCCAGCCAGGTTGATGCCGGGTCCCCCAGATTTCCCTGTGTCCCCTGCGGGGCTGATGCTGGGTCCCCCTGTTTTCCCCATGTTCTCCCGTGTCCCCAGCCAGGTTGACACCGGTCCCCGCGTTTTCCATGACTCCCCCCGTTTTCCCTGTGTCCCCCGGTGTCCCCGCGGGACTGATGCCGGGTCCCCCCTTATCCCCGTTCGGGTTGATGCCAGGTCCCCTCATGTCCTCCCGTGTCCCCCAGCCGGGTTGATACCGGGTCCCCCCGTGTTCCCAGCCAGGTTGAAGAGAGTCCCCCCATTTTCCCCGTGTCCCGACTCGGGATGATGCCGGGTCCCCCCGTTTTCCCCGTATCCCCTCCGGCGGGACTGACGCCGGGTCCCCTCCGTCCCCCATCGGGGACAACTTTCCCCACTGCCCCCGCCGCGGGCGGTCCCCCCGCTCTCACCTCGCATGGTGCCGGGGGGCTCAGGGTCGCATGGGGCGGCAGCTCCGGGGGTGGCACCGGGTGGCAGCGGGCGGCTCTGTCCCTGTCCCCTCCGCCGCTGACCCACTTCTGCCCGAGCATGCGGCCGTTCACATGACGGGCCCGCCCCGCCCCGCCCCCCCGGAGCGGTTTCACTTCCAACCACACCTCCTGCCCTTCCTCCTCCTCCTCCTCGTCTTCTTCGTCCAGCCCCGCCGGTGCTTGGCGCTTCAGACGGGCGCTGCACCGGGGGCTGCAGGACCCCCGGGGCTCTGGGGTGCACCCCTAAGTGCTGTTCCCCCTGCTGCCCTTCCCTGTACCCCACGATGCCCACCCCAGCACCCCCAGTACTGCCCCCCCCTGCACCCCTAAGTCCTCCCCCGTGCAACCCACGGTGCTGTCCCTGCAACCCTACAGTGTTCACCTCTGCACTCCCCGGTGCCGCCCCCCATGCACCCCCTGGTGCTGCCTCTGCACCCCTAAGCGCTGCCCACACCTGCACTCCTCCTTGCGTTCGCTGCACCCTCTGGTGATGCCCAGTCCCGCACCCCCAGTGATGCCACCCATGCACCCCCCAGTGTTGCTCACCCCTCCACCCCTCGCTGCCTTCCTTGCACTCCCAGTGCTGCCTCTGAACCCCCAGTGCCCATCCTTGCACCCCTCAGCGCTGCCCCCCTTGCACCCCCCGATACTCGAAGGTGCACCCCTTGGTGTTGCCTCTGAACCCCCAGTGCTCGTCCCTGCACCCCCCGGTGCTGTCCCCCCCTGCACCCCCCGATACTCAGGGCTGCACTCCCGGTGCCGCCCCAGGGAGGGCCGTGCCAATGCCCGTCCTGCCCCGGCTCGCCCAGGCACGGGGCCGGCTGCGTGTCCCGCTGAATCACCGCGCGTCCTTGCAGCACCCCAGCCTTGCGGAGCCCCATCCCTGCAGCACCCCATCTTTGCAGCACCTCAGCCTTGCAGCACCCCATCCTTCCAGCACCCTATCCTCGCAGCACCCTTTCCTCGCTGAGCCCCATCCTTTCAGCATCCCATCCTCGCAGCACCCCATCCTTGCAGCACTCCATCCTCGCTGAGCCCCATCCTTGCTGCACCCCATCCTTGCAGCAATCTATCCCTTCAGCACCCCATCGTTGCAGCACCCCAACCTCGCTGAGCCCCATCCTCGCTGCACTTCAGCCTTGCAACACCCCAGCCTTGCAGCACCTCATCCTTGCTGCACCCCATCCTTGCAGCACCCTATCCTTGCTGAGCCCCATCCTTGCAGCACCCTATCCTTGCTGAGCCCCATCCTTGCTGCACCCCATGCTTGCAGCACCCCAGCCTCGCTGCACCCCATCCTTGCTGCACCCTGTCCTTACTGCATCCCATTCTCACTGCACCCCATCCTCACTGCATCCCATTCTCTCTGCACCCCATTCCTGCACAGCTCCACTGTTCATCCCGGGATTCCCTGCTTGGCTCAGGGATGCCACCCCACCTCCGCCCCTGTCAGGAGAGGGTGGGGGACCCTGAAGAGGGTGCAGACTCTGAGCAGCTCCAACATGATCCCACATCAGGGTGCAGATGCCGAGGTCCAAGGGGATGTCCTGGCTGGGAAAACCTGTGGTCTGGAAAGTGGGAGCAGGGAGAAGCTTTGGCGGTGGCAGTGAGCCACTGTCACCCTGTCCTTCATGCTGTGATGCACACAGAGGGCTTTGGGGCCTGGGGTTGTATCCTGGGTAATGAAGAGCTCCAACGTGCTCTGCAATAAATGGAAAGAAATTCTGGCTTTGGACCACACAACAAGACCTCGTGGTGCAGTTTCAGAGGTGTCAGCAGGGGCAAATCCCTGTGGTTTGTGGTGTGACTCTTTACACCAAGTCACCAGAGTCCCTGTGGTGCCACATCACAGTGGGGAGATGGTTGGTCCATGTCATGGCTGGATCAGGGCTCAGGGTGCAAGGGATGTGGTGCTCAGGAGTGCCCAGGGATGCCTGGATCCTGGGGATGGTGGTGGCACCAGCCTGGAGACATGCAGTGTGCAGAGGTGACATCTACCAGGGGCGTGAGCATGGCATCTTCCATGGACATGGGCATCGCATCCTCCATGGGCAGCATGGATTTGGCATCTGTCATGGGCACAAGCAAACCACCAGTCATGGCCACGACCATGGCATGGGCATGGACACCACATCAGCCATGGGCACAGAGATGGCATCTCCCACAGGCACAGCCACAGCCACCACCATCACACACACGTGGCATCACTGCTTCCCCCCGACATCATAGTTGGGCTCTGTGGGTGCACCATGACCCCCAAACCCTCAAATGAACCCAAGCATGGCCTCAAGTTGCACCAGAGCAGGTTCAGATTAGACATCAGGAAAAATTTCCTCACTGAGAGGGTTCTCACCCCTGGAGAAGATGGGGTGCTCAGGGATGGTTTAGTAGAGGACAGGTACGAATGGACTGGATGATCTCAAAGGTCTTTTCCAACCAAGCAATTCTATGAATCTATGAAGACAATGATCCCAAACCACATCCATCCCAAAGCCTGGGGCTGAGCTGGGGGTGCCAGGAGGTGGTGGCAGAGGGGTTCCCCCCACCCAGCGCCCAGCACTGTTCCCCCCGCAGCAGTGACAGCATCAGATCGATGGTGACGCTGAGCTGTGGTGGCACTTCGTGTGCTCCCACCCGTGCGTTGGGTTACCACCTCACTCCTCTCCGGTGTGGGAGCCCTTGGGGATGGGGAGGGGGACGCCAGCAGCCATGGGGTGGGGTGGGGGCTGGAAGGCTGGGGGGGGCTGCGCTCCGGTGCTGCTGTCAGACACGATTTTGCTGATGGCGATTGGGAACGAGTTGGCTGCTCTCGCCACTTGGATTCGCTCCTTCCTCCCGGCTTCTCTCCGCATGGATGAGCACGCGGATGGGACACGGGGCGACATCTCGCCTCGCTCTTTCCAGGCTCCGCTTCTTTGTGGAGCTCCTGCAATTGCAACCCCTGAAAATCCCACCCCAGCGCGCATCCTGCCCAGCCCTGGCTGAGGGCAGCCCCTGTGCCGGCGACGCGAGGCCATCGCCCATCCCCAGAGGTCACGGCGCTGACCAAAGGAGGTCATCGGCCTCATTAGCCCCGTTTCACAGATGGGGAAACTGAGACCGGGAGCAACACAGTGACTCTTCAGGGAAGGCAGGATCCGGCCCTGGCAAACTCGCCCCTCCCAAAAGGCAGTCGGGAGCTCGCCCGGCACAGCCCCAATTGCCACTGTCATGGAATCAAGGAATGGTTTGTGTTGGAAGAGACCTCAAAGCCCATCCAGTTCCAACCCCCTGCCACAGGCAGGGACACCTCCCACCGGATCAGGGGGCTACAAGCCCCATCCAGCCTGGCCTTGAACACCTCCAGGGACGGGACAGCCACCACTGCTCTGGGCAACCTGGGCCAGGGCCTCCCCACCTTCATTGTGAAGAATTTCTTCATAATGTCTAATCTAAATCTTCCCCCTTCCAATTTAAAGCCATTCCCCTTCTCCTATCCCTGCACTCCCTGATCAAGAGCCCCTCCCCAGCTTTCCTGGAGCCCCTTTCAGTCCTGGGAGGCTGCTCTAAGGTCCCCCCAGAGCCTTCTCCTCTCCAGGCTGAACAACCTCAACTCTCTCATAGAAGAGGTGCTCCAGCCCTCGGATCATCTCCGTGTCGTCCTCTGGACCTGTTCCAACACATCCATATCATTCTTATGTCAGGGATTCCAGAACTGGACACAGGGCTCCAAATGGGGTCTCCCCAGAGCAGAGCAGAGGGGCAGAATCCCCTCCCTCTCCCTGCTGGTCCCACTGCTCTGGATGCAGCCCAGAACAGTCACGGCCAAACCACGCTGGAGAGAGCGCGACAGTGCTCCCTGGCACAACCCAAAATATGGGGTTGCATAAACAGCACCACACCTGCCATGAGCAATGCCACGCTGGACCCAGCACCCACACACCTGCTCCCTGCCACCTCCTTAACCCTTTACACACGGCACCTGACCTCCAGCACCAACAGGTATTGGTGTGACCCAGGGCAAGTCCTGGGGGAAGAGGAGCTGCTGTGTGGTTATCCAAGAGAGGCCGACCTGTTGCATCTGGGACTCAGCCCCGTGGTTTTGGGGCCACAGGGATGGAGAAGTTGCACCAGAACGGGACAACAGGACACCCTGTGAGGGCGTTCTCACCCTGCAAACTTGGTCAGATTTAAATTGGGGTCCTGCTCCTGGCAAAGTCAGAATCAAGGAAGAACCTGTTCGCTGGTGGTGACAGTAAAGCCTCTGGCACGGTATTTGCTTCTGAGAGAGGAGCAGCATCCCTTCCCCTTGCCTGGGACTGTTTCGGTGACAGAACCAGAAGTGGCTGAACCTCTCCTAGAAAACATCTCCCCTTCCATGTGTGGGGATGTGGTACCCGGTGCCACTCTGCTCACAGTTGGTGCAGAGGTGCTGATCCCAGCACCCACTGTCCCTGTCCCCAAGCACTGGATGATGCCAGAGCCAGGCTCAGTGCTGGGAGAGGCACCCACCTAGGTGATGCCAGGGGACACGTCCAGAGGGGATGGATGCGGTCACCCATGGCACCATTGGTGGCACAGGGAGGAGACAGCCAATGGAAATGAGTGAGAAGCAAAAACTCTGCCATCCCACCACTGTCCATCCCCATTCCTTCCCCTCCTTCTTGGCCCAGCCTTGCTGCCAGCTCTTTGTGGTCAGAATAGGATGGATGGCAGGACGCTGCCAGCCCGTGGCTGCGTTGAAGCAGCAACCACCTGCCTGGTTCTGTCACCAGGATCAGCCCACTTGGCCCCTGGCTGGCCTGGAGGCGAGCAGGAATTTGGGATGACACCACCACACCTTAATCACTGTTTGCTCTCTCTCCTGCCCCACCCAGCAAGAGGGGAACCTCTGTGCCTGCCCAGCCAGCATCACCCCATCCTGTACCCATAGCCCCTCACCCAGCCTCGGGGACCACTGAACCCCCTGGCTGGGTTGCCCCACACTCAACAAGCCCTGGCACAGGTGGTGGGCAGAGCTGTCTGCATGGTGGCTCACTGCCATGGGCACTGTCAGGTCGCTTTGCCTCCCTGTGACTCAGTTTCCCATTGGGAATGGTTGGGAAGGGACTTTTTACAAGGTCATGTGGTGATAGGATGAGAGGGAATGGCTTTAAATTGGAAGGGGGAAGATTTAAATTAGACATTAGGAAGAAATTCTTCACGATGTGGGTGGGGAGGCCCTGGCACAGGTTGCCCAGAGGAGTGGTGGCTGCCCCATAGAATCAAGGAATGGTTTGGGTTGGAAGGGATCTCAGAGCCCAGCCAATTCCAACCCCCTGCCAAGGGCAGGAACACTTCCCACTGGATCAGGGGGCTCAAAGCCCCATCCAACCTGGCCTTGAACACCTCCAGGGATGGGGCAGCCACCACTGCTCTGGGCAACCTGGGCCAGGGCCTCCCCACCCTCACAGCAAAACATTTCTTCCCAAGATCTCAGCTAAACCCAGGCCCCCTCCCCACGCACCCTGAAGCCACCAGGGCGAGGGAGCGATGGGCTCAGAGGAGGGTGAAGGTGGCTGGGGCGGAGGCCGAGCTCCCCCCTGAGTGAACCCCCCGCAGCGGGCGCTGCTGCCGCCCGCGTTGCCCGGCACCTCGGCCCACTGACCTACTTTGAGCATCGCTGCACGCGGGCACAGGGATGGGGATGGGGGTGGGGACGGGAACAGGGATAGGGATGGGGAGGGGGATAGGGATGGGGATGGAGACGGGGATGGGGACAGGGATGAGACTGAAGATGGGGACGTGGATGAGGATGGGGATGGGGAGAAGGACCCACACCTGTCCCCAACCCTGTCCCATCCCCATCTTCCTCATCATCCTCATCCCCATCATACCCACCCCCATCCCCATCCCCATCCCCATCCCCCCATCCCCATCATCCCCATCCCCATCCCCCCATCCCCATCATCCCCAATCCCTGTCCGCATCCCCATCTCCATCCCATCCCCTCCCATCCCCATCCCCGGCCCCATCCCATCCCATCCCATCCCATCCCATCCCATCCCATCCCATCCCATCCCATCCCATCCCCGTCCCCGTCCCCATCCCCATCCCCATCCCCATCCCATCCCATCCCATCCCATCCCATCCCATCCCATCCCATCCCATCCCTGTCCCCATCCCCTCTTGTCTCCATCCCCATCCCTGTCTCCATCCCCTCCCCATCCCTGTTCCCATCCCATTCCATCCCACCCCATGGTACCCACCTCACCCCATTCCTCTCCCCATCCCTGTCCCCCTCCCTCTGCCCCGGGGGGCTCAGCCCTGTGGTGTTGGGGTGCAGAGAGGCTCCGTGGGGCAGCTCCCCTCGGCTCTCCCCGTGGCTGGGGCAGCGCTGCAGGTGCTCAGCACCAGCTCAGCACCACATGGCTCTGCCGAATCTCCAGCGTAATAATTAGGAGATAAACAGGGAAGAGGAAAGGGGCAGATTTCATATTCCACCCTGATACCCTCGAGACAGATAAAAGCGGAGTGGGGGGACACGAGAGGGCTTTTTTTCCCACTTGTTTCTGCTGAATCAAACATTTTTCCTCCTGCTTAGAAGATTTCCCTGCTCCCCCCATCCCTCCCGCTCCCTCCTTAATGAGGTTTTGCTGTAGAAGTCTCTGCGCCTCCACCGTGGCCTTGAGTTAATCTCCAGGCACCTTCAAAGCCAAGTTGTTCCTGCACCACCCCCCCACCCCCCCCAGCTCCTTTCTCTTCCATCTTTTTGAACTTCCCAGCCACAAAATTGTTGAGTTTCATGTTTCTCCCGTGCCTGGCGGCAAGCGAGGGGGATTTAGGGTGGATATGGGCACACAGAGGGGGGACACGTGGTACCCAGGGCAAGGATGTGGGATGGAGACTCCCTTGGGGTGTCTGTCCAGGTGGAAAAGCAGCTGATCTTTGAGGGGAGTTTCCAAATTGGGGTGATAAAGGGATAATTGGGTTTTTTCACCCCTAAATTAGAATATTGTGGACATATTGCAAAATAATAGCTCTTGGCTCAGACAAGACCATGGCTGGACCTCCCTTTGATGCTGGCAGAGAGAGATCTTGGAGCCTGGTGACAGCAAGGAGTCACTTCAGGGGACAGACAGAGGAGCTGGGGTGCAGGAAGGTGCTCGCGGGGCTGGGAGCATCCCAGGGGATCCTGTGGGACCCCAGGGTGGGGCGTTGAGGAGGTGAGGGCAGGAGGATGGTGCTGGCCAAGGGGATTTGGGAGCCGTGTTTGCAGCCTGGCACAGCCCCAGCTGGCTCCACATCCTCAATGTTAATGGCTTTAAATTGGGAGGGGGAAGATTTAGATTAGACAATCAGGAAGGAATTCTTCACCATGAGGGTGGGGAGGCCCTGGCCCAGGTCGCCCAGAACAGTTCCATGGTTCTATGACAATATCCCTGCTGCTGGGACACCACCCAACAGGCTGGCTGCAAGGTGGTCCTCCAGGAACCCATCCATTGGGTAGTGGAGCACTGCAACATCTCCCCAGGGAAGCAGTCACGGAACCGAGGTCGACAACATTCCAGAAGCATTTGGCCAAGGCCCTCATCCCCACGGTGTGAATGTTGAGGTTGTCCTGTGCAGGGACAGGAGTTGGACTTGATGATCCTCGTGGGTCCCTTCCAACTCAAGAACATTCTGGGATTCAGTGATCCTTGGGAGGCTTCTGGGCATCCTCGCCCTCCCCATCACCTGGGGAGCTCAGTCCTGACCACAGCAGCTCCGAAACCCCAAAGAGGGGGAAGCAGGAGCTAAGAACACCCAAGCTGCTCGAGCATGGGGTGCTGCACCTCCTGCCCACACTCAGCTTCCTCCTCTGGTGCCCCCATACCTGGGCGTCCCCCTCCAGAGCCGATCTGGAGGCTTTAGCATGAGTTAATCCCAGCAATCTCTTAATTCCAGGGACCGAAATAGGAAAGATCAGTAGGTCAGTGGGAAAAGCTCTTGGCCAAAGTTAACACGTTAATGCGGAGAGAGGGCGAGTGAAAGAGCAGGGGAGAGGAAAGCGATTGGGGATCTGCTTTGGCTTCTCCTCCTGCCTGGGCTGAGGTCCCCCTGCGTCCCACTGGGGGTGTTTTGGGGATGCTCATTGTGGATCGGCCAGGAAGTCTCAACAGCTCCAGTTTGCTGCATTTTGGGGAGGAAAGGGAGGGTTTTTATCCCCCAGCCTTTGCATCCCCAAGATGATTTCACTGCAGTTTAAATCCCGGCCTCCAGAGGCGAAAGGTTGCGTATTAACACGCTGCACCGCTGAGCGGCTCTAATTAGGGCTTGGCAGGCTCCCACCTCGGCCCCGTAAGCACCTTTTTGGCTGCTGCTCTGGAAAAAGCTGTGCTGGAGGACTTAGCTTTTAATACAGCCCAAAGCCCAGGTGAGCCACCCACCGCTGCCAACTGGACTGGTCCCAGTCCTGGCTGCGGATTCCAGCCCTGCGGGGCTTCAGTGGGTGGTGAGACACCAGCAGCCCTGAGGTGCCGGTGCTGATGCTGGGGCATCCCACCTAGGCAGCCCACCTTTCCCTGCATCCCTGCCCACCTTTCCCTGCCTCTTTGCCCACCTTCCCTTGTATCCCTGCCCACCTTTCCCTGCATCCCTGCCCATCTTTCCCTGCATCCTTGCCCACCTGCCCCGGCATCCCTGCCCACCTTCCCTTGCAGTCCTGCCCACCTTTCCCTGCATCCCTGCCCACCTTTCCCTGCATCTTTGCCCACCTTTCCCTGCATCCCTGCCCGCCTTCCCCCAGGCTGGCTGCTTTTGGGCAATAATATCGCTATGGGAGCAGTTTCCTTAAATCCATCTCTGTTACCACAAGCAGCTTAGCACCAGAAACTCTCTTCCTCTCTGTGCTTTTAATACGATCCCAGCTTAGCAAAGCCCCAGGCTTAGCCGCTGCCCCTGCAGTGCAAGTGAGGAGAGGAGAATTAAATAATATGAAAGCAGAAAACAAAGGGCTCTGCTGGGTTTAAGCAGCTGGAAGGTGGGGTCAGGGTGGCCCAGTCCTGTCCAGGGGGAGTCATGGGGGTCACCTATGAAGTGGGATGCTCAGCTGGATGATACGGGGCACAGCCCCACTGGGATGCTTCGTTTTTATGGGTCAGTGGGTCAGGGATGCTCTGATACTTTCAGGCATTGCTCCTGCTGCCAGGGACCAGGTTTAGAGACACCCTCACTTTAAAGGTGAACATCTCACTATGCTTTTCGGTGGCAAGGGTTCCCATTTTCCAGACTTTTCCCATCTTGGGCTCTGTGGAATCAGCAAAGTGGCTTCAGGAAGCTGAGTGCCCTTTGCAGAGGCAGCATCACAACAAGAAATGGGTCTTTCCCACCCTTCCCAATGTGTTGGGGGCCAGGGTGGCGTTTCCTGGCTGCTGGGCAGACCCTGCTTCCCATTCTGTGGTGATGGGGTGGGGGTTATTGCTCATCCTCTGGGTCCTCTGTACAGGGCAGACCCCACTCCCCATGCTGTCATGATGAGCTGGGGTTTATTGCTCTTCTTCTGGGTCCTCTGTGCTGGGCAGACCCTGCTCCCTGTGCCGTGATTATGGGGTGGGGAGTTATCGCTCATTCTCTGGGTCCTTTCTTCTGGGCAGCCCTTTCTCCCCACGCTGTGATGATGAGGTGGGTTTTATTGCTCACCCTCTGGGTCCTGGGTGCTGGGCAGACCCTGGTCCCTGTGTTGTGATGATGGGGTGGGGGGTTATTGTTCATCTTCTGGGTGGTCTGCACTGGGCAGACCTTTCTCCCCATGCTGTGATAATGGGGGGGTGGTGTTGTTGCACATTCTCTGGGTCCTGGGTGCTGGACAGAGCCTGGTCCCTGTGCTGTGATGATGAGCTGGGCCTTATTGCTCATCTTCTGGGTGGTCTGCACTGGGCAGACCCCACTCCCCATGCTGTGATGATGGGCTGGGGGTCATTGCTCATCCTCTGGGTCCTCTGTACAGGGCAGACCCCACTCCCCATGCTGTGATGATGGGCTGGGGGTCGTTGCTCATCCTCTGGGTCCTGGCTGGCTCCCATCACCGACACCACAGCTCACCTTGGACTCCGCTCCCGGCACGGCCCTGGGTTGCTGGGGAGACGCGCTGCTTTATTTACCATCAGGGCTGCGATAACGAGTGTGAAAGGGGAGGTGAAGCACATGGTGTCCAATGTGCCCGACTCGCTCTCCACCGCCCGGGCACCGCTCGCCCTTTGCTGCTGCATTGCAGCACCGGCGGCACAGGAAACACAGCCACAAACAACCCCCTGCTCGCCGGAGCCACCGTGGTGGGAGGGTTTGGGGTGCCCTTGCTTTTGAACTCCATTTCCTCCAGGCTGGTTGGGAACAGAGGAAAAGCATCATAGAATCATGGAATCATTAAGGTTGGAAGAGCCCTCTAAGCTCATCCAGTCCAACCCCACCATTCCTACTAAACCGTGACCCAAAGTGATACATCTACATGGATTTTGAACCCCTCCAGGGATGGGGACTCCACCACTGCCCTGGGCAGCCTCTGCCAGAGCCTCACCACTCTTTCAGCACTGAAATTTTTCCTGATATCCTATCTAGTCCCTGGGCGCTGTGGGTGCATCATGGCTGGATGCCGAGACACCGCAACGCGGCCGTGAAGTGGTGTGAAAGCTCTCTGCGATGGCCTCCTCGCGCCCGTCCTCAGCCGCGGTCCCCGCCGTGGCGCATCCCCCGCTGGCGCTGGCACAGTGGCCCAGATCTGCCATTCCGCATGGCTTCCCCGGCTCTCCCTGGGGCCGGGCGCCGGCAGGCAGGGCGCTCGCTCGTCGCCTCGCGCGGCCGCCCGCTAATCCGACATGACTCTTCCATTAGAGAAGAGATGCCTTCAAAGAGCTTTTCGGTGTAGAAATTAACTCCTTCTCCCACCCCGGAGCTCCCAACCTGGAGCATGGGCTCTGTTTCCATCACCCGCATGGGTTGGCCCCCATGTTGTCAATCCCAGCCTGGGGATGGGCTTCCCGTGGGACCCAGTTCTGCCCTTGCACGTGCATCTTCCATCCTCCTCCTCTGAGGATGCAGGATGAGAGCAGAGACCCTGCACTGTGGTGCTGGAAAGGGCCAGAGTGGGGCTCAGCAGGACCTCCTGTGCAGCAGGAGAAGCCCCAGCCTGGCCAGCGCTGAGCCCCAGCTGCAGTGCCAGCCACTTCCCTTATTGATCTCCTCTCCTGCTGTTAATTAGCAGCTCCAATTTAGCCTGATCAGCTCCCTGCAAAGCGCTTCTCTCAGTTTGGGCCTTCCTCGCCGCAGGGCATCGGGACTGCTGGCTGATCGGACCCAAAGGGGGAGTCCAGGGAGCTGGGAGCAGTTTGGGGGGATCACCCCAGTCAGGGGGTGCTTCCCAAGTCAGGGGACACGGGATACGGCAGGAATCAATGAGGGGGGATGATCTCCAGCCGGGAGCTGGCTGTTGCACAAATATCTCATCCCAGAGGTGTCAACGTCTCACATCCAATGTGATGATGGGGTGGGGGGACAGCGGTGGCTTTGTGGTGACAGCCGGCTCTCGAAGCAGAAGAGCACGGGGTTGAAACACAGGACAGGATCTTCTCTCGAGGACCACCCCTTGCTCCAAGGAAAACCACCTTCCCATGATGGGGCAGAGCTGTCCCTCCTGTCCCTGCTCCCCTGGAACCACTCAGGGGAGGCGACAAGTGGTCCTTGGTCCCCTGTTCCAAGGTCAGAGAAGGGAGGCAAAGCTGATCCTGCCCCGTGCTGGTCCCTGGGGTGCTGAGCAGAAGGATGGCACTGGCATGTGGCTTCCTCCTTTCTTTGTTGGAGCAAATGGTGGGTGAACATGTCCCCTGGCCACCTCTGCTTGGAGCTGGGACCTGTCCCGTGGTGGGGGTCCTCCCGCAGTCTCTGGGGTAGCATCTGAGCCATCAGGCTGCAGCATCCCTGCCCCTTGCTGGGGGACCTGGGGGTTCTGCTGCCCTCTGAGACCCCATCTAAGTCTAAGGGGGTTCCACAGGCAGTCAGCCCCTGCAGCAGCAGAAAAGCAGGCAGAGAGGTGCTCTGGGAAGGTGTCCAGCTGAGGGGGCTGGAGAAGAGGGTGTCCTTGCCATCACCTCTCCCATCATTGCCATGTCCTAGGCCAGTGGTGGGGTCTGGGGACCTCATGGCCAACCGGGCTGACACAATTCGAATCAGGATCCCATATAACACCTGCTGTGAGCCCTGGCTCTTGGTGGGGATGCACTGATGGAGAGATGACCAGGATCCCAGCCACCCCAACTGCCTTCACCTCCTGTCCCACCAACACATCATAGAATCATGGAATCATAGAATGGTTTGGGTTGAAAGAGACTTTAAAGCCCATCCAGTTCCAACCCCTTCCAACCTCCCACTGGATCAGGCTGCTCAAGACTCCCTACAACCTGGCCTTGAACACCTCCAGGGATGGGGCAGCCACCACTTCCCTGAGCAACCTGTTCCAGTGTCTCAACACACTGGGAGAGGGACTTCCAGCATGGGGAACAGCCCTGCAATGGCTGGAGGGGACAGGGCCAGGGATGGCTGCTGCCCCCATCCCTCACGGTGGCCCCAGGTCAGCCCTGTCCATGGTGGGGGCACTCCAGGCCACCCCTATGGTGCTTTGGGCATAACCAAAGGCAATTTGGGAGGTCACAACGGAGATCCCCAGTCCCACACCCCATCCTTTCCCAGAGCAGAAATACTCCCTGAAGGACCAGTCCATTCCTCCTGCTCCAGGCTGGGGTCAAAATGCCCCACGTTACTTTTGTGGGACCCTTTGGCTGCAGATTGGGGTGTATCACCCTGTTTCTACTTTGGATGGCTCAGATATGGTGGCAGGGTGGGGATGTAGCAGTATAGGAGGAAACCCTCCCCAGAATCGTGGCGTGGAGGCACCCATGAAATATTCAGGCTGTTCAGTGCAATTCCTGCCTCACCATCGAAAGCACCATGAATATTGCAGGTGGGCATTAAAGTTTCACGGCTGCCACTCTTCAACGCAGCCCTGACAACACCGTAACCACAGGATGCCCCTCCAACAGGATGCAGTCCCTTCACCACACCCTGGAGATCTGTTTCCATGTGGTTTACCCCCAAAAAGCGGGAGGTGATGGCTTGGGTCCTTGAACTTCTCCAAGAGAAAACCAACTCAAACTCATTGTTGTGTGCCTGAAGACCTGTTTTCCTCTGTTTTACCCCCAAAACAGGTCGTGGTGATGGCTTGGGTCCTTGAACATCTCCAAGAGAAAACCCACTCAAACTCATCACTGTGTCCCAGGAGACTGATTTCCCTCTAGTTTACCTCCAAAACAGGTGGTGATGGTTTGGGTTCCTGAACTGCTCCAAGAGCAAATCAATTCAAACTCCTTGCTGTGCCCCAGGGAAGGAGCAGGACAGCACAAGGCAAAGCCACAAGAGGGTGTGAGGTCCAGGAGGACCAGGGATGAGCAGAGGTCGTGGCCGCTCCACCCCAAATCTTGGCCATGCTCCCTGATGCTCCGACAGTAGCGTGGTCTCACTTCTCCAAGCAATACCTGCCCCAGGTGCAGGAAAACATTTGCAGCTCCCTGAGCATCTCAGAGGGTTTCATCCTCCTTGTCATGAGCTTTCCAGGTCAGTCCCCACCAGAAGGGACTGTTCCCTTCTCTTCCACCTGCTCTCATAACTCCGCTCTTCCTGTGTTTATATAACAGCGACGTCTCCCGCGGCCCGGGGAGAGAATTGGCCGGGGAGAAATAATGAGGATAATTCAAGTCATTTGGGAAGATGAGGTTTGTGAGGTGCCCAGCGTCTTCCACCTTTTACATGTTGTCTCTAATCATCCGCAATCTCGGATGGCCATTGATGGAGCTTGTTGCTGTGGCGACGGATGAATAGCCCTGGGATTGTACCATGCCAAAAAAGTGCTGTCCTTCCATCAAAACAACAACAACAACAAAAATATCATTTTGTGCAGGAAATTAAGCAGTTTGCAACCAAATAGCGGCGTCTGAAAGGGCTCCCGCATCCCTTCTTTCCTCCCAGCTCCCGCAGCCCTGTTGGGTTTGGCAGGAACGTGCCCAGCACCCCTGGAGAGTCCTTTGTGTGCGCCCGGACAAGGAGAAGGTGCTAATTGCAAGGGGGTTTCTAACCCACTGAGCCTGGTCAAAGGATGTTGTGCTCCCCCCGCACCTTCTTCCCCCAAATGTGTGTCACGCAGGCAGGGAACGCGGGGCCTGGGGCTGGCACAGCACTGGGTTAATGTGTTAGCTGTGCATGGCTGGACCAGAGCAGGGACTGGGAGCTGGGAGAGAGGGAGGTGGTGATGCTTGGTGGGCCCAGCAGGGTGTTAAGGGTCAGATCCTGCTCCTTCCCTTGGGGAAGGGGTGATGTTCAGCAGTGAGAGCCAGCACCAAGCTCTCAGGCTGCAGGGTGGCAGAGCTGGGGGCACAGGGCTCCTGCTGTTGTCATTCTACCTGGTTTTCCATTTAAACTCCCCCATGGATGGTCTTCTTTAATCCCCAAAGCTTTGAGGGGAGACCTTATCACTGTCTACAACTGCCTGAAAGAAGGCTGGACCAAGGTGAGTGTTCATCTCTTCTCCCAATTGACAGGGGATAGAACGAGAGGGAAATTGCCTCAAGTTGCACCAGGGGAGGTTCAGACTAGACATCAGGAAAAAAATTCTTCACTGAAAGGCTTTTCAGGCATTGGCAGAGGCTGCCCAGGGAGGTGGTGGAGTCCCCATCCCTGTAGGTATTTAAAGATGGGCAGATGAGATGCTCAGGGATCTGGTTTAATAGTGGACAGGTACAGTTGGACTCAATGATCTCAAAGGTCTTTTCCAACCAAGCCATTCTATGATTCTGGGAATACCTCCTGGGGAAGCTGCTGGAGATGCTGCTCTTGAGCTGCGCTGTGGGCAGCAGGAAGCACAGCCCAGGGGAGAAGGCTGGCACGGGGGTGGTTTGGGGTCTGCTCAAGCGTGGATTGATCCTGGCTGTGGGTTTGCCTCGGGGTGGAGATTTCTGACCCTCACGATGCTGGAAACCACATGCAAAGCTCCTGCCATGTCTCACGGCCCACACTGCAGGTGTTGCTCATGTGTAATCTCTGCTACCACACTAGGCCCATGGCACATATTTTGAGCCACGGTTCTGGTCCCTGCTGGCATGCTGCCCGCCAGCAATGGGATGTAAAAAGTGTAATTCAGGCTGTGTGAGCCCGGCACTCTTTCTGCAAGAGCATAAGAAACCAAATACCCACAGGGCAGGCATCCAGCTGGCAGCTTGGGAGAGCCCTGAGGTGCAGCAGGATTGGTCCCAGCCACAGCATGTTGGGGCAGCAAGGAGGAGAAGGGAGAGAGAGGGATGGGTGCGTGGAGAGAAAACACCTTACAGAGGACCCTGAGGATGAGAAATGGGCCAAGTTCCTGCGGCTTTGGGTCCTCTTTGGGCGAGAGCCCCGGTCAGCGCTTTGCCAGCCGTCCCCAGAGCCGTCCACCCTCCCTGG
The DNA here is from genome assembly GCA_033558185.1 of Dromococcyx pavoninus. Lineage (NCBI taxonomy): Eukaryota > Metazoa > Chordata > Aves > Cuculiformes > Neomorphidae > Dromococcyx > Dromococcyx pavoninus. The sequence continues at coordinate 130,892 of JAUMJL010000834.1, forward strand.
GCTCAGCGAGAGCCAGATGGAAGCACATCTTGGCTGCACAGAAAAATGAGGCAGAAAAGCGGGCTGGGGAGATTAACTCTGCAGGGAAAACAAGCTCAGCAGACGCGTGTGCATGTGCTACAAGCGTACGTGGGCACGCATGTGCAGACGGTGAGCACTTGCGTGCAGGCAGACGTGTGCGTTCGGCCGAGCTGATGAACCAGTGTCTCGCCTCGGAGGGGCAGGCAGGGCATTGGAAATGTGTCCTCATCCTTTAATTGTGCTGCTTTGATAACAGGGATAATTGGCTAGAAATCAATACTGGTTTGCTCCTGTTTCTCCCATTCTGTCTCAGCCAGCCCTCCCTGAAGCCTCGCTCGCTTTAGGGGAGTGACAATTAATTGCTAACCCAAGCGAGAGGTGCTGAGGAGGAGGCTGAGAGGTGCAGAGGAGGATGATGAGAGGTGCTGAGGAGGGGGTTGAAGTGACCCAGTAAATGGGCTGGGAAGGAGGCAGCTCCCTCCCCACTGCCACAACTCAAGGGCAGAAGGGGACAATGCTCCAGCCATGGGAATGACCGCAGTGGGGGACCACCGTGGTTCTGGGGATGAAGAGAGAGCTGAGCAGCGAAGGGGCAAATTCAGGTTGTGTTGGCCAGAAGCTCCCTTTTGGTTTTGGGTCTGAAAACCGTGCCAGAGCATCACATGATGTGTATTAATAACTCTGCTTCTCCCCCTGACCTGCTCTCTGCGCCCCATCACCCTATGCCCTCATCCTGCCAGCAAGGTGCCTCCCACCACCCTGCCCCAGCTGCAGGTGGGATTTTGAAGCCTGTGGAGTCAGGAAGCTCCTGGTCTCCTTGCAACCCTCCCCCCAGAGCAGCTCATGGGATTCTGGGGGCCTGCCTCCCAAAAAGCCACCCTGACCCCCCTCCCGCCCCACTGAGCTCTGTGAAGCCAAAGGGAGCAGGACGGCAGCGTTGGAGGATGTACAGTGACCTGCCCAGGGGGACGGGGCTGGTGGTCCCAGGGCCCCTGGTCCATTTTAGCCATATTAGCCAAGTGACCCTCATTAACCAAGTGACCCCCATTAACCAAGCAGGGCTCCAGTCTCAGAGAGGGACCCATCCGCTCTGAAGAGCTGAGCGAGGGATGCATAGAAGGGTGAAGGGTGCGGGGGGTGGGTGTGAGGGGTGCGGGGGATGCGGGTCCCCGTGTGCTCACCTTTCCGTAGGGGCCCGCTGCCATCTGGTGGCCACGGCCAGGGATGCTCGGGGAGCACACGCTGTCCCCCCTTCCCGGGCGCCCCTATACTCCCTTTTCTATACTTAAAGCTCAAGTACACCCCCTCCTCTATTCCCTGTGCTCAAGTACGCCCCATTTTCTACATCTGGGGCGCACCTACACCCCCTGCTCAGCCTAACCCCCTTCCTCTGTACCTGGGGGACTCCTAAACCCCCTCCCCTGTACCCGAAGCTCCCCTGCACCTCCTTTTCTGTACCCGGGGCACCTCTACATTCCTTCCCCTTTACCCGGGGCTCCCCTTCACCCTCTTTTCTATACCCGCGGCACTCCTACACCCCCTCCCCTGTACCCAGGGCACCCCTATACTCCCTTTTCTATACCTTGGGCTCCCCTACACCCCCTCCGCTATTCCCAGGGCTCAAATACACCCCATTTACTATATTCGAGGCACCCCTACACCCCCTCCCCTGTACCTGGGTGACCACTACATCCCTTTCCCTATAACTGGAGCTCTCCTACACCCCCTCCTCTGCACCCTGGGCACTCCTACACCTCCTCCACTTTACCCGGTGCTCCCCTACAACCCCTCCTGTGTACCCGGGGGGACCCTTAAACATCCTCCCCTACAACTGGGCCTCCCTTACACCCCCTCCCCTTATACTCAACACTTACCTACACCCTCTCCTCTATACTCTGGGCTCAAATACACCCCCTTTTCTACACCAAGAGCACCCCTACTCCCCCTCCCCTATAACCGGACCCGCCCTCCCCCTATACCCAGGGCACCCCTGTTTCCCCTCCCCTCTACCCGGGGTATTCCTACACCCCTTCCCTTACTCCCAGGGCTCAAATATACCCCCTTTTCTATAGCCAGGGCACCCCTACACCCCGTCCCCTGTACCTGGGGACCACCTACGCCCCTTCTCCTATAACCGGGGCTCCTCTACACCCCCTCCCCTTTACCCCCTCAAATATACCCCCTTTGCTATAGCCAGGGCACCCCTAGACCCCGTCCCCTCTACCTGGGGAACACCTACACCCCTTCTCCTATAATCGGGGCTCCCCTACATCCCCTTTTCTATCCCCAGGGCTCCCCTCTTCCCTGTTCCCTATACCCAGGACGCCCCTCCACCGTTTTCCTTGTGCCCGGGGCACCCTTCTCCCCGCCGCTCCCTCCCCGTCCCGCCCGGCTCGCTCTCCCCGTGGGAGGGCGCTCGGGGCCGCCCCGCCCGCCATGTTCCCGAGCCTCCCTCCTTGCCTGCCGCCTGCCTGAGCTTCCCGGCGGCCGCCCCGCCCCGGCACGGCCCCGGCTCGGCGGCTGCCCTCCTCCTCCTCCTTCTCTTCCTCCACCACCACCACCTCCGCCTCAGCCGCCGGTGAGTGCGTCCCGGCGCGGCCCCAGCGCCGCGGCCCGCTCGGGCCTAGCAGGCCGCAAAAGCCTCGGGCTCGATTTGCGCCGCGCGCCGGGGACGGGGTGAGGGGTCCGGGCGCGGCTCCGGGGGCTCCGGCACCCCCCCGGGTGAGGGGAGAGTGGGGGGGGTTGTGGCTGCTCCTGGGGGTTCTGTGGTTCGGCGCGCAGGGAGGGAGAAGGTGGGGAAGAGGCTGGAGAACAAGAGGCTGAAGGCGCTGGGTCTGTTCATTCTGGAGAAAACTAAGGGGAGACCTCATCGCAATTTACAGCTTCCTCACAAGGGGAGAAGGAGGAGAAGCAGGCGCTGATCTCCTCTCTAGACACGAGGGAATCGTAGGAAGATGAGCCAGGGGAGAGTTAGGTTGGACATTAGGAAGAGGTTCTTCCCCCAGAGGGTGGTGGAGCCCTGGAACAGCTCCCCAGGGAAGCAGTCACAGCCTGACAATATTCCAGAAGCGTTTGGCCAAGGCCCTCAGCCCCACGGTGGGAATGTTGAGGTTGTCCTGTGCAGGGACAGGAGTTAGACTTGATGATCCTTGTGGGTGCCTTCGAGGCCAAGAAGGCACGAGTATCCTGGTTGAGATCAGCCATGCTGTGGCCAGCAGGACCAGGGGTCGTTTCCCCTGTACTTGGCGGTGGTGAGGCCACACCTCGAATCCTGGGTTCAATTTTGGGCCCCTCAGTACAAGGAGGACATTGAGGGGCTGGAGCCCAGGGGTTCTGGGATCAGCTGAAGGACATGGGGCTGTTTAGCCTGGAGAAGAGGAGGCTGAGGGGAGATCTCATTGCTGTCTACAGCTGCCTGAAAGGAGGTTGTAATGTGGCGGGGGTTGGTCTCTTCTTCTATCATATAACAAGAGGTAGAACAAGAGAAAGTGGACTCAAGTTGTGCCAGGGGCATTTTAGATTGGATATCAGGAAAAAGGGTTCTCGGGCACTGGCAGAGGCCACCCAGGGAAGTGGTTGAGTCACCATCCCTGGAGGTGTTTAGAAGAGGTGTAAATGAGTTTTTCAGAGATATAGTTCAGTAGTGGACAGTTATGGTTGGACTTGATGATCTCAAAGATCTTTCCCAAGCAAGTGAGTCTATGATTTTGTGGTGAAACTATGTCCAGCTGGTCTCCTGCACCAGTTAGACCCACGCACCTGGCTGTGGCTGCTTCTGAAAGGAGAGCTGGAACCCTCCAGAGTCACAACATCATCCCCTTCTCTCTCCAGGAGAACTCAACATCAGAAGCAGCTCCTGGAAGTCCATCACTCTGTGATTGAGTCTATCCATTATCTCCACAAAGATTCAGCCTGCAAGCTCCGCTACCAGAGGATCCGGTGCGGAGGAGGCTGCCTTGGCCACTGGTGCTGAAGAGGAGGTCGGGGTGAGCCAGGAAGGACTCCTGATCCGGTAACAGGAGCGTTGGTCAGAGCTTTGCCAGGAGTGCCCTGAATTCAGAGAGGGGATTCCTATCGCCCAGCTGAGGACAAAGAGGAATAAACCAGAGCTGACCCGCGGGAGTGCTCCAGGGAGGGTAATTATCTCATATTCCTGTTGGTTTATTCACCATTTTTGTAGGAGTGTGCAAGAAGGCAGCAAAGGTGGGGGTTACTTCATGCATCCCACCGAGGGGATGACTGCTGGGGACTCCCAGCTGCATCTCTGTGCCCAAGCTGGAGCCTTCTGTGCCTCCAGGGTCCCACAAATGTCCTCTCCCCTTGTCCTCTGCCAAAGATGGACCAGCCACGGCCACACTGTTTGCACACATCGGAATTGGTGGTTGTTGTTGCTGGGAGTTACTGCATGTGGTTCTGGTTTAAAGAGGTGCAATGTGGCCATGTAAACGCTTCACCGTGTGTGGCTGGAAGGGTCTGGAGGGAACTATGTGTGATCTAGGGAGAATTTATTAAGATTGGTTTTAAAAGTAGGTTTCACTGTGCCTGCTGTTTCCCCTGGGAGGGTGTTCCAGCTCCACATCTTACTGCTGGAAAGGAACCTTGTTCTTATTTCCAGCCTAACTATGCTAATGTTCCCCTTATCCGCCAGCATGTCGGGAAATACCGGAGTACGTCAAAACTGAGAGGCAGTGGGTTCTTTGTGCATCGCTTACGTCATCTTCTCGAGAACTAAAAAAGTAAACCAGGCTGGAAATGAAAACAAACGCATGACGTAACTGATTAGGCTGGGCCGTTCCAGGGGCATTCTTTGTTTCGGTGTGTGCGGGAGTCATTAGTCACGCTGCAGTGGCACTTCTTGTTACAGCTGGAGCGTGGATCCTGGGAGTTCAGGGAGCCTCGTGGTGTAAGGGTGCTGGGAGCCCGTGCCTGTTGGCTTCCCAGCCCCCTGGCAGTGGAGCTCTGGATAGCTCAAGGCCTCATGATCTGGATCCCAGTGTTGCTTATGAGCCCTGGGTATCCCTTCCTGGCGTTGTTGCGCACGTGTGTGAACGGGGCTCTCTCGGGATCCTTTGTGCTCCTTCCTGATCAGCTGAAGCGTACGACGAACTAGCGCTCCAGCCTTAACAGCTGTCTTGGTTTTATTCCTCTTTGTAGCTTGGGGCCTTGGAGCAGAGAGGATGGCTCAGGAGACAAACCAGACCCAGGTGCCTCTGCTGTGTACCACAGGCTGCGGATTCTACGGCAGCCCCCGCACCAACGGGATGTGCTCTGTTTGCTACAAGGAGTTCCTGCAGAGGCAGCAGAGCAGTGGTCGGATAAGCCCCCCAGGTAGAGGATTTCTGTCCATGAAATCTATCTTAAATGGGTGTCTGGATGCAAATGATGAGCAGCTGGGACAGAACTTGGTGCTGGTACTAGCTACCAGAAGATTTCCCTCCTGGAAAGCTCCTGTCTTTCCTTTTTCCTGTAGACCCTATCCTCTAAATCACAGACCTGAACCTTGGAGTGCTTCTGTTACCTCTGAGGGGATCAGTTTTTCTCTTCCCAGTCCCAGCTCCTTGTGAAGCCCTGGCCCAATCAGCACCTTCCAGCAACTGTAAAACTTCATTTGTGCTAACAGTGGTCACAATTTTTAGCTCTTACCTGCCCCATGAGTTATGTGCTGGCTGCTGGAAACAGCGACAGATCCTTGCAATGCAATTTGATTTGGGAAGAATTTGGGTTTCTGTAATTTTCTTACCTTAACAAGGCTGATAATCAAAAGCAATGGAATAAAAGGTTTGTTTCTTACAGCTAGACAGAGCTGACATGTCACCGAGCTGGGATGCAGCTAGGTGCACAACAAGGATGCTCTTTCCATCATTAGCAGGATTTTCTTTTGCTGAGAGTTTGTGCAGATGCTGCAGGTACAGGCTTTGCAATACCGGTGAGAGATACCTTCAGAGATCTTTTGTGTTTCTGAGTGTAACAATGGCTTTCCTTGAATTACCACCCAAAATAAACATTGGGAACACAGCTCTTCCTGACACAGGGTTTTTCTAAAGACCCTGCCTTAGATCCATGGCTGACATAACCCAACGTGTTTCCATCGAAGCCAGTTCCTTTCAGCAGATGAGGATCTGGCTCTTGTACCTTGGAGAAGTTGCAAAGTAACATTGGGTCCAAGGTATGTTGGTAACTGCAGCACTTCAATTTACACTGATGGGAAAATAGTTATGCTGACACAGAGCTTGCTTTGCAATGTTGAGGAAGAGAAGGGGAATCAAAGATTGACAGAGGTGCCGTGGGTGACTGAAGTCCAATTTTACCAGTACACACAGTAATGGGAAGCATTCAGCACATAACTCCTGCGAATTAACTGCCATCCCTCAAAGGGAGTTTATGGATCTTGAGGAGCTGAACAGCTCTCTGTAAATGAGGCCTGCAGTTCTCGGGAAGACAAGCAGCTAATTTCAGAGGGATCTGATGACAAGGAGTCATTCCTGCTCTAATGTAAGAATAGCTGCACTCAGTCACAGTGAGGTCCATCCTGAGGTGCTGTCCCCACAGAGATCCATGCATGAATTTGGGGGGGAGAGTATGAGAAAGGGGATCTAGGAATAGATCCTGGTAGGGAACAGGAGGTTAAGCCTGTTGAAAGTGCTTTTATAGCTTTCTTCATGGCTGTTGAGCTCCCAAGAAACTCACTGATGTTTTTAAGAGTTTACCAAGACTGTGGTCTTGTTCCATAGCACCCAGTGGCCCCAACAGCAGCCCCTCGGCTTCAGATCCAGTCACAGGGCAGCGTGCAGAGGGCGAATCCACGCCTGAGGATGCGAGCGCCAGGTAGGGACATTGTCTGCATGGTGGGGTGGATCTACAGCCGTGCTAAACACTGTTCATTGTGACCCTGGTTTATCTGGAAGACTGAGATGTCCCTAATCATAGAATCATAGAATGGTTTGGGTCAGAAGGGACCTTAAAGCCCGTCCAGTTCCACCCCCTGCCATGGGCAGGGATACCTCCCACTGGATCAGGGTTCTCAAGACCCCATCCAGCCTGGCCTTGAAAATTTTCAGGGAGGAGGCATCCACGACTTCTCTGGGCAACCTGTGCCAGGGCCTCCCCACCCTTGTTGTGAAGAGTTTCTTGCTAATGTCTAGTATAAATCTTCCCCTTCCAATTTGAAGCTGTTGCCCCTCGTTCTATTTCTGCTTGCCCCAGTCGTGAGGGCCTATGTGTTGAATCAGGTACCAGAGGGCTGGTAGTAAATTAAAGCCTGTAGTAAACTAAGTGGCACCCTGGTTCTTTTGGAGCTGGTGCACCTCATCTGTCCCTGGCTGTGTTAAACTGTCTGCTTTCAGCTCAGTCCTAAGTGAAAGCCCCTGGTGATGACCTAGTCTGGAAGCTGTGACAGCAGGATCAGGCACCTCAGTTGCATTTGATAGGAAGGAATGTAGAACTGCATTGAGCTCTACCATTGCGTTACAGTCCTGACTCATAACTCTCTTTCCCTGCCCCTGGACATGTTTGGATGGGCTGTTGCCTTGGCTTTGAGATGTAACTGGGTGGAAAGGCAAACTGAGATCATCACAGGTGCATTCCATTAGTGTCGGTGAAGAACTTTGATCCCGAATCTGGAGGGGAATTGGCCTGCGGTGCTCCTGTGCTACCTCTGAGTACAATGAAATTAACTTTATGGGCCCAAGATCTCTCCCACATAACCTTTCTTCAAAACAAATACTTGTGCTTGCTCTGTGGTTAATTTCTTTGTTTGGTTGGTTTGTTGCAAATGCTCTCAGCGCTCAGAGCCCTGTGACCCATCAGATGACGGCGATGAGCATATCCAGAGAAGAAAACAGCAGTGAGAAAGAAGAATTCATCAAGACAGAAGAAGCCTCGTCAGCATCTTCCTCATCAGGTAGGTGGTTTGGGCTTTGCACAAATCTGAATGACACTGATCTCCTGAGTTGGTTTGAGCAGCAAATACAATCCTTACTCCAGGGACCAGTAAAGGTACACCTAGCAAGAGAGCTAAGGGGAAAACTGTTTCTGAAATAGGGAGGAGAGAAAATGCCTTGCCTGAGGGCAGGCCGATGGAGGTTGCTTTGTGGGCTGAGGGCTGAGTAGCTGCCAGCCCTCACTCACTGGCAGGAGGATAATCTTCCATGACGCCTCTCCTAGTGAATGGCAGAAAGCCCGGAGCGTCCCACAGCCTGCTGCTTGGCTGCTGTTGGCTGCAGTTCCTTGCCATCTCTCGAGGGAGGGAAGGAGATGGATCCAGTGTAGTCTTGGGAGAGAAAAGCCCAGGGGTGGCTGTTTTCATCCTGTGAAAGACAGACCTGACCCTCAGAGGGGAGCGCTAAGGGTGTTGCTTGGTTTGCAGAGGGGTGGAGGAGCACGGGTTTCGTTTCCCAGCAGGGCACGTCCTCCAGTTGGTGAGGTACAGGCTGAGCCGTTGTGCTGCAGTGGAGCTGTAGCCAAGTGACACCGCGCTGGGGACGCCCTCCTGCAGTTCAGCTGACAGCTCGCTTGCATCAAAAGCTAAAAAAAGGCCCAGGAGTTGTTAGTTGCTACAAACCCAGGCTCTAGTCACCACATGTGAGGTGCGTTTTGGATTTGAATCATAGACTCACTCGATTGGAAACGGCCTTTGAAATCATTGAGTCCAACCATACCAGTCCACCCTAAACCAGATCCCTGAGCACCTCATCTGCCTGTCTTTTAAACCCCTCCAGGGATGGGGACTCCACCACTGCCCTGGGCAGCTGTTCCACTACCTAATAACACTTTCAGTGAAGAAGTTTTTCCTAATATCCAGTCTAAACCTCCCCTGGCACAACTTTCCTCTCATCCTAACTCTTGCTATTTGGGAGAAGAGACCAACATCCAGAAAGGGATTTGTTAGTCTGTTGTCTGCCCAGGAGACAATTTACAACAGGCAGGAGAGAAATTATTTGGTAAAAGAGCAGCTCGGAAGAGCCTGCTTCTTTCTTCTGATTTCAAAAGGGTGTTCAGGATCAGATCCACAAAGCTGTCTCTGCTCTGAGTGATTGTTGTCTCAGCCTGATTTTCAGAGCAGCCAGCACTGCAGGTGTGTATCTGCTCCCAGCTGGAGCTCCTCCCTCCTGCTGGCTTCTTTAACCTGCTTAGGTACTGTAGGAAATCCTGCTAAACATCAGTGACCTTTAACGATCTGGCTTTCAGAGCTCAGTTTTTCTTTTGGTAGATTAGAGACAGTGATGAGTATCCGTGTAAAGCATTCCAAGACCTACATATGAGGAACACTTACATAAGAGTCAGCAAAAATAATTAGTAGTACTTACAATGGGTTAACTTTTTTTTTCCCTGCAAAGATTAACTGTAGGCTCAGCCGTGCAGCTGAGTTGCTGTACATCAGCTAAGCCATAGTGACTGTCCAGAAGCGTGCTTAACCTATGCCAAGCACTGGGTAGTTCTACTTGGTATGACCTTTTCTCAGCAGGAGCTAAACAACATCACGTTACCTTACGTGTGCTTTAGCTAAACTATAATATCTCCTTGGCGTTTTTGAGCCTTGGATCTCAGGAAATTAGGAAATTTAGGAAAAAATGTGTTCCTGTGCGGATGGTGAGGCCCTGGCCCATCCCTGGAGGTGTTCAAGGCCGGGTTGGATGAGACTTTGAGCCTCCTGATCCAAGTGGGAGGTATCCCTGCCCATGGCAGGGGTTTGGGACTGGATGGACTTTAAGATTCCTTCCAAATCAAACCATTCTGTGAGTCTGTGAATTTGAGACAGAGAGAAAACACGAGGCTGCATGAGGTGCACATCTCACAGTTTGGGGTACGTCAGCCAGGGCAGTGTGCACAGAGGTGTCTGCCACAAACCCAGATTCATCAGGGCCTCAGGCAGTGGATTTGTTGTTTGGTTTATCAGGAAGGGAACAAAACTCTTGCTTCTGTTTCAGGTACTCTGCTTGAAATATCCCAGAGCCCGGCGGAGAACAAGACAGCTTCCGAAAAGCCGAAACAGAAGAAGAATCGCTGCTTCACTTGCCGGAAGAAGATAGGGCTGACTGGTAAGACCCTGGCTTTGGGGAAACTTGTCTGTGCCCTAAGTAGGCTGATTTTCCAGCCCTGTGAGTGGATCTTCTTGTGCTGTGATCCTGCCTGTGTTTGGAGGGTGGGTGTGGGTCGGTAGTTGGTTTTGCCTGCCAAACTTGTACTTTATATACACAAGACCCCGTGCTGCAGGGGAGGTGGGAGAGGAACTCTGACCTGCGAACAGGGCTGCCCAAGCTGGAAGCCTGGGGAATCTGCTGCTCCCTGTCAAGGTCCCTGCCAGCCCTTGGATGCAGGATTGCAGAACTGGATGAAGCCGTGCCTCTTAGATTATTTCTGATGCTTGGCAAAAGCTGCTTGGAGAAGCAAAGACAGTGCTAACTGTGGATCTAATTCTGCTCCTATTCACGTCAGTGCTAAAGCTGTCATAATAGTGACATGAACTGTGTTAGAACCAAACAGAAAATCCCACTCCAAGACCCATCCCATTTGTAAATGTTGCTTGAGTTCTGCTGAGAGCAGGATGGCTCTGGGCGTTCAGCCTGTAAAGCTGAAGAGAGAGAAGCGCTGAGATGGTGTCAGGTGACTGGTATCAATGGGAAAGCTGGCCCTGGGAAGGCAATTTGTGAAGCAATTAACTTGGCTGCGGTTTGGTAATGAAAACATCGTTCCCCTAAATTGACTCTGGCATTTACTTACTTCCCTGAAAAAAAATTAACTTCAGAGCAGTGCAGGTCTCTCTGTTCCAGTGGAGCACTGGGCTCTGTAGCCTCCTCTCTGCGTTCAGCAGCCAGGGATGGTGCACACTTCTGCTCCCATTGATACGAGCAGCTTTGGCAGGGCCTGGCCCGAGAGGTTTGCCTGAGCTCCTGAGGATTGGAGGGTGCTCTCATGGGATAAATATGGATTTATATAAGCCTGGGACTAGGCAGGGTACTCTGTGCCCACCCTTCCGATCTTCAGGGAGGATTGTTACACTGTAGGAGTGTTTCCTTAAGAGCTTCAGGCTATGAGAAGTCTTCTCTCCTTTAGGAATCAACTTGCAGAAAAGTGTGAACTCAGGACGTTGAGGATAAAAGGAGTTTTCTCAGATAGGAGTGAACTTGCACCTTATAGCAAAGTGTTTGTGGTCTTTTCTGCCTGTCGTTGGAAAGGTGTGAAAGGAGAGAGCATGAATCACTGCCAAAAGGATGGGAAGCTGATCCACTGTCCTGCAGCAAAGCCCCTCCCTGGTCTGTGCCTCAGTTTCTCAGTGTGCTGTGATAACGGTAGTGCTTCTGAACAGTGCTGTCTCCAACTGAAGTGACTAAGTTATGAATTTCGAAGCCTAAATAGCTGGAAAGTGATCCTAACGAAGGGAAGGGCTTGCTGGCTCACTGCTGCTCACTCCAGATTCTGCTGCATGATGCCTGGGGAGCCAGGCTGGCTTGGGGTGCCAACTCCAGCTCAGGCTGCCTCCTCAGGATTAGCAATCTGGCACTGTGCAGTCCCTGGCATCTCCCTTGTCCCTGGGGAGTGCAGAGAGCAGCTGCACTGGGAGCATTTCCCACTGCCCTGACAGCTGGGGCTGCCCGGAGCACGCGTGTGTGCTCATGGGAGCGGCTGGGCCAGAGGAAACCAAAGAGCCACATGTGGTCTTCCCCGACTCCAAGAGTCCCTTTTGCCTGCTGGAGACAGCGGTCCCTCCCTTGTCTGACTCTCTTTCCACATTAGTAGAGTTTCCTGGTCTGGCAGGAAGGAGCGGGGGCCCTGCTGCCTTTCCATCCAACCGGATGGGGACTAATGTGGCTTTGTCTCCCTGCTCTTCTCCCTTCAGGCTTTGACTGCCGCTGTGGGAACCTGTTCTGTGCCATTCACCGGTACTCTGACATGCACGCCTGCCCCTACGACTACAAGGCAGAAGCTGCCGAGAAGATCCGTAAGGAGAACCCCATCGTTATCGCTGAGAAGATCCAGAAGTTGTGAAGGGGGCTGAGCAGCTCGAACTGCAGCCGGGTGGCCTAGCGCTCTTCCCCTTCCTCCCAGCCTTCCTCCTCTTCCTCCCAGCCCCATCGGTGGTGCGATGGGGACTCCAGCAGCACACACCAACCAGCACCCGCACGTGGGGACTCCTCACACCTCTTTGGCAGACAGTTGGCGTTCCTTCTCTCCCTTCCTGCCCGTCTGACAGCGATAGCTCAGCTGATCCGTTCCTGACCAGCTTCCCGAAGGAAAAGGGCCCATCCTGCCCTGCTGTTCCAGCATTAAGACCTTTGGACTTGTCTTCCGCCGGGGCGGTTTGCGCGGTGTGGGCAGCAGGGCTGTGCCAGGCAGCCTTTCCCTGCCGCCGGCAGCTCTGAGTCCTGCAAACCGCTCGGGACTCGCAGCCAGAGCCCGTGAGCTGCCGCTGGGCTTTGTTCCATCTGCCCCACCGCCTCTTTGTGGCGGATGTAAAACTGGGAGTCAGGAATCCTGGCAGCAAGGCTGCTCTCTGCTCCCTGAGAGGTGTTTGTCGCAAACAAGAAAGGGGGATTCTGTAGTTTTAACGCCCCAAATACCCCTCCTCTCCCTTTGAGACGCTGTTGTTGAAGCACCGGGATAGTTAAGCAACAGAGTACTGGCACAGTAAAGTTATTTTGTGGCTTGACACGATGTAGGTGTGCTCCGGCCGCAGGGCAGGACCTTTGGGGTGGGGCAGCTGGCTGCCTCCTGCCCCTCACTGCAGGAGGGAGCCAGCCTGCTGAGCTTGCTCCATCAGGGATGTGGCTGGGGTGAGGGACACCCGTGCACCAGCCTCCTGTGCTCCACTGACCGCTGGCTGCTTCACTGACTGTTGGCGCAGCCATGCTGGCATCTCCTTACCCCTTTCCACCTTACACCCTTCTTCTTGTGCACTAAGCTCAGATCCCCAAAGCTCCACTGCCTTTCCTGTCCTTGTATGAGGACAGGCTGAGGGAATTGGGCTTGTTCAGCCTGGAGAAGCGGAGGCTTTGGGGAGACTTTAAAGCCTCCCAGTACTGAAAGGGGCTCCAGGAAAGCTGGGGAGGGGCTTTTGATCAGCGAGTGCAAGGATAGGAGGAGGGGGAAAGGTTTTGAGCTGAAAGAGGGGAGCTTGAGATCTTGGGGAGAAATGTTTTGGTGTGAGGGTGGGGAGGCCCTGGCCCAGGTTGCCCAGAGAAGCAGTGGCTGCCCCATCCCTGGAGGTGTTCAAGGCCAGGTTGGATGGGGCTTTGAGCCCCTTGATCCAGTGGGAGGTGTCCCTGTCCATGGCAGGGGTTAGAACTGGATGGGCTTTGGGGTCCCTTTCTACCCAAACCATTCCGTGATTCTATGATCTTTCCTTCTCCCTCAGCATCACGGATAGCTGGTGAGAGCTTCCTTCCCTGTGAGCCCTTTAGCTCGGGAAGCCCATGCAGCTGCCCTGCTTTCCCTCCTCACTGCTTCTCCCTGCAGGTCAAGAGGCAGAGCTGAATCCCCAGGAGATGCTCTGAAAGCTGGACAGAGGGATCTGGGGCACAGGGAAAGGCATATAGAGTCCTGCAGGGCACGTGGAAAGTCACAGCGAGGGTCCTGGGGTGCCCAGAAGTGCAGGTAGGGGCTTTTGGAAAAGCCCATTGAGAGCAAGGAGAGGCACTTGATGGGCTCTGGGCCCACTGAGAGACTCAGAAAGATCTTGGCTGTCCTGGAAGACTCAGGAAGGGTGATGGGATGCATGGAAAGGCAAAAGGAGAGCTTTGGGGTACAGTGAGAGGACTCAAGCACTCTAAAAGGCATCTGGAGAGCTTTGGGGGACATTGACACACACATGGAGGGCTCTGGGGTGCAGGGAAAGCCAAATGCCAGCTCAGTAGTGCTCCAGATAAAAACACATGGAGGGCTCTGGGGCTGTTGGAAAGGAAAATGCAAGGCTGGGGTATGGAGTGAAACCCAGGAGGAGGCTTCTGGGGTGCTGTGAAAGCCACTTCCACACCACAAAGGGTCAGTGCCCACCCGGATCATCCCGGGGTGTGGTATTCCCTGGGAATGCCGGGGGCGGGGCTGTGTCCATGGGACTCCCGACAATCTCATAAGCAGAGAAACCCAGATGAGTCCCAGGGGAGAAGCAGCAGCCTTTGTCCCACTTTGGACCATCACACGCTTTGGAAGCGTTTCCCTCGGCGTCGGTTTGTACGAGGGCGTTGGAGAGTGGAGCTGCAGGGGCCGAACCAGCAGCTGGGGGAAATGATGGCAGCGACCTCCAAGTGCTGTTTTTTGTTCCCTGTTTATGGCAGTTGTGCCCAGGTGGTTGCAAGGGGAACATTCCCAAGGTCTCACTTTTCCTATCTCATTTCAGCTGAAGCGGTGTTTGTCCTGTGGCAGCAACTGGCACTGCCAGGAGGATTTGGACCTCCAAAACGATGCCATTTCCCCACCAGAGTGAAGTGGGATGATCCCTTTCCTGCTTCTCCTGACTATACCATGGGTGATCCAAGCCAGGATGCTGGTGTCTGCATTCGCCACCTGGGCCACTGCTGGTTTATCTTCAGCCACTGTCAACCAGCACCCCGAGGTCCTTTTGCACCAGGAAGCTTTCCATACACTCTTTCCTGGGCCTGGAGCATTGCATGGGGTTGTTGTGACCCAAGTGGCCTTGGGTTGGAAGGGACTTCAAAGCCCAACCAGTTCCAACCCCCTGCCATGGGCAGGGATACTTCCCACTGGATCAGGTTGTTCAAAGCCCCATCCAGCCTGGCCCTGAACACCTCAAAGGATGGGGCAGTCACAACTGCTCTGGGCAACCTGGGCCAGGGCCTCACGACCATCAGAGTAAAGAATTTCTTCCTAATGTCCAATCTAAATCTTCCTTCTTCCAATTTAAAGCCATTCGCCTTGTCCTATCACTCCAGGTCCTTGCGAAAAGTCCCTCCCCAGCTTTCTTGGAGCCCCTTTCAGTACTGGGAGGCTGCTCTAAGGTCTCCCCACAGCCTTCTCTTCTCCAGGTTGAACAATCCCAGCTCTCTTAGCCTGTCCTCAGCAGAGGTGCTCCAGGCCTCGGATCATCTCCATGGCCTCCTCTGGACTCACTCCAACAGTGCTATATCCTTGTGTTGGGGATTCCTGAACTGGACACAGGACTCCAGGTGGGGTCTCACTGCTCTGGATGCAGCCCAGGATATGGCTGAGATGGATAAAGACATTAAACAGAACTGGGCCCAGTGCTGAGCCCTGGGGAACGGCGTTTGTGACTGGCTGTGAACTGAGCTGAACTCCATCCACCACCATTACCACCATTCACCAACTGGTGCCCCAGTACTGGTGGATTTAGAAGTGCCTTGGTTGTGGGGAGTTTGGGCTTGGGCGTAGAGCTCGGGTGGGACCCACCCCGATCCCTATGCCGAAGCCCAGACCCCGTTTTGGGGGACACAGGGCTGGTTTTGGATTTGGTGGTGGTGGGGGAAGTGGGAAGTGTTTAGGCCACGCGTGGTTCCCGCGTGTGGGCGCGTTTTCCGCC
>JAUMJL010000835.1:0-27868 GCA_033558185.1 Dromococcyx pavoninus
CGAAAGAGGCGTGGCTTGTTGCGGAAGGGGCGTGGTCAGGCAGAACAGATGCAGAGCACAAGGACTGGGGGGTGGCTGCGGGTCCTCAGGCCCGAGATGGAGCAGCTCCATCCCTGCTCCGGGAGCAGCCGCCTCGTCACCGCGAGGATGGGGCAGGGCCAGAGCCCTTCTCCACAGCTCTCCCACTCTTCCGCTCCATTCAGCCCAGGGGCTCCCAGTTTCCTATTTTAACCATCCCGCACCCCACGAGGAGGCAAGGAAACAGCACTGAACCCCTGCATCGCTGGGGGTACAACTGCCAGCCCGGGAGAGCTGCTCCCCTGAAACATCTCTTGGATTGGTTTGCAGCTTGAGACAAGAAACCCAAACCACCACAGCTCCCTGATAGCTGTGGAAATGAAGCTTTTCCAGATGGGGTCTCTTGGGCTTCTTCAAGGTGAACATCCCAAAAGCCAAAGCATACGAAAGAGGGGTGTGTGCTGGCTCCCAGGCACTGCTGGCCAGAAAGCAGAAATCACTTATAGTTCAGAATACAAAATAATTCATAATACAAAATGTATTTTCTTCTCAAAGTGGATACCACAGAGGAACAGCGAGCGGGTGAGCTCATTTTAAAAACAAATAGAATCACTGAGGTGGAAAAGGGCCTCTAAACTCAGTCCAACCCCACCTTGCCTACTAAACCATGTCCCAAAGCGCCACGGGTACAAATTTTTTTAACCCTTCCAGGGATGAAGACTCCACCACTGCCCTGGGCAGCCTCTGGCAATGCTTCACCACTCTGTCAATGAAGAAATTTTTTCTACTATCCCTCCTAAACTTCCCCTGGTGTAGTTTGAGGCCATTTCCTCTTATCCTATCACTTGTTACTTGCGAGAAGAGACCCACCTCACCACAACCTCCTTTCCAGGAGCTGCAGAGGGCAATGAGGTCTCCCCTCCTCTCCCCTGTATATATAAGAATGCACATTCTCACCTGCTATACTAGACAGTGTAGAACAATCACCCCACAGCCACTCTCACTTTGGCAAGACATGCAGCAGTTTTATCTTAAAACTCAGATAATCAAGACATCAGTGCTGTTTCTTGCTCTTGCTGGGCAGGCTGTGCAAGTGTCATTAGATACAATCCAACCAAGAAGGCTCATCACAGTCCTCCTTTTCGAAGTGATGAAACATATTCAGGACAAAAAAATATACAAGATGGAAATAATTGGAATTTAGTCTGATTAATGGAGCACTGGATGCAAAGCAGCAGTGAAACACAGCGTGTGGCCTGCTCCCACCAGCCAGGCAGAGACACCCTGTGCCCTGGTCACTGATAAAGCACTGAAAAAGGGAAAGCTGAGGGTGGTAGAGCCCACGTTCGTAAGGCCAAGCACGTGGTCATCTTTGCACGAGGGTCTTATCCAAGAAGACACTGAGCCTCCTGTTTAAGGCACAGATTGAGAAGCCACCCCAGAAGTTTGTCTTGCCAGGGCTTGCCTTTGCGGTGGGATCAGCTGCACCCACAAAGCTCTGCAGCCTGGCCCTGTCACGGCGGGCGGTGGTGCAGGGGGTGGGGCAGCGTGGCATTGCCCCGGCAGTCCACGTACTGGTAGTCTTCAAACGCCAGCTGCTCGGAATGGCTCAGGTATGTGCAGCTCAGGGTCCCCCTGCAAGGCAAAGAGCAGACCAGCACTGTGCTTGCCATTAGCCCAGATGAGACCCCTCCCAGTGCTGAGGTCACGGCGAGCTCCCACCACCATCCCGCTCTGTCCCTGTTATGACACCCCAGAACACAACAGTCAAGAAACCCTCAGCTCAATATCCTCTGCTGGAGAGGAAAAGCATCTTTCAGACTGCACTAAAGCAAGCCTTTACAAGATCACCACCATGACAACAGATGTGTTGGCCCTTCTAGAAGGTCCTTAAGACTTCCTACCCCAGCAGAAGACTCCTGTGCCATTTTTCCTTCCAGGAGGTACAGAGAGCGATGAGGTCTCCCCTCAGCCTCCTCTTCTCCAGACTAAACAGCCCCAGGTCCCTCAGCCAATCCCAGTTCCCCTGGGCTCCAGACCATTCCCCTGCTCTATTCCCCTTCTCTGGAAGTGCTCCAGCCCTCCAGTGCCCTTCTTGTACTGAGAGGCCCAAAACTGAACCCGGGATTCAAGGTGTGGCCTCCCCAGCACTAGGGGTACAATTCCTTCCCTACTCCTGCTGGCTGCACCATGACTGATCCAAGCCAGGATGCTGTTGGGCACTGCTGGCTCGTGTTCAGCCACTGTTGACCAACACCCCCAGGTCCTTCTCTCCCAGGCAGCTTTCCAGCCACCCTTCCCAGTCCTGGGGTATTCCATGGGGTTGTTGTGACCCCAGTGCAGGACCCAGCACTGAACCTTGTTGAACCCCATACCACTGGCCTCAGGCCATTGACCCAGCCTGTCCAGATCAGCACCTGCCATACTCTGGTCCTCTACTCCATCCCTTAAACAGGAGCTGCCTCAGGCAACAGAAATCCTGCAGAAGAGCCTGATTTGTCCTGCCTTGCTCTCAGAACCCTCAGAGGAGATCATTCACACAGAGTTCAGGCTGAATGAGTCTGCCCCCAACACCCCAAGGCAGGCAGGCACAATCAGACCAGTCAGTAATTCTCACTCTGGACCAAAGAATCGCTTCCCAAACAGCTACAATCAGCATTCCAGAAGGAAGCTTGTCAGGTCAGCTTGCCTTAAGTGACAGCTTGAGCTGTCAGGCAGCCTGAAATCCACAGGGCTTCTCAGGGCAGCAATGGTTATGGAGAATTATCTCCTCCTCACACCTCCTCACACCCACGTGGGTAACAGCACAGTCACACTGCCAACGACCCAGGTGTCTGCAGACACAGTGTAGGTGACATGAGCGTGAGTTACAGCTCTGAACCAGCCATCACTTACTGTATGTGCAGCAGAATGTTGTGAACTTTGACTTTTAGCCAGGTGCAAATGTTACTAAAGGAGAAAAGAGACAGTTAATTGCACAGGAGCTGCCTGCACCACGCATCTCTTATCCTCAATTATTCCCTTGCTTCACTGCTTCTCCAAAATGATGTCTCTGCAATATTCTGGCAACAGCTATACAGGCAAAAATCTTCAAACACAGCAGCATCTACATCAGTAAAATGTGTTTTTGCTGCTGTAACTGTATCTAAGCAAGCACAGGTCCTGTAAAAATGCAGTGCACCACTCATCCTGCCTGCAGAGCAGCTTTGGGTGCCATGAACTTCACATGGTTTGCTGGTCATGTGCAGCAAAATACACTTTGTACAAGGTTCCTTCAGCTGCTCATACTTAAAGCTGACAACCTAGACATCAATTTGATACATCACTTACTCATCAGAATGTATGGAAAACAACATTGCAGAGCAGAAAATACCAATAAATACAAAAGGAAATTAATTTAAAATGGATGTGCCAGGTTTGTATCCACCTATGAAACTGGAAAGGACACTCTCACTCAGCTTTGCCCCACAGGCAGGACCAGCACAAGAAATCTAGCCATGAAAAGCCTACAAGCATTGCTGTTACTTACTAACCAAGAGAAGAAACCTTCCATAGTTACTCACTAGGTGTTGTCATCCAATATCCTACTGGTCACCATGTAATAGATCTGCAAAGGTGAAGAGAAAGCAGAAAGTACATATGAACTGCAGTCACATCAGTGTCCAGTTCAGAGAGCTGAAGCAGGGAGAACTGGACTCCCATCAGAGGTCTGAACCTGGATTTAAAGATCTAGCAGCCTAACAATTGTTTTTAACAGTAGGTAAGAAGATAGATCTAAAAATGCCTTGAAAAGGCCACATACCTGACCTTTAACACCAAGAACGTGCTGTGCTCCAACTGTTCCCACCAGGGGTTTGTCTAACCTGTTTTTAAGCTTGCCATCATTTTAAGGCAAGCACACGACCCAGCCCACTACCCCAAGAGCAGACAGACCTTCCTTGCCCAGGAATGTATTGGCTTCAAACTCAGCAACGTGTAAATTCTCACAAGACCCCCTTCCCAAAGCGGGATGTGGGAAGAGCTTTGAGTATTTGGCAGACAAAGGACTGGATCGAGTACATAACGAGCACCTCCCTGTCCAGGACATCCACATGAGTTTAGGAGAAAACAAGAGACAACAGAGCTCACCTGGCTGCTCTGCAAAGGGCTCATGCTCAGCAGGGTTTTCATGGTGGCCTTGCCCACCACCACAGACTGGTGCAAAACCTCTATATTCAGCTGCACCACTGTGACTGGGTAGAAGTTGTTATTAGTTATGTTCAGCACGTTCTAGGGGGAAACAAACAACAAACCACAGATCACCTTTAAATACACTCCTGCTGTCACCTTACAGCAACTCTAGACCACATCATCCCTTTCAGATCCTCACAGCCAGCCCAGCCACAACGGCACCTGCACTGCAGCGATGTGTCCGTGGAGGACAACCAAGCAGCTCAAGGATGCAAAATAAAAAGGATTCCAAGAGTTAAATCAACAGTGCTGCCTCTACACAGCCCCTTAGGGCCACTTTGTGTGACTTGCTCACTCACAGCCACGTCTCTGATGCTGCTGCACGCTCTGGACATCGATTCCAAGCAGCCAGAGAGTGGATTGAGATGGTGGGAATGGTAAGACTGACTTCAGGCAGCGATCAGTCAGCCTGTGCTAAGAATATTGTGTACAGTTCTGGGCCCCCAGGTTGGGAAAGATGTCAGGATACTGGAATGTGTTCAGAGGAGGGCAATGAAGATGGTGAAGGGACTGGAGCACAAGCCCTACGAGGAGCGACTGAGGGAGCTGGGGCCGTTTAGTCTGAAGAAGAGGAGGCTCAGGGGAGACCTCATTGCTCTCTACAGCTACCTGAAAGGAGGTTGTAGTCGGGCAGGGGTTGGTCTCTTCTCTCGGGTGACCAGTGACAGAACCAGAGGGCATGGACTCAAGCTTCGTCAGGGAAAGTTTAGGCTTGATGTGAGGAAAAAGTTCTTCACTGAAAGGGTGATTGGCCATTGGAATGAGCTGCCCAGGGAGGGGGTGGAGTCACCGACCCTGGAGGTGTTTAAGGGGAGACTGGATGAGGCACTGAGTGCCATGGTTTAGATGATGGTTGGTGTTGGTGTTAGTGTTGGGATATAGGTTGGACTTGATGATCTCAGAGGTCCTTTCCAACCTTATGATACTGTGATAAGCAGAGAGCCTTTCAGATCCCCTCTCTAACTGCTGGCTGAGCACTTACTGTCATGTTGAGGTCTACACTGGGGGTGGTGGCATCAAAGCTAACGGAGGAGGCATTCAGCCCTGCTGGCAGCGCAGTAACAGCACGAGGAAAGAGGAAGAAAATACTGAGAAATGTTGTCAGCAGGCAGATTGTCACAGCAAGGCATACGTAGAGCTTCCTGTAAAACAGCACCGAGGCCACAATCATTCCCTTGGTCTGTCAGCTGGGAGCACCTCCTGTTCTGCTCCAGCTCAAAGCACGGAGACAACTGCAGCTTGGGTGCCACAAAACTGGGATGGGTTTGCACAGAACTATTTGCCAGCTACAAAGTCACAGCAGAAACAGGGTAGAGCCCCCCCACACACTGAGGTGGTGCATTACAGCACGAGATGCTGGAGATCCCCAACTGCACACAGAAGGCTGCACAACGTCGGTTACTGCTGAAAAGGCACAGTGAACACCAAATCCAAACGGCTGGATGGGGCTTGGAGCCCCCCTGATCCAGTGGGAGGTGTCCCTGCCCATGGCAGGATGGGCTTTAAAGGTCCCTTCCAACCCAAACCATTCCATGATTCTACAGCAAGACAAGAGCAAAATACCAGAGGGCTGAGGCTTTCCTTCATACACAGAGGAAACATTCAAAAGATGAGAAAAGGGGAAAATTTAACAGGACTTACGTTCGTCTGGGCTTCAGCCTCTGGTCACCATATGGAATCAGAGCCACCAGCTGCTTCTCTTGCTCTGAAAGAGGCAGCAGCAGAGCAGAGACCACACTAAACACATGAGTTAATAAAGGCAATTGTATTGCAGGATGGTGCATGGCAGCCCAGTGTCCACCCGCTCTCGCTTCACAGGTGATGTTGTCTGATCAGAAGGCAAGTGAGCACTCCCATACCTGGGCAGAAACAACTCCCCAGCAGCTCCAGGCTGGGCTTTGAGTAATTATTGAGAACCAGCACTACCTCCCTGCCCACCTTATCCTTCTCAGCAATAAAAGCAGCCCTCAGAAGTCCCAAGTGAGCTGGAGGTAACGACAGGATATTCCAGGACTAGATATAATAAAGACCAACTGGTCCAACCAAAGTCTTTAGACAGAGAGACACGTACCAACCCCAGAAAGCTCAAAAAGCATTGATGCAGCACACAAAAGAATCACCTACCCCTGGGGATCCTTCCTGTTCCCTGACACGTTGGACAGTTGACACAGCTTTGCCGTGCAGTGCCCACACAGGACACAGCAGGGTCATTGATGCTGGCATAATTGGCAATCTCATCTTCAGCATCCAGTTGCCTGGGTAGGATCACTTTGCCTTCACTCTCCTTTTGGGAAAGAGTTTTCCAGAGCTGTGAAAGTTTTCCACCCATTGTTGAAGGAATAATTCTCACTCGCTGTCCAACACAAAAATGCATTAAGAAAATCATTCCTATGAACCAACTTCCAAGAGCAGCACCAGTACCTTCTGTAGTATCCTAATATTTAGTAGTTTTCTTGAAGTCCAGCTCTAAAGTTGCTTTAAAAGCTGTGTCACTGCAACTAAACCAGTCTTTTAAGTGTTCAATATTCTACACACTCTGTAGGGAAAGTGTCAGAGAATGCCACCCTACAGAATGGCACAACAGATTCTCCTCTGTCTCAGAGTTTGGTAAGGGAGGGGAATACTGAATCAAAGTTTCTGAAGGTTTTGAAATGACAGAAGAGCCCAGAAGAAGGAACTGCCAAGTGCTTGACTGGTCATTATTCACCTACAGCCAACATGGAACTCATCTGAACACCAAGGCCTTGGCCTTTCCACTTAAGTATAGTGATAGTAACAGCAATCTGACTAAAACCAAATGGCACACAAAGAGAATATAAAAGATAAAATAATAGAATATGAGGATTTTTACATTTTTGAAAGTTAAAAATACTGTTGAACTTGTTTTCCCACGATAATCTAGAACTCCCAGTAATCCTCCCTAAAGCATTAACAATACTGAGCTGAGTAAGAGCTCAGTATTGTCCTCATGGAGACATCAGTTGAACAGTTTCCAGCCTCTGTCACTCTTTGCTGTGGGCAGCCTTGTTTCAGCAATTTGGATCGAGATGTTCAGCTTTGATAAACAGCAGTTCCTACTTTTGCCTGGATGATCCAGAGGCTTTGCAAGGACAACGCCTCAGGGAGCTGCTGTAAACTGCAACGGGGATGAAAGTCAGAGTGGAGAACCGTGACAGAGCTGCGGAGCACAGGGCTCATCCCACAGCCCACAAACCCAGGCCGCAGCCGTGGGACATGGGCTGGCTCCCAGGGGATGCTGCTGCTTTCCTGGCTGGTGGAGGAAGATCCAGGATCCCACTGACCCTGCAGCAGCTGGGCACAGCTGCAGTGCAGCCCCTTTGGCCCCAGGGAGCCACAGAGGGACCTTTCGGCAGTCTGAGCCCTGGATGATGAAGTTCTGCAGGACCCTTGCTTGGTGCTCAGGGGGGTTCAGCATCCCCCACGCTAGAGAAGTGGAAGGAAAGAGGAAAAGGGCTGGGGGAAAGGGAGAAAAGGGGGGGAGGAGAGAAAAAGGAGAAAAGCAAAGCAAACAAAAGGGAGAAAAGCAAACAAAAGGGAGAAAAGCAAACAAAAGGGAGAAAAGCAAACAAAAGGGAGAAAAGCAAACAAAAGGGAGAAAAGCAAACAAAAGGGAGAAAAGCAAAAAAAAGGAGAAAAACAAAAAAAAGGAGAAAAACAAAAAAAAAGGAGAAAAACAAAAAAAAGAAGGGGAAGGAGAAAGCAGAAAGAAAAAACGGGGAGTATAAAAATGGGGGGAAATGGAGAAAAAGGGGGGAAAGGTGGAGAGAAGGGGGGGAGGAGAGGGAAAAGTAGGTGGGAAGGGGGCAAAGTATGCCGGGAGGCTCTGGGCTTTCTTTTTCTCCCCTTGGCGAGGGAACGGCCTCGTTCCGCGGCCCCGCGGCTCCCGCTCCCCGCAGCCCCCCGAGGGTCCCGGCGGCGCCGCCCCCGCTCCCGGTTCGCGCTCCCCGGCTCTCGGGAACGGCCTCTTCCCGGAGCTGACCCCGGGGAAGTCACGAGCGAGCGAAGGGAGGAGGAGGGGGGCGTTAACCCCTCGCTGCTGCTCCCGGGGACCCCTCCCCTTCCCACCCTCGGGCGGCTCCGGTGCCGCCGCCCGGCTGGGTCCTGCTCAGCCCCCGGACCCCGCTTACCGGACCCCGCCCGCCGCGGGCAGAGCGGAACCGAAAGCACCACGGGGCTGCCCGGGGCGGAGCCCAGCGCTCCCTCCCCCGGTTCAAAATGCCCCGGGGCAGCCGGGGATGAAGAGTTTTACGTTAGGACGGAGAAAAAGCCCCCTCCCTCGGTCGTTAAATGAAACGAGAGAGGCGAGATGTGCGCTATAGAATATATTATACCATGCATCCATGAGCAAAATATACAGAGCCAACGGGAAGAGTTCTGTCTGCAGCCTGAGCACACCTTACCCGAACCCTAGTGAAGAGAAACCTCCAGGAAAGAGCATTCCACAGTGCTCCTCCTCAAACTTAGTGTTTTGTTAATTCCCAGAACCAAAGCACATACAGAGAGCACACGTGTCCCACTGGGTGTTCCACATCGAAGCCACACGAGCTTAGGAATTTCACCGGCTCCTGCACTTCATCCACATCCTTCCCTCTTCCAGGAGCAGGTGTAACCCAAATGTACTCAAACCAGCACGAAGAAGTTAAGGGGGGAAAAACACAGAAGCTGCCAAGTTACAGCAAGGTCTTCATCTGGTCCACAGCAGAGCACTGTACCAGTATAGAGATGGGGAACACTGCAAAAACCAGTTCTACTGTATTTCAAAATAAACATTTAAGAGTATCTTGCACAATCTATAAAAATAGGTTTAAAACAGAAATGGTATGTTACATTTTCTTCAATTATTTTAATGGTATCTTATCTAAGGTTATTGTGTCTTAAAAAATCACCACTGCTGCTCACCTGGCCAGTGACAGCACTGGTATCACTTCAGCAATGCTGTCCCAGAACAGCAACACCTCTGTTTGAAGCAGCAGTAATATTTTAGGGTGAATGGTCTCTTTTCCTTGCTGCAGTAAAAGTTTGTGTGAAAGAAAGAACGGAGCCAACACTGCTGTCACGTCAGGACTCTGAAAGTCACCTATAAATCACTGCACAGCAGTGTACGGTGCTGGTTTCTCAGGATTCTTCAGAATCAAATCTCTCTCAGCACATTCAGAAAGGAATTCTTAACATTTCCAAATTAAATATGGGCCTCTAAAGCAGAATCTTGTCAGAAAAATGAATCCTCCAGCTACGTCTATGGATGGGTGCTGCCAGAACCGCCACAGGAGACCATAACCCTTAAAACTGCTTAAAGTTAACACATTTCAGATAACAGAAGTCACACACCCCTACCCCAAGTACTCTTCCCATTGCTAAACATTGCCAAAGTCTGTACTCCGACTTAGATCCAGGTTTCTACACATTTTTGAGTTCTTCTACGTGGTGTTAATGGAACCAGAGGTTTGCACTATGTTGAAAACAGATCGTGTTTGAACCTTTAACATTTTTCCAAAGCGTCTGTAAAAGACTCTCAGAAAGGCTTTTCCTACCCTTGCACTCCATGTTTTTCAGAATACTTTGTTGGCTCTAGTTTCCTGTCAGAGCTACGTTGTGCACTATCACTGCTAAAGACTGTTAGGTTCCTGCTGGAACATTCTACAAGAAACACCAGCTTTCCTGGTATTCATTAGTTTAAAAGCGTTGCTCTTTCAGACTCCTCAAAATCTGTTTGATGGTTGAA
Source organism: Dromococcyx pavoninus (assembly GCA_033558185.1). NCBI lineage: Eukaryota > Metazoa > Chordata > Aves > Cuculiformes > Neomorphidae > Dromococcyx > Dromococcyx pavoninus. The sequence goes on from JAUMJL010000835.1 coordinate 9,992, forward strand.
GATGGCTTTCATATATCAGCAACTTTTTTCCTCTAAGAATGATTTGCAAGGTTTAAGTCTGTTATGTTACTACCGTGCACTGGACAAATCAATTACTAAGCCATATCAGAAGGAAGAGCCTGCTAGTTGTGGGCATCTCTTGTAAATTAAGCATGGCTACATTTTACAGCAGAATTTTACACTGATTTCTATTCCTAAGCTTGTTAGAAGTCAACAAAAATTTCCAGCTGTCTAAAGAAAAAAAACTCTTACACAATAAAAGGGGAAGTTCAAAGTAATTCTACAAGATTCCTGACAAAAGGATTCAGTATGAAATTAGACTTAAAGACTACTCGTTTGACTATCGAGGTCCAAACAACAAGTTGAAATCCTGGTCTCCAATTCATGAGATGCTGTGACAAGCACTGTCTGACATTTCCATGAGAGAACAGCTGAAAGCTCAAAGAAAAGCCAAAGGTTCAGTCACACCTCCAGAGAGAAAGCAGCTGAGGAGCAGCCTGCTGCTGTTGCAGTGATTAGTGAGAGTTTACCCAGAGAAGAGGATTCCTCCCTCCACCAGGAAGGTTCAGCACCTACTGCTGTACCAGTCACTGTTATTGATCTGAAGCAATTCAGTTACCACTTGGACCATGTTGTTGTTGTGTTTCTTCAGCAGCTGCAGGTTCAGCTGCCTGTCACAGAAGCCCATCTCACACAGACTGGACAGAAGAACAGCAGTGTGCTCTTCTGTGCCTGCAGGCTGCTGCAATCAGAGGACAGCATTATCACTTCTAGGAGACATCGCTTGAAAACATGCAGTTAGCTTTCAGAAAGGGAACTTTCTTAGATGAGACTCGGCTGAGAAGTCAGAAAAATCAATTCTGCTTTAGCCCAAACCAGAACAGCAAGATAAACTATAAAAAGATTATTTACTTTTACCATTTTAAGCAGTGGTCCTGCATTATATTGGTCTGGTGGAAGTGTCCCTGCCCATGGTATGGGAGCTGGAACTGCATGACCTTTAAGGTCCCTTCCAACCCAAACCATTCTATGATTATACTGGAATATAATTAAAGCACAGATGCCCTTTTTTTTTCCCACAATTAAGCTTCACTTTCACTGTTCACTTCAAGGTGAATTATTGCTCTTGCAGGATGCTGCAAGAGACACCTCTATCCCCATGGTACAGACTCCCCTGCCTGCTGGCAGAGCAGCATTCCTCAAATACTGCCATCAGCATCAGGACTTCACTGCTGCATGAAGCCCCACACATGAACACACTCCTAAAGCACATCTATAGTTTCAAGGTTGGCATTCCATGAAACTCCTCCAGCAGGACAGACATTTACCTGTTCCATAATGGGTGGTCCAGCAAATAACGCTTTGTAGGCAGAAGCAGCAACTGATAAAGCTCCTTTAACTATTTCTCCAGCAATGCTGCTTCCTTGAGGGTATCTGCAGAGAAGTCAGGGTCAGTAAAGCTAAGTATTTGGTTTCCATAAAATTCAAGTCCCTCCCTGTTGATGCACCAACTGAGGTTTAGTTCTTGTTGGACAGAACAACCTATGATCCAAAGGAATGATTGCTGTTCAGGAACTGAGCTCTCCAGGCAGCTCATTTCTTGATTCCTTCTATGAAATTGTGGTTTTATGCTGAAGTACATTAGTTTCTAAACAACCATGTAATAGAAAGCAAAGAATAAATGCTAAAATTCTTTGCTTTCTGTACTTTCATGTATAGAAAGTCCATACATGGAAGCTGTGCACTGTGACACATCCATTCAGGATAGAGTAATTTCCATTTGTTTTCCACTAATTCTTAAGTCACTTGGTAGTCTGTTCAATGTTCTTTCTTATTCCTCCACTCTCAGTATCTTTAGATGCTTAAATTTGTAGCTAACTTAGGAAATCCCTATTTTCAGAATACTGAGATTTTCCACAGAACACTATAGATTTTTAGGATTCAATCTGAGCTCTTCATACACTTTTGCTTGCCAATTCTGCACCCTTCTTAGACCATAATCTGGTCTAAGTGGAAACTGAGATCTTAAGAAAATACACAGTATTGTATAATTCAGCATAACTTCCTTTAAGAAGGGTGGCCTTTCTACCAAAACAGACTACATGAGGTCTGTAGGCCAGTACTAGGTGCCTAATTTAGCAGTTCTTAGTTTAAAAACAGTGTTAGTGAAGTCACAGCTCCAGTTTAATTACCTTGGGTATTCTGAACACTTTTGTTTACTCATTAGAAATCCAGAAGCTCCTGGTCCATGACTGTCTTCACCACTGGGTTCTGGAAGAGGAAATAAAAATACCATAGGAACACATCCAGTCAATGAGAAGCTGAAGGTATGCAATGTGTACATAAATGGAAAGGAGTGGGATTCAGTCCAAAATTAGTACTTTCAGGTTCAGTTATCCAGACACAAACTAGGATTCCTACTGCAGTCAAAACAATCAGAAGCATTTCAGAAGTCATTTGGCTGATTAGTCAGTGGGTGTTTAACATGACACAAACTGCTGTCTCAGCTCCCAGTGACTGTAACAACAGCTTAAGCACAAGGTTCATTAATTCCAGCACGAGGGAATTTTCCAGATGTCTACAAGTGCTTCCAAGTACCCTCCCACCATTTCTAATGAGCAGATGCTCTTAGCTGCACAAAGCCAATTATTTCTCTATTCAAGTCTTCTATACAGTAAAATTTCAACACTCAGATAAAAACAATCATTACTTGGTAGATTTCTGCTCTCCTCAAGCATAACAAAGCATCGAATCCAGTACTAGGTGTAAGGAGTAGGTGGTAATAACTGTGGAGGCACCCTTTATTAAGTACTGTCATACCTTCTCTTATTTGAGGAGGAGGAGCAGAGGAGATGTTCTCTGAAGCTGATAGGCTTGGTTCTTGGAAAGGAGGATTCTGAAGAGATGTAAGATTCCTGAGAGCAAAAGGCAAATAACTACTTTTAACTACATGCATATATATAGAATGAAAATAGTCAACTAACCAGTTTCACATGCTTCCTTTCTTTCTCTGACTGGCACTTGCTTTATAAAAAGCTGCAGGATTTAAGGAGGTTCACTCCAGTATGTTACAAAACTTCTGTTGCAACTGAATTTAGGTGCAACACCCTGCAGACCCTACAGCAACGCTACCGTAACCATTAGCACACCTTTCTGGCTGCGGTGAGGTGTCAGCAGTCTCTGGGGTCAGTGGCACTACAGCCAACGTTTGTGAAGTTGTCAAAATATCATCAGTGCTCTGAATCTGTGGCTGTCTTCCACCTTCTGGATTCTCTGCTCCTGTTTCAGGTTCTCCTGTCTTTTCCAAACTGGGCTGAGAAAGAGCTGAACTATACATAGACTCCCCTAAAGGGCGACTGGTGTCAAAGCACTCGGGGAGAACAATGATATAATCCTCTGATGAAGCAGAGGAGCTTTGACTTTGAACATCATCTTTATCATCATCTTCCTCTTCATCAGAATCACCAGTGTCACAAGGGTTTGTTCTCTCACACAGCAGAAGGTCCCCTAAGAGGGAAAAAGTATTAACAGTTGTTCATTTGGCATGGATAAGAGCACAGACAGCATCGTCCCAGACATAAAAGGAAAGGATTCAGCAACAACCAAACACCTCTGCAGTTGAGATTAATGGTGAGGAGAATGGGGATGTAGTGTGAAAGATTAACAGCTCTTCCTGCTAAGCCTATGCAGATTGCTGCTGCTATTAGTGCTTGTAACAAAAACAGGAATGAGAGCTACACTGAGGAGTTTAACAGTAGTTTTCAGCTCCTAAATTACATGCATCAGAAAGGCCAAAGCACCAACTTCAAGCTACATGTAGAAAATAGGGAAGTATCAGCCATACTTAATATACAAGCACTTATTTAATAGTTCACTGGAACCTGTATGTCTCAGTTTCACTTTTTTCTGTCTAAAGCAGCTTTTAAGCTAGTTGCTTAATGATTCCCTTGATCTAATGAAGACCAGTTTCCTAGAAGAGCATCAGATCTTCTTTTTTGCAGCCCTTATTGCAACTTTATCTTAAATTCAAACCTGTTTTACCTACCCAAATCATTTCCTGTTCCTGCCTGTGACTGGTGAATCTTTGCTTCCTTTTTGGAAGTGGAATTAGTTTTTACCCTAGGAGATTCTTCATTTGTCATATTGCAGCCAAAGGCGTCTTGCAATGTTTGTGAAGAGTCTAATAAAACAATTGGGAAAGAACAATTAAAGCAAGTGTCTGAGTGCAGAAAAGCAAAGCCAGAGAAGGCAGCTAAGGCAGTACTTACTGTGAAGGATCTGCTTTTTTTGGGGGGGCTTATGGTCAGGTGCAGCATCCAGGGTTAGAGAGCGAATGACAGTTTCACAGACAAACTGAGTCCCACTCATATCTTCTTCCCCCTCCTCCAGGTTCAAAAGATGTTCAGCTTTCCCTTTCACTGTACAAGAATCTGCAGGAAAGGGGGCTTCAGTCATTCCTTTGAAAGGGAAACACAGCAGATTATTCTAACACCACCACAAAGAAATGAAAGCATAAGAAGAATTTTTTAGCCAAGCCTAAAACTGACTCTGTGTGTTTATTCTTTTTATGAATTGAAAGCTTTTGGAATTCGGTTCAAGCTGGATGTGAAAGTGATTGAGGAGTTTGGAGGCCACATCTGGGGTGTTTCGTATAATCTAGTCTATAAAAGGCAAATTGTTAATTCTCCCAGCAATTCTAGTACTCAGACAAATCAAACATTTGTATTTCTCAATCCTACATATACTATGCTCCAACATCTACAATCAGAGAGTAGCATCAGACTACAGGTTTGGAACCCAAATAACTGTTTGTCCACAGAAGGGAAAACAGGAGTTAGAATCCTTTTTTGGCATCAAGACTGCTGACTGCACAGAAGTGATGATAATCTCCCCTCACCTCCAAGCTCCCCATGGCTACTGCTTACCAGGCACTGGCTTAAATCCACTCCCCTCATTCTCCTCCTCTATCTGACCCAAGCCAGGTTTCTCCAGCAAAGGGCTATCGTGTGGCAAAGGGGACATGCATGGAGTCATGTCTGAAAAACAAAGGCAGCAAAGATAATTGTTCCTTCCTCCAGAAGGCAGCCTTTTAACAAGTTATCCTTTTTCTAAGGAGATATTCTTCCAAGACTGCAGAAACTCAGTTATCTGACAAAATAATTTGGTGAAATAAGCAACTAGCTTTGCATTGCACTGGCACTGGCTGAGCAAGGAAAGTAACAGCCTCCTTCAATGTCTGGAATCTTGTTGTCTTGGGGATGTGAAGCTGAAAAGGAGCCAAGACTGAAACATACAGAGGATACAAAGCAGCATCAAATATCTCCTCTAAGACTGTAGCAAGAATTAAAATGACAAGACAGGTGAGCTGAGAAGACACTCCAGCCTGAAGAACAACTAATTTCAGCTTTTCACTGGGTAAACAGTTTGAATGGCAGAGATAGCACACAGAAAACAAGAACCACCTTACCAACAGGAGTATTGTGTGGCACCCGCTCCAATTCCTGCACAATATTAATGTCCAACAGCTCAAAGGACAGCAAATCCTACAAAAAGAAACACCACAGTTCTGATCAGCAAACCCTGGAATGGAATCTTCCAGCATCAGATCCCATTAACTTACAAACACACCTGCTCCCCTTCGGTAGACCCAAAGTTTTATCTCTACCTGAATTTTAACACTTTACCTGTGCAGTGAGGAGATCAACAGATGGGATATAAAATTCTCTCTCACTTGGCAGATTTTTCATCTTTAAAGGAATAGTTGGCAGAGGTATTTCAGCCTGCTGCATGACCTCACCCATCAGCTGAGCACCTGCTTCTGTCTTTGAGGAAGGATCCTGCAAAAGCAAAAAAATAATGTCCCAGAAGCCCCTCAGGCAGGCAGCAAATAAAACAATGACACGAAATGTAAAGCCTGCATATTGTGTATAAAAGCATCAGTACCTTGAAAATAGATTTAATTCAACTCATTTTAGACCATAATGACAAGATTTAACATCAAGAGAAATCCTGTAGTGTTTCAATCAGAACTAGACAAACTGCTCCAACAGACTGATAACTAATTCCATGCCTGTCAAAAAGAATGGCCGTTTGAGAACTCAGAAGGGCAAGAAGTGGTATTTCTTCTCCATTAGAAGCAGAAGAAACAGTTTCCTGGAAATCAATATGGTTATGGACACTACACTGTTGAACCAACCAATATTCACTGATCCTTCTGCTTGGCAATTCAGAATTGCCCCAAACTCCACGAGTCACTTGCCTGTTTGGTGCTGGAAGCTTTAACCTTCTGACAGGAGTCAGAATCCTTCCAATTGCTTTCCAGAGAGTCAGTTGCTGGGGAGGGATCCACAACAATACTGCACCAGATCCTGGGCCCAAACTGTTCCCCTCTGTGTGACAATCTCCAGTGAGAGGTGTAAGTTCCTTCTATATTAGGAGCCACAAACTCAACCGAAACAGTTCCTACTTGTCCCGATGGAAGAGATGGCACCACCACATCTTTTTTCTCAGAAGATGCCAAGGTCAGATTTCCCCACATAAGCTTCAGCTGAAACACACAACAGAAAAAGCAAAAATTAACCACACAAGCATCTCTGCAAACTGTGAGCAGTAAGAAGCAGTTAAAAGTCCCTCTGCTGAAAGGTCTCCAGGCATGGAGAAGAGAGGCTGCTGGTAAACATTCTCACAGCAGTCACTGTCAGCACGAAGGAAGATGTGCCCACCTTTCAATGTGATCTTGCTCACAGAAGAAAGGCTTTGTGGAGTCAGAAAAGCAACAGGCCTGTTTTAAAACAAGCTTGAGCTATAACATTATTACACCAGTTCAGTGATGCTCATCTTGATTGCTTTCCTCCCACACTCTGCAGTTGTAATGGAGCACGTAGGCAGCTCACTGCCCCATAATTCCCAGCCTCTGCATCAACAGGCCAAATGAAATTCCAAATGGGTTCCAACAGAGAACTCAGATTCCTAATGCATACAAATATTATCTTCCAGAACTATTTAATGAAAGTAACAGCAAAGATACCTTTGTGTCTGAGCTCCACTCCACACTGCCAGTATTCTTCATTCGCCAGTGTTTGATAAACTTGGTTCCTGGTTGCAAGTGGGTCCCATCCGGCAAATTCTCATCCACAAATACTGCACTGAGTGTTGGGACAATTGCTTGGAAGGGCTGACTGGGACACCTGGGGCTGGGGAAAGGAAATAAACTACAGCAAAACCCCACCAAAGCTCAGGAAGTCATTCAGCTGCTATTCCACTGGCTAAAAACAGAGGAGGCCATCTAGTTTGTTTTCTTACCTCTACAAGTGTTTCAAAATTCTAACACTTTAGCTACTGCTTTCATCCTAAGTCTAAACACCACACAGCTGGTTGCTTTCCTTTGCTCAAGGAAAAGAAAGATCAAAACAAGACCTGCTTATTTGGAAAAATATTATCATTACAGAACCAATGTTTAACAGAGAAAATTTCACTCTTCATTTGATTTAAGTCTGACAGCACTTCAGGCTCTGCTATTCCGTTAGAGAATGAGGTCGTTATTAATGATGTTGAATCAAAGACTGTGCTGTCACCTTCGTGCTGGTGTGTTTTATTTGGCCTTACAAGCAACAGTTTTCAATAAGGTATCATTTTTTTTCCCTGAAAGGGGCTCAAAACCAGATTTAATCCAAAGCTTTACTTTGGGATGCACTGAGAGGGGACTGGTGAAGCTCATGTGCATAGAAGATCTAAAAAAAAGAATCTGGATCCAAATTAGCATTGGTTTTGTTCCTGTAATATACCAGCAAAAAGGAAGCAGAGAGTTATTTCAAGCTCATCACAAACCTAAGTAACTGACTGATGTTAAGTTGACTTTTAAATGCCCTAAATGGAAGAGATGAATTAAAGTATCCAGAACTACACAACTTTTACGCCTACACATCCATAAAACCAAAAGGAACTGAAAAATGCAAAGTGGCTGCCTGCAAAGGCTGCTGCCCAGAGAGCCTCAGCCTAAGATCACCTAAAAGAAAGAAAAGAGCACTGAACATAAGCACACAGGATGTGCTTTACTTTAAGCAAAGACTCTTCATGTAGCAGGAAGATAAACTCCTAGGCGTTTCCCTTCCTCCTAAATCCATATAAATCTAAGTTTTTGGTAATAACCACCTGTTGCTTTTCTCTTCTTCTATTCTCCTCCAAAGTAAAAGCAGTAAAGCCACTCCACATTCCATTTAGACAATTCTCACAGGACTCCATAACAAATAATACTATAAATGAGCAATTTCATAGCCTTCGTCCTGCTACATTAACTCATCAGGAAAGGACAGACACCACAATTAAGAAATGCTCAGCTAACATCATCTCTTACAGGAAGGTGTTAGGTTGGAGACTCTCAGGTTTCAGAGCAGGTGAGCCACTGGTTTCCAATACATGAACAGAGTTCCACAGATGAATTTTCCTGTGCAATTTTAGCTGCTTTTTCAGCTCTCGGACCTCTGCCTTTCGCTGTTTCTTCTCTGCTCGTAATCTTTGCTTTTCTGCCTTCAGAAATCTTTTGTCCATCTGTTTCTGGAGCCTGCAGACAGAACAAGCCACCTTGTTACAACACATTAACTCAATTAGAATTTATCTAGCCAATAGAGTCTCAGTCTCAAAGGGAACACTTCAGAAAACGTCTCATGCTTCCAAACTGGATACCAGATGACTTTAAAAACATCTTCACAGTCGCTTGTGAGGATGTTTTGAATGTCCTCAGTGAAAAAAACACACTTAAAGGCAGAGTAGAGTATGCTCAAATAAAAAAGCAAGCTCTCAAAGTTTGCTACCCACCTATGACAAAATTCTGTCTGCATTACTTATTAAAAACACAGAGATTTGTGACTCAGGCCATTTATAAGCACATACCAGCTGGGAATAAATTTTGAGTACCATTTCCATTTCTTGTTATCTCTAAATCTAAAATAAAGCTGAACATCATTCCCAGTAGAGATGTTTCCACTTTGCAACCAGGATAATCTTGTCAGGTATTGAACAAGTGCCATCATTTACCTAACTTGCTCCAGAGTAGCAGGCAGGCGAGAGGAAATCTCTGCAAGGCTGTAGTTTTCAGCAACACACAGCACAGGCCTCCGCAGCTTTAACAGGACATGGTTAGGATCATGGGCATATGTTCCTGCTTCACACTGTTCACAGATGTTGTAGGCTGGACAAAGGCTGCAAAACACAAAAGACAGAAGGTTTCCAAGAGGCAGACAAAAAATAATGCACTGGAAAGACGCTAAAGGATGATTAATCCTTGCATTTCTGCATTGTAAGCACTGCCTGAGCGAAACAGAAGCTGGCTCTCTCACTTATACATCAATATTTGGAGCCATCTGGAATACCTACATCAATCTCTCTCCTCTTGGCAAAACTGCACCACAGTTCTCACTTCCTTCTTGAACACACATTGAAAAAAACTGATGCTTCCTTTAGCACAAGTGACTAATGATTGTTGTTATAAAGGTAAAACATTATACTGATACCCAATGCCAGAAACAGCACTGTACTTATACAGAGGATAAGTCAACTGAAGTATCAGGGATGCAAAACAAATTGGTCCTGCAGGAACAGCATTGGTAAAAAACCCAAAGACTATCAACTCTTGCCAGCAAGAAAAATAAACATCAGAAGAAAAAACCCTGCTGGCATTCCACTCACTGGCATTCCACTCACCACTGCTGCCTTGTCCTAAAATACCTTTTGAGCAATTGCCTCGTTCAAATAGAAATCTCACTTTTGAGACCTCACTCAAGACAATAAAATCTGTTCCATTCTATTAAACTGACAACAGTGAGATCATTATAAACAGCACAACCTGCCTCAGTCAGAACTAAATAACAGACTATTACAAACTGGTGGTCATAAGTTCTGCCTTTTTGTTTAGTTAACTGAATGAAACACTGGATAATTATTGCACATTATATGCAAAAAAGGTAAAAAGTGAGATGACAGCAAGCATTAAAGTTCTCTCACTGTTTTAACAATGATGTTTTCTCCAAACAGCACTAATCTTGCTCTCACACAGGGAAGTTCTGGTCACCCCAGCAGAGAATGAGAGCTCTTTGTGAGACACACATTAGAGGTTCTGACGTGTATAGGATGTTGCAAATCAGAAATCTAGAAGTCTATGACACCAAGACAGTTTCTCAGGCTTGTGAAGGTGCCCTGCATGTTTGGTTTCCTACCTCCTCCCCATCTCTTCTCATGTTTTACCTGCACTGGTAGCGAACTCCAACGATTCGGGCCTGGCAGTTGCAGCAGGAGATCAGCCAATCACACTGGTTGTCATTCCCTGATGGGCTCTCTGACATCGGAGGTGCTGCTGTAATAGAGCTCTCAGAAAATTCTGGTGGTTGATTGTGATGAACAAGCTTCTCATACAGCTTCTGCTCCAGCTTCTCAACAGTCTCCTTAACTACTTGTTCCCTGAACTAGGAAAAAATCAAAATAGTCATGGATAAGACCCACCTATGCAGCTTCAAAACGGTCAATGAGATCGTCCCAAGACTCCCAAACCAGACATCACTTCCCATCTCCAAAGCACACTCTAGATGAAATTAAACAAGTATCATACTCCTCAAAAAGGGTTTGTATTTTAGAAAATATAAGCCCATAGGTTTTTGCAAGGCAAATTAAAAACATATATCCATATTTACAGCATCATATCCATATTTACAGCATTAAGAGTCTTTCATAACCCCCATATTAGTTTCTTTCTCTTCATGCAGAGACAATTAACAAAACTCCCAACAAACCCTTCTGAAGCCTCTATCATTATGTCCTGGTTTTGTCCAGCAGTGATGTTTTAAATACAACCACTAAGTTCCTCTCCTTTTAGCTTGTATAAAGAGGAGGCAAAGGAAGGGTGAGAAAAAAAAGCTTAAACACATTTACTATTGCACCACTGTACCTTTTAGTGTTGAGAATGCACTAATTAATTAATTCTTAGCACTTGTATCTAACTGCTTCTCCCTGATGCTCATTAGCTGTTCAAAACAAGTTAACACCCACATCTTACCAACCTATAGGTTATACTCATTGGCCTCCTGAAAGTATTTTCTTAAACTGAACAATCAAGAAAAGCAAGGTCATCAAATGACAACCTTCAAATCTCAGGAAAACCTAAGTATTACCCTACTGGAACTGGGCAAACAAGAGCCTCCAGGAGCAGCACCATGCCTCATGCTCTCTCCGAGTGCTCTGAAGTTCCTATGACTTTGGAGCACAACAAGGACTCCAGCGGGGAAACTACTTAAAACTACACTCAAACCAATCGAGCACATAAATCACAATCACCCACTTCTGACAAGTGGCAGCATGTATAAAACTTTTCTTTTTAAGGTAACACCTACTCTGTACAGCCAGTTAGATATCTAGATTCCATTTATCACCACAAAAGCAAAGCGATGTTTAAATACTCTTTAGGATCCCAGTCACAAATACTGAGAGCAAGCGTCACCAGTTAAGCACTGCAGTCATCTTTTTCACCCACAACCTCTTATGTGTTCCTTTGAGGATATTAAGCTCAAGAAAACATACTTACTGTTTCCAAGTAGCTAGTAAACCATTCTGGAGGATTTTCATCTGCTCTTCCTGTTGTAGCACGATTTAACTTTTGCTGGGGAAAAAAACAAACAAAACCAAACACATCTCAAAAATAACTCACAAACCTTAAGTATGCAAAGGCTGCAAAAATTCCTCAATACCTCAAGTTACCACTTTCAAAGAGCTCTCCCCTCGTGTCTTTACAAAAAACAAAACCAAATTCTTCAGAAAAGCAACACAAGGCAGGCACTGACATTTTCCTGAAAGATTTCTGCCTTTACAGCTTTCGAGTGTAATCACACATGAAAGCCACAGAAACCAAGTCAACCAGAAGCTGCTGGATAGCAATGAGGACTTCAAGAGACCAACTGCTTTGTTTATCCAAATAATTCAGAACAGTCAACATGAAAGAATTTGTATTTCTAAACGCAGCACCAAATTATCCTCCTGAAGGCACTCAAATTTGGGATTGTCAATGGGTGCAGGCAGCTGAAAACAAAGACCAACTTCTGAACTCAGTTTTTATAAACTCAGTCTTATAAAGTGAATTACACTCATGGATTCTTTGTTTGAATGAATACACAATCCAGCTCTGCATCCTACCTGAACTGTCAGCTCCTTCTCATGTTTTAACTCTTCCTCTAACCCCTGAGCTAGCACAGAATAGCGTGGAAGAGGTTTCTTCTCATCTTTAGGTGCCAACTTCTCTGCCATAGGTTTTTCACACAGTTGTGAAGAACGAGAATACGAAGCTTCTTTCAGAGAAGAGTTCTTCTCATACACAGCCATCTGAAGTTGATTTCCTTGTTTAACTGCAATCTAAATTAACAGCATATATGTACACAAATATTTACTCCACTTGCAACCAACACACAGATTCTCTGAAAACAACAGCACCACACTGGAGAGGCCAGGGCAAGACTAACAGAGGCACTGAGGGAAACACCAAGGAACGATCAGCTGAGAGTCTATTCTGCCTTTCTTCAAGGGTACCAATAAGCTTATTAAAAACATTATTATAAGCAAAAGGTTAACTATGCAGATATTCTGCAGGAATTTTTCAATCCACAATAAAGATTCCAGCCAAGAATTTAAAGTAATGTATTGTTATTTTCAAATTATTATCTGATATGAAATTCAGACCATGGGCAAAACGTTCCAAAAGCATTAGTACTGTTGAATTGAAATGTAAGGGAATGCAATACTTGTCTAAGTAAAATTAACTGCTTATAAAGTAACCAAGCACTGATATCAGAGTTTTATTGCCAGAGAGTATATTAAAGTCTGGCAAGATTTTTAAAGGGATCTCATTAAAGCCCAGCACCTCCAAATGTGGGAATTACTGCCTAAGTGTTTGATAAAGTCTGTCATTTACCCAGCAAAGTGGCTGCTGGGGGTCCTGAACCACAACTGCCTGTTTAGACAAATATATACAAATAAAGATTAGCCTGGATAGAAGAAAACTGTAGAAAACTGAGCTATTCTGGGCCAGGTAATGCTGGTTTTATTCTCAGCTAGACCAATTTTAACTGGAGAAGGATGAATACATTGAAAAAAGTCAAAGAGACCATTTACCTTCAGAGCTTCTTCATATTCCTCTAAAGAAAAAGGGAAAGAAATGTGAATCTTCCCTGTCTCAAACAACAGATCTAAGTCTAGCACATAGTATTTAGGGCCCCTTACACCAACAAGTGTCTCCCATACCTTCCATAAATTCTTTTAAAATAGTGTACTGAAGGAAGAAGCTGTACACACAGCAACAAGCCAACGCATTCTCACAGCCTACAGACTTAATAATCCATTAATTTAGTCATTTCCAATCTGTTCCTACAGATCAAAACCACTTTCCTTTGAGAAGAATTCGATGCCCAACCACACAAAATCCAAGAATCAAAAAACAAAGCATTCAGCTTCTCCAAACACACAAACAATAGTTGGGGATGACTTATTTCATTTCAGGAATGCAGCAGCTCACCTTTGCTGTTCACAGAGACCTGCAAAGAGAAACAGCAGTGAGTGACAGCCCTTGATACATTATTGTTATTCTCTTTAAACTAACACACTTCCAGAATAAATGTGTTTTCACCCAGAGTTTCTAAACTACCACAACCTCAGGTGTTTGCTGTTGCTGCCATGTCTAATCATTAATCAGTGTTGTGGTGTTCTGGAGTAGATTGTGTTCTCTACTAGATTTGCACAATAAGCAAGGTTTCCAGCACCCTCTGGTATCCAAAACAAGTGTGGTCCCATCTACTGGAAGAGAGCTGGCACTGCTGCCTCTGGGTTTATCCAACCACAGAGGTTGGACCCAGCTGTTTCTAACACCCAACAGGAAACACTCACCTGTTGTTTTGACTTAAACACAGGCCAAGCCCATCCCCTACAGGTGCTCACTTATCAATTTCACACACTGAAGTTATTAACACAGGAAGCTGTTTAATCACTACAGCACTGCATGATTCTTGAATCATGTTTATTAGTATTTGAAAAAGGTCTTTCAAAGATGCATCTATATTTACACACTGGAAAATAAGGGGAGAATCTGTCCTTGAAATGTTGCTGGATGTATCCTAACATTGCCCTCTAGGGGGAAAAAAACTAAGACAAACATCCCCATTGCTGCAATTCCAATACAAAACAAGCAGTGGAACACAGAGTTTGTAAATGTTTTAGAGTAGAACATAGCTCTCAAACGGAAGAAATCTCTAGACAAACAAAAAGAATACAAGAGGGTGAGGTTGTGCTAGGCCAGAATTTACTCAACAAGGACAACCAGAAGTAACTAATTTGTTCTTGGAGTCAGTAATCTGCTTGGAGATTATGGTATTTGCATGAAACAAGTCAAGGATTTGAGAACACCAGATCACATAGCAAACTCCAGTGATAAGGGACCTACATTTGTCAGAGGATGTTGAAGAGACTGGGCTTTACCACAGCTGCAAGAACAAATGGTTACAACTCCCTAACTCTGATAAAAAGAAAAATACAGACTCCCTCAAGAGAAGGATTGCTCCCTCAGAGCACAGAGAGCCACTGCCTGCTTCTGTGGGGTGTGAAAGAGAAAGGCAGGAGCTCCTAAAACAATATTTAGGAGTAAATATGCTACATTAAGAATGAAACCACCAGGCTAATACTTATTTTTTTATCAAAAACACCATCTCTTGTCCACATAACAGACACTCCTGAAAGACCCACTACAAATTATCCAGAGGCAAAAAGGTTCACAGCAGTCATATACGAGCAGATCTATTGGGAGGACGAGGGCTGTTTTACCTCATCATTATCCTCATCAATGTATTTGATCTGAATGTTGTCCAGGTCAAATGAAACTTTAACCTGCAAGGGAAAAAAAAAAGCCACAAAACCACACTGAAACAGGACCACAGATGTTTTCAGTTAATCACAATTAGCAGAGAAATCTATTTTAACCTTCCCACCCCTCCCTTCAGTTTGGCAGTGGAAATAAACACTGTTTTACAAAATCCATTCCTCTGGAGTTGAACAACTTTCCTCAGTGCTTTGCCTCCAGCCTTTGCTAACTTCCTAGAATGAAAACATACATTTCTTCCACATTTAACCTTCCCTAGTTAATGCTTACCCCAAACCAAATAACAATAACCTTTCCAATACAAGAGGACTAGCTCGGGGTTAACAAACAGTTAACATCATATACAAAGGCTTGAAGCCCACAATCACTGAATATTAACTTTCACATTAAAAAGCACTGGGTAAACACCTCACAAAGGTGAGCAGCTTTTTTACCCCCAGAAACCTATTTGTGTTTTGAGAAACTAGGATTAATTCAACTACTAAAGAGAGCAAATCTCATACCACTCACTGGCTGATGCACTGTACTTATAAACCCATTAGAGAGATCAGAATTAGGAGAATAAAGCTGAGCAGCTACTTTGTAGAACAAACAGAATCAAACAAGCCATAACCGAAGGCAGTTGTTTCCCTGTGTTGAGTTTGAGGCTCAGATATATTTTTGTATCATTTACCTCTGCAAGGTGTATTTTTCTTGACAGAAACTCTGAAAAACTGCTATATCTGAGATAGCCTGGACCTAGCAGAAGAACTTCAGCAGGGTGATGGCTGGGACTCACACAGCACCACAAGAGCTATAGCTGCAAACATTCTGCAATGAATGTGCTACAGGCACGTCCTTCCAGCAATAGATCCCAAATTAATTCTGGGAGTGCAGCAAGAGAAACAACTCAGCCCACCAAGCAGCAGCTGTGGTCTGTACCTACAGCCTGGTACCACACCCTGTTCCCCTAAAACCCCAACTGGAACCAGAGATCGGGTTATCCCTTATAAACATCAGACACGTTTAATTAAAACACAGGAAAGAAACAGTTTAACTGATTCTACCTTGAAACAGTAATCCACAAGGCACAACAAAGCGCAGAGGCACCCAGAGCTACAACCCTGATTAAATAAATATTGTCATAAGGAACACCACGCCTTGAACACACCCACCCTTGCTCTCAGGCTACTGAAGATTAAGGGCAACACCGTGCTTACATAGCAACCTGCTTCCAGCTCTGATGCAAGCAGGGTTTTGCATAGTTCAAACATTCCTGCAGGGTCTACTTAACACCAAGTATTTTAAACCTGAACTGTTGCCTGTTCCAGATGATTGAAATACACTGAGTGAAGATGAAGCAGATTAAACCTTAAATTTGAGTAATTCACAATGCAAGAGCCTCCTACAAGGTACAGCAGGGTATGTTAGCTAAAAAAACAGAGAAAATAAGATACTGGTGAGACCTCTTGAGATACAAATTTGAGAGTAAACTTAAAGAAAACAGAGCAGTTGCTACAGAATAAAAAGAGAGAAAATCACTGCAGCTTCATCATTACCAAGGGAATCCACAATTTCCATCTCACCCAATATAAAAGCGTTCCCTAAATAGCACTGGGAATGAACACCCAAACAAAACCTCTCCAAGTGCCTGATAGACAAACCTTTGTGAGCAGCTGCCTACGCACGTCCATGACCCATTAAAAAGGCTGCCATCTCCCAGATAACACACACCAGGAAACAAGAAACCAGAAGGGGGACTCAGTACCCCAGAGGACAAAGACAGATCTTCACAAAAGCATTCGATAAGCAAGTCACAAGTGTTACTTCACCACATCTACAGGAACTTGTAAAAGAATGGGATATAAAAGGAACAAACTGCACTTCAAAGCAACACAGTGCCAAAACAGGTGTACAACAAACAGGCTGCCCAGAGCAGTGGTGGCTGCCCCATCCCTGGAGGTGTTCAAGGCCAGGTTGGATGGGGCTTTGAGCCCCCTGATCCAGTGGGAGGTGTCCCTGCCCACGGCAGGCAGATTGGAACTCGATGGCACTTTGAGCATCCTGATCCAATGGGAATTGTCCCTGCCCATGGCAGGGGTTTGAAACTGGATGGGTCTTGAGGTCCCTTCCAACCCAAACCATTCTACAATCCATAACTGTGGAGAAGAGCAAAGCACGCATCCAGGACACCGCCTCCCGCAGCAAAACAGCAGCGACCCGCAAGCAGCTTTATCCAAACACGCTTTTCACGCTAATTGAAGCCCCCAACAGAAGTAAAAGTTAGTGCCAACGCCAAAACAAAACCCGAGCACGAAACAGCAGTTCCAAACGTCTGTGAAGGGGAAGGGGGGGAAGAGACCAGAGGGGCTGAAGGGGGAAGGAAAGGCGGTCAGGGAGGATGGAGTTGGGGGGGGGGGGGGTGGCGGAGGCAGCTCATGGGGACTCAAAGGGGGGGGGGAGAAGGTGGCCACGGGGGGCTGAAGGGGGGAGAGGGTGAGAAGGCCGGAGGGCGACTGACATGAGAAGGAAGGGAGGGGACACACAGCCCAAAGCCCTCAGAGCGGCGCTGGCAGCGCCTCAGCGGGATGGCGTCCCCTCGGCGCCAGGCGCTCACCATGGCCTCCACGTCCGCCCAGGTGGTGTGCGCCGAGTCGGACACCAGGAAGGTCTGGGTGTCCCCGCGACAGGTAACGCGCAGGTTCACCTGCGGCTCCATGCCGCGCTCCGGCCGAGACACCGCAGCCCTGTCAGCGGCCCGGCCAGCCTAACATGGCGGACCGGAGGCGACCCGCCTCTCCCTCTCCGCGCGATTCTATTGGCGGGTCTGCCTGCCATTCATCCGCATCACCGCTCTGATTGGCTGGAGTAGGCGGGGCCTGACGCCGGGAGAGCACAACAACAAACAGAGCTGAGGAACGGACACGCACTTCCGATGAGAGACGTGCGGCGGATTCACGTGGGAGTGGCGCAGCCAATCAGCCTTGTTCCTCCTTGCC
>JAUMJL010000837.1:0-341648 GCA_033558185.1 Dromococcyx pavoninus
GACTCCGCCCCCCCTCCCCCCCCCCCCGCGCGCCCCGCCGTCGCTAAGCCGCGCCGCCAAGCGGACGAAAGCGTCGTAAAAGCTGACAGGAAACTCGGGGCCACGGGTTTTGCGGCGGCGGCGGCCGCGCTTGGCGGCCGCGGGGCGAGCGGCGGGTGGGAGCCGCGGCGCTGAGAGGAGAGGCGAGGGTGAGCGGGGGTAGGCCTCGGCCAGTGGGTGGGCCCTGCGGGTCAGCGGGGAAGGGACCCAGCGGCGGGGGGAGTGGGGCGGCAGGGGAAGCGGCGAGGCGGGGCCCGGGCGCCGTCGCTGCCGCCTTTGTCCGCCCCCCCCCCCCCCCCCCCCCAACCGCGGCCCGTGAGGAGGCCGCCTCCCACCCCTCCCTCTTTCCCCTCTCCCCCGCCTCGCCTGACGCCCTCCCCCTCGGTGGGTTTGTGTGGGTCTCTCCCATAGGATATGGCCGAAGTACCGGCGGGGCCTAGCAGCGTCCTCTCCCCGCAGGGGGATACGCTCTCCCCCTTCCCCGGAGGAGGAGGAGGGGGGGCTGCTTCCTCCTCCTCTTCCACCTCCTCTGCTGCCGCCGCCGCCTGCACCGGGGCTCAGGACGAGGAGGCCGAAGAGGAGGAGGAAGAAGAGGGACCCGCGGGCAGACGGGAGCGGGAGCAGCAGCGAGGAGGAGGAGGTGGCGGCGGCAACGACGGAGGCAAGGGGGGGCCGCAGCAGCAACACCGCCTCCACCACCACCACCATCACCCGCCGCACCACAACCACCAGCTCAACGGCCTCATCAGCCCTGAGCTGCGGCACCTGCGGGCCTCCCTCAAGAGCAAGATCCTCAGCTCCTCGGAGGCAGGGGCAGCCCCCGAGGGGCTGGAGAACAAGCGAGCCAGCAAAACAATGGGCTCCGGACAGCAGCAGTCATCGCCCCCAACCGCAGCACCGTGCTCATCTCCCCTCACCAACCACCTCCCTCCCCAGGGAAGGACTGCACCCTCTCCTCCTCCTTCTCCCCCAGCAGCAGCGACAGGGGACAGGAGCCAGCCTGCTGCCACAGCTACGACTGCTGCTAAGACTGCAGCCCGCAATGGACTGGCAGGAGGGACTGGCTTGGAGGAGGAAGAGCAGGAGGAGGAGGGGGATGAAGGAGGGGAGGAGGAGGAGTCCCAGCAGCTACTCTCCAGGTCCTTAGCAGCAGCTTGCAGTTTGAAAGGCTCTGGAACGGACTCTCAGCCCGAGGAGGACCTAACGATACGATATGTCCGATATGAGTCAGAGCTGCAGATGCCCGATATCATGAGACTGATCACCAAAGATCTGTCTGAACCCTACTCCATTTACACATATAGGTATTTTATCCACAACTGGCCACAACTTTGCTTTTTGGTAAGTGCTGGAGGGGGCAGGGAGGGCAGGAATTGGGAGTGGTTTGGGGCTGGGGAGGAGAGGGTTAAAGGGTTGACATTTGTGGAAATACTTCTAATAATCTTTTCGTGGATAAGAGCAAGCTTTTTTGGAAGTTGTGTCCTCCTGATGAAGCCTCCTTGTGACCTCTGCTTGTATAAGAGAGTACACCTAGAGTCACTCCATTCATTAGTAGATGTTTTAAGTGGTGGGGAAAGGATTTGAGATCAGGGCTAGGATCCAGGAGTTCAAGGCTTCTAATCTCGGTTTTGACATTGACTTTTGTGACCTTTGGTAGCTCTTTTTATCATTCTGTCTCAGTTCCTAGGTTTGTATTTCAAGAAGAAGGTGTTTAGTCCACTCGTTTCTTATGACTGCTTAGTAATTCTTGCACAATGGTTTCAAAGCAGGCTTCAGCGTGGCTAGTATACAAATATTAAGTGGTGTGTGGAGAGACACTGTGAAAGGTTTTGTAGGCTTTTTGATGTATCAGCTTTGAAAAAGGCCGGTACAACTATATTGCTTCTTATAGATGTGATCGTGTACGCAGCACACAGAAATTCTCATGCTTATTGCATTGCCTTGCTGTACTAACAATGTATTTAGTTTTATATTCTTCCTACTGCACTCTCTCTTTCTAAATGTTTAGCACTTTTTAGGGAAGAACTTTTGTCTCACTTGCAAAGTGTGCTTTTAGGATGACAATCCATCCACAGGTACATGAGGAGGAGTATATGTGAATGGTGGGTGCTGAGCTCTGTTTGATTCACTCATAGGAAAACTTAGGTCTGCAAAACAGAACATTTATGGAAGTGTACTGCACTTCTTTGCTAAAGTAAATGACGAATTCTTCTCTCATGATGTTTTGATCGAGGCTGGACACTGTTCTGAAAGGTAGGATTTAGCCAAAGCCAAGACAACCTTCGATCTGGAGTCTTATTGTAAAATTTTAATAGGATATGAGTACAGGAGGTGAGGCTAATGGAATCCATCTGGCCTTAAACTTCCTCAATGTTCCTGGTTTAGGGTCTAGTATAATTTATAGCAGGATTTATATGATTCATAGGAGGGTTTTTAGAATTGTGCCTCTAAAAACCCTGAAGAGGGAGTACAGTAGGATTCTAGGAAGTTGAGCAAAGCATTACTTTCTGGAACAAACTAGAAATATGAAAATATTTGAGAATGTTGCTTGATGCAAAGTCATGTTTGCCATTACAAGGATGCTGATCATAGCAGAATGGTATTTTTCAAGCACTGAGCAGTGTGTGTGACTGATTTACCTCATACTGAAAAGAAGTGCCTGTGAACTACAAATGTCTGTAGTTTTGGCATTGAGCATGTTGGTGGTAATGCCAAGGCAGTGCTCAGTGCTGTTAGATCATAGTGCATCTGTTTAGACTTGATATCTGAGGTGTTTTTGTCAGGGAGTAACCTGAGAATTTTGTTATGAAAAGAGCAATGGCAAATTGTGTGAAAGAGTATTAAACTAATACTTCTAATATTCATTTCTAACAAGTGCATTCAAAGTGTAAGAGATCGCTCAAGGGGGAAAAAAAAAGTCTTCAGCTTATTTTGTAGTGAAAACTTTTTTTTAATAGCCTTCAAGAGTCAACAAAACTTTACTTGAACTCTGTGCAGTTCTACTCGATTTGCTATTTTTTTGGAAGGGTGGAACAGTGTGAAACACATAAAACTGTGGAGATGTGGCTATAAATGTCTGAAGCTGTTGGCAAATTGTTATCTGCTTAATTTGAAGCTCTTGCAGTACGTTGAGTCAAATTTTGATGGGTGTTTTTTGTGACTGGTTGTAGTATTTTTAAGGTTTGTTTTTTAGAGGCTGGCTTGAAGTCGCTCTGTTCTATAAAATTTAATTTGTTCCTGCAGTTAATGGATTCCTGAACTACTTCTATCTAATAAGTCACTAAAATATTTATCTTCAGTCAGGGACTGCATATTACAATTAGAACGAACAGTCTCAGGATGGTGAGCAGAAGCATAGTGCCTATTCCCAAAGAATCATGTTTTCAATGCCTTGTGACCTCACACCCTTCTCATTTCAGATTTTCTCTTGGTTTTGACTGGTCTTGAGGAGAAGAGTTAAACTGCAGTTTGATTGATTCTGAAAAAATATCTGTAGGGCTTCAGTCAGTTCCTTTACTGAGTTTCACCATCACCATTATTTAGCACCTTACTCCCCTGTCTTCATTTCACTGCTGCATGGTCATTTCCCTTTCTCAACCTGAAGTGAGCATCATTAAATTGAAGATGGGATATGTATTTTCCATAAATGATCAGCAATTTTCCCTTGCTGATATTTATTCAGAAAACCATCTTGCACACCATGACTTTTCTACCTAGTATTTTGGGATACCTGACAATGCAGGGCTGTTTTGTGGGGACGTTGTTATTCCTGTCAATGATTAATTGTCCCATGGGTTTGAAAATTGCTGAGTTTTGGCTTGGCATTCCCAAGGTGCATGGTTGCTCTAATGGTTAGTGAGACCAAAAGGGCTGCTTGCTTTTCCCTTTGTTCAACTGCCTCTTCCTGGGTCATCCCAAGACTTGTATTTCTCTTGTTTGGGAAGCTAAGGGAGCCCTCCCACCCACTATATCTTGACAAGTGTGTTTGTATGTTCTAGAGTCAGATTTCTGTTGATTTAAGGCTCCAGACGTACTCGTAGTAGATGTAGGGAAAAGGTGTGAATGCACAGCTGGAGGGAAGGGATAGGACCAGTCCTAACTAGTCACTGGCATGGTTTTGCTGTACCAAATCACTTCCTAATGCTACACTCAAAGGAAGTTCGTATTCCACTTCCAAAGGACTTGTAGGTACTAGGAATCTTCAGAACTTCTTCATTTTAGTATCACAGTCATCCACGTAACTGTCTTCCTCACTTCAGGGCTAACAAGTTGGGAATACATGATCAGTTCTGATGTGTTATGCTGCAGCTTTATCTGACTGAGCTGTTGCAAGATAATAACCTTCTCCTCCTTAACTGCAACTCTCTGCTTAAACTCAGGCATGTCCTGTCTTTGGAAGAGCAGGTTCGCACCGTGTTCTAGGTGTGCGTGCCCTGTAAGTGTGTAGATTTTACTTACTCCCAGGAGCTCTGTCAGCCCAGTTTCTCTTCAAATGACTTATGATAAAAATGACAGAGGAAAGGGCTATCTTCTGTTCTGCATGAAGCATTTTTAAACATCACTGCAACTTTGTCCCCATATGGCTTGTAAATGCCTTTTCAAAGTTGTAGCTTCCTTTTAAAGTGTTTTTGTGGCTTCTAGTCTGAGCACTGTTGAAGTTCTAAAACTCCATTTGCAACTGATACATTAAATACTTCAGAAAATTGTTTTCAGAATACTTCGGTATGGGAGAGGTGAGCTTAGGAAACCTTGCTGTGTGCCAAAGTTTGGGTAAGACAGGTTGTAATAAAAGCAGAGCTCTGGCTGAGTGTTGTAACCTCTCCTGTAATTCACGATACTGCACCACTCAGCTGCCTTTTAAGAAGAATCTGGAAAATCTATGCTTTTATTGGGTTCTTAATTTTGCCAGTAGCTATAGCAGCATCTATAATTTAAACTTTCACAAGTTTAAAAATAACCTAATAATTCTGTGTAAGTGGTTTTCGATGTGTTGTAGATCCTGAATGACTGCATGAGATCTTGTTCTATTCTAATACTTGTCCTTTTTTATTAGATTTTATTCAGGAGTCTAAGCACACTTCATGTTGAAAATAAGATTTGTAAGACATTGTCCCTGTTTTTCAGTTGTGGAAAACTTGGGGCATAAAAGAAGAACCAGAAAAGTTAGGAAACTGTCTGGGAAGTCTTCCTACCCTCATGACAGATGTAGGAAGAAATTCTAAAAGTTCCATTTTCAATTTGCAAACTATCTCTCTATTCCCGTTTCCTCTTAGGGATGATTGGGGTCTGAGGTAGAGGCTCGCTGTGCTACTTCTCAGTGTCAACAGCTTTGTGAAAACTTATAGAATCATGGAATGGTTTGGGTTGGAAGGGACCTTAAAGCCCATCCACTTCCAGCCCCCCTGCCATGGACAGGGACACCTCCCACTGCATCAGGTTGTTCAAAGCCTCATCCAACCTGGCCTTGAACCCCTCCAGGGAAGGGATTCTTTGGGTCTTCTTTGGGCAGCCTGCTCCAGTGCCTCATTACCCTCACCGTAAAACACTTCTTCCTAATATCTGATCTGAATCTACCCTAAAACTCGAGTCATTACAGCATCTGAATAAATGACAACAGCTCGTGTGGTTATTCTGGCAGTGCCCTTGCAGAGGAGGGAATTACTTGTATCCAGTTTCATAGAGTGGAAACAGAGCAACTTAGCGTTGTGCCCAGTTATCGTAGAGAGCTCCAGCTGAACTGCCAGACTTGAAGTTAAACCCATTCTCCTGAATGCATCTTCTAATGGCATTCAGTAACACGATCGCTAAATGTAAGCCAAGGGATTCACACAGAGCTGTTTCTCTGATTCTTTGGGATGGAGTTTGGCGCATGTGCGAAAGTGAAGCTGTGTTGCATTAGCACAGGTTCTGCTGCATTTGAATCGCAAAATATTTCTCTTCCAGGAGCTACTTGGTTGTTTTAATCTTCTTTAATTGGGAATAAATGTCCCAGGGTCTGGGTATGACATGCATACTCAAGACTATGTCAGACAGACTTAATGCCATCTTTGCTAATTGTTTAATTGGCATTGTTTGCTGCCAGTTGTTTAATTTTGTGAAAAGCAATGTTCTTGCTGATTTACAGACGTTTCTGTGTTAACTCTTCTAGTAATGCATGGTTGCAATACGAAGATATTAAAATCTGGTTTGTTTTGAACATTTAAACTTATTCAGAAGAACAAAGTTGATGCAAATATTAGATTTGAATTCATATATGTTAACCCTACTAATGACTTACAATTGAAGTAAATCTTGGAGCACTCTGTGGGTTTTATAGTGTGTAATAGTAATTTGGGATGAGTTCTCATTATAGAAACTCATATGTTTAGAAGTACTCTGTTACCTGAAAAGAAAATTTGGCCTGTTTATGTTTTCATAAATAGTGTGGTGTGGCAACTACTTTTTCTCTCTGCTCCCCTCACTCTCTGTTTCAGTCTGGTTCTATTTATTTATTTACACAGTTTAACCTTCTCCAGGGAAATAAATTAAAAAGGTTTACATCACATTTTAGGTTCATTTCCAGCTTTAGGTAAGGTTGGAGAGAGAGAGAAAAGAGGGGAAAGTCAATGAAAACCTCAAATTGAGGTGGAAATAATACAGCACTCCCCATCTAATATAGCACTCCTTCTCTAAGTGGAACAGCTGTAGATTAACTGGCAGGCTTAACCTGCCTAAAGACAGAGAAGTAGATTTAAGTGTTTGGGAAACTGTTAACAAAGTCATACTTTATTCAGGTCTCTGGCAACAGTGGTAAAACCGGTGGGTATTTGCTTCTTTGATCACTGAAACAAAATTCTTTGCTGTTCATTTAGCACTTTAAATATATGATTCATGAAGATAGCTTTTCAGAAAAGTGCTCTAAACAAGAAAGAACACAGATAATGTGGTGTCTAGAATATCACTGCTCTTGAAGTGTCTAAGAAAATATATCTTAAAAATTCTCCACATGACTGTTAGGATCAAAAATTTTCACGTGTTCACTTCAGGGCAAAGCATAACTGTAACCAAGTAGTTTGTGGTGTGCCTTTTTTTTGGTGAGGTATAAGATTACATCTAGGTAGTCCGCATAATTATAGCAATGTTATGTCTGAGGGTACTCTTTATTTAACTCTCTGGTTTTCTCAGGTCCAAGCTGAGATGCAGAACTTGCCTTGAGCTGACACTTCGCATACACAGTTTTAGTGTAAGTGCAGCTTCTCTTTGCAAGGGAATGAGCTGTGTTTTGGAACAAATGAAAGACTGCTTGGAGGCCATGTATTTCAATCCATTTATGTCATGTTACAGGGTTTTTTGTTGTTTTGAAAACCACTTGTTTAGAATGTTCAGGGTTGTTCTTGGATACTGCTAAAAATGTGTTTTCCTGCCAAATAATTATATTTGCCTGATGAGCTTAAACTACATTAGAAATGGTGTTAGGATTGCTTTGTATCATAGAGCTTTGAAACTGCAGCTTGTGCATTTTTGGCTGCTTCATTTCACCTTTAATGCAACTCCTGCTTGGCAAGTAACTTGGTTAATAACCCTCCATCCAGGTAGAGATGCTAGAAGACATTATTCTTCTTGGGGCGTAAAACTGTGGGTCTGTGCCTTCCATATGATTTGTGAATTCCAGTCTTAACCTGCAAGCTGTATACAAAAAGGTTTAGGTGGTGGGAGACTACAGAGTATATGCCATAGACTTTGGAGAGGTAAGCATTGGGCACACAGGTGGGCTGTGCTGGGGCAGCACTGGCTTTGGCAAGTCCTTTTTGTTTGATGTGTCTTAGTGTTGTAGATTTGGATTGTCCAGAAGTGCGTGTGCCAGCACAGTTGTGTACTGTGGTCCCAGTTCAGTTGATGTGCTTGAGCTGAAGGCTGGTTCCCCTCTGCAGGTACAGGTCTGTCAAAGTCTGAGATCCCTTTATACACCCATACATAGACTCATGAGGTTCTTTTTTCTCTCTGTCAGTCTTTCCTGAATGCATAGTAATTCATTTTTTCCTCAGATGCCATCCTGCTCCGCAGCATTATTTAGTTTTACTGCTGCAGGTTATAATGTCATTAAATCTCTCATGCTGCCTAATCCTGCAGTTAACATATGACTTGGATTTTCTTTTTTAATGTATTTCATGGTAGAATTTTGGTGAACACACTGGTTGTGCAGGTGGTTTGAGAAGTGTTTGGGGAGGAGTTGGGTTCTTTTCTTTTGGGTTTTTTCTTAATATTTCAGAGTAACGACAACTCCTTGACCACACATCTTGTGATGATACCATTGGTTGGGATTAACTGTCAGTGTATCATAGCTCTTTACAAATGGAATCTCTGAACATTTAAAATGTGTGAAATTAACTGTGTGCTTTTTGTTTGTTCTTTGGGTGTCATGTGACTGAAAATGGCAGTTTCTAAAGGTTAAGCACAGCAACATTTTTCTCTGATCCATTGTGGCCTTGACATTTAAAAACAGACAAAAATTAAACATCTTATCTACCACAGCACTCGCACGTGAAAATTCAGATCACTATGAAACAGGAATGGACCTTTTTCCTCTGCAGCAGCCCGTGTGAAAGGGTGATTTCAGCCTAAATGTGGTCTTTTTTTTTTTCTTTCTCCGCTTTTCTATCACACATTTTCTTGCCTGTAGACTTCATGGTGTGATCCTGTGTTTTTCTTCAGGACAATTCATTGGTTGTTAATTGACTGTAACTTTATTTGAATGCAATAAAGAGAAGAGTCCTTTAATCTTGTTTATACTTTTGGAGATGTTTCTAAAATTTATTCAGTAACTTTTTTGTAGCTTTATGCAAACAAATTTTGTGTGACTGTTTCACTTGAATTGAACTGGTTTACTACTTTTGGTAGCACTGTAGATCACAAACTGAGAATGCATACGTGTATGTTTGTCTTTAAGGCCATGGTAGGTGAGGAGTGTGTAGGTGCCATCGTCTGCAAGCTGGATATGCACAAAAAGATGTTCCGCAGAGGTTATATAGCCATGTTAGCAGTGGATTCCAAATACAGAAGAAAAGGAATTGGTAAGAATAGCTTTTTTTGTTATTTCTTACTTAAATCCTGTAGTTGGGATAGTTGTAGCTGATTTAAGCAGAACTGAACTTCTCCATGTGGTGGTTTGTCTGTCACCCCCACCTTAGTCAACCACACAAGCTCCCCAGTGGCTTTATTTTGTTAAAATAACCAGAAATGCTGCATGAGATTGACGCCTGCTAAAAAGAAAGGCAGGCAGCAGCCCCTTAACTCTGCCTGTTACCACTGTCAGATAACAGCAACAATCGCTTTGTGTTTTTTATATGTGCCCTCATCACTCTGTTCCTGCGTGTTCAGTCCATCTTTTTTCAGTGGACTTATCCCCTGGCTTTCTCCCATCAATTATGCATATATTGCCTGCTGGGGAGAATGTATGTAGCTCATTGTTGTGTTAATAAGTGAAGAAAAATAGTTGTGTATTGCTGCTTGAATGATTGGAACAGATCTGTTTTGTTGGGAAGTTACATGATAAAAGAAATCGCTCTTGGCATGGAGTTTTCCCATGCTTACTGATGAATTTTGCCCTGATGAGAGCATTTTCCTTCTAACACCAGTTTGTTGGCTTAATTAAAGATCTGTTCTTATGGAACTTATTTTTTTTGTATTGGTTATCGCGAAATTACAAAATGTAACATGTTTTTGGCTTAAAAACTAAACATCAGCTTTAAAGACTAGAAGCGTGCTTCACCGCTTGTTCAGATTGAACAGCTCGTGCATTTGTGATTAAAGACAGAATATTGCAGTGGAAAAAGATGGTGATGCATTGCAGAATGGTACCATTGTGTTTGTTTTCCTCTTCAAAAAAAACCCTCCCAAAAACTTGAAGCACTGCATATTATCATGACTGCTCAGGCATATGCTTTTTTTGTTTTCTCTGCAATTCAAAAACCATTGTTGGTTTCTGTAGTGGAGCAGAGGGAAGGGGATACTGAGAAATCGCTGTGTCTCCTTTCCTTTTAGCTGAGTCATGGAGGAGCCTGCTATAATTTAATTGCAGGTGCTTGGCTTCATAAGTAAATAAGAACTAATGCTGTTATTATGAAGATCTCTGCAATATTTTTCCCATGCTCTAGTCAGTTCGTTATTTTAGAACTTACATAAATAGAATTTATATTTAAAGCCTTGCTTGCTTTAGCATTATGGATGCTGACTTTTTCCTACATTTGCCACCTTGCTGTTTCTTGAAGAATGCTATTAATCTGAGGATTTTTTTAACCATAGTACATTTTTTGTCATGTGTTCAATGAAAATCTTAACTGATTACAGTTTTGAGAATACTTTAAAAAATTCTCTAGATTCCTTGGGTTTTTTTTCCTTTTCTTTAGCCTTCTTATGGAAGTGAGATTTATGCAATTTCATTGAGTAGCAGTTTTTTCCACTTTCAGTTTCACCCCAATTCTGCAGACAGGTAGGGATGTTACATTTGTAGAACTGTTGTGAAATAGATGAAAAATAATGATAAAGAATTAATTTAATGTTTGGCTGAGGGGAAGGGATGGGCTTGAACCTTATTATTAGATACTAAAAAGTCCAAATGGGAGTGAACCACAAGAAAAGTGGTTTCATAAGTTCTGTTACTAGTAGGAGCATTTGTTTTAGTAAGAGGAAATTCCCTTGGAAGATGAATGTCCTTCAAGTACGTGCCAGCAGATTTTGACTTCGAATGCAACGAAAAGGAATGAATCACATCTTGGAAGGCTATATATAACACCATGTTAAACATAGAAGCCTGGTTCTAATATCCTTGTGTTAGAGTCTTGCACTCAAGCTGAGTCTCTGAATAACTTTACAGATTATTTTGAAGTTCAAACTTCAGACTGCAACTTGACTGCAACTTCTTGTTTCTTTCCTCCCTGCTTTCCGCAGATGTCATGTCTTGTAGCGCACCTTAGTCATATATAAACGAGCGTCTTTTGCATTGCAACTCTGACACTTACTGAAATCTATATTTCAGGTACAAACTTGGTAAAGAAAGCTATTTATGCTATGGTTGAAGGAGATTGTGATGAGGTAAGATTTTATAATCAAAACCTTTCATAATGTAAATGGTTTGTTTTCTCCTATATGTGGATTCATTTCACAGGTTTTTCTTCTACGGGACTTTTTTTAGGTGGGGAGTGGGTTGGTAAGAAGCTATTCCTTTTAGAATAAAAGGAAAAATAACCTAAGAGAAGTGTATGGCATGAACAGGAGAAGGATTTTCTAAATTTGTCATAAGGGCTGAAATTCAGCGTTTCAGGTTTTGTTTTACTTTGTGAAGCTGTCTCAGCCTTCGTTCACGTGCACGTGTTCCTCCAAAGGCTCAGTTTGAGGTGCTGCTGACCAGTGTAACTTGCACGTGGTGTGTAATAATCCTATCCTCTCAGAATATACAGAGGTACTGGAACAGTACGTGCTGTAGGATTGCAGAATGTTGGTTTTATTGCAGCAAGCCAAGCTGTTCTGAGAGTGCAAAGCTGTGTTACATAGCACTAACAGAACTCTCATGATTTAACATGGCAGTGAAAACTGGGAAGGAAAGGGGAATGAATCACTGTCAAACTTTCTCTGGCTTATGTGTTATTATACCAGATTACAGTCCCTACCTTTTTGTGTGTGTATATATAAAGCAACTATCTTTATATGCTGTGTGTAACTTGTGAGGAACTTGCCCTACATCCATCCTCCTTAATCCAGTTATCTGTCCCTCTATCTGTCATCTGCTTGGTACAATGCAGTTGTTAGCTTGTTCCTGACCTGCAAGCACTGTGTTGTTTCAGTGCGTCCCTGGTTAATGACCCTTTGAGCTCTCTGTTTTCTCATTTCAACTGCTCCCTCAATTGTCCTGCTGTGATGTGGCCAAGTTTCTTATGCAAAACTCCAGGTTTTGGCGCAGGACTTCTCCACATACTCTGTTTATTTTTCCACTTGTGTTATGCCTCTTGCAGCATCCTTGCATGTGTTCTGACTTCATTCATTGTTTCTGATATTTATTCTTCCCTTCAGATTCCTTCGTGCTTCTGCTCACTTGTCTCTTTGTATTATTTTCCCCTCTGTAATTTACGTTGTACTCAGGCGGTGTAGTGCAATCTGATAGTTCTGTAATTCTTTAAGCTCTGTGATTTGGCTTGCTGCCTCTATCATCATATGTAATATGCTTTGCTGTAATCTGGTTTGCTGCTTGCTGTATCGAACTAATCAAGGAAAGTGGATTGTTTTGTTTTGTTTTCCATTGCTTTCCACTGTGGGCTTGAATTCATTTGCCTTTTGTAGAGTATTCCAGATTTTTAAAAAGTAACGTAGTCAAGGAATGGTATCACTCTGTTTGCATCGCAGTTGGAGGACTGAGGTGCAGAGATGTGAATTGCTGACTGTTGTTAAATAGTCAGTAGTAGAACTGGCTTTTTCTGCTCAAGCTACCAGAGCTGCAGTAATTACTGTATGATTTATCAGTGTATGTCCTCTTTCTGATGTACTTCAGTTCTGAATTGGCCTGTCTAACAGGTACACGCATAAGGAACTCTCCAGTGTCTGTTTTTTTCCTACCACTGTAATATTAGTCCAAGAGTCCTCCTTTTGTTTTATCTTCATAAAAATGAAATACATGTGTTAAGGATTGCAGACTGGTCTGCAGTGAGAACTCGTTAAGTCTTAGTCACAGGTTTTCATCTATGGTGCTGTAAAAATGCTTTGTACTAAAAGCAGAGGGCATTTATCAGTCGCTATTCCTGTCCCTCTTTAGTTGGAGGCACTACAGTTGCAGCTCCTGGAAGTGGAGGAGTGTTTCAGTTCCAGTTTGGAAACTGTATAACCATGTTTGTGGGACAATGATTCTAAACTAACTATGCCTTGCTTCTTGGGGGCTTTTGCATCAGCTGAATCTTGTGCTGACACAGAATTTCAAAACAGCAGCTCTGCACAAGCAGAATGTGTTTCTGACTTTCTACACTGGTCAGCAGAGGCATACCTGCGCCTATAGGATATATTTATATTGTTCTTTTTCACATACAGGTTATCTACAGCCAAATAGCCCATGTTTTCATATTTTCTTCTTTTCTTTGCCACCAATTGTAGGCTTCTTCCAGACGTATTTGGTTCCAAGTAATGATGATATTAACTCATACCACATGGTAGATATCTGAGTTTTTAGTCATGAGCAGAATCTGAAAAATCCAATAAGCCAAGCATTAAAAGCTCTGTCCAACAGAGCCAAGACACTTACCTGCACCGGTTTTTACAGCAGAATGGTTTCTGGCTTTCTAATTGATGCCCAGAGCTGATCAAAGTAGTGCATCATAGTAATTTGTCTTTGTAAGGTGTGTAAATAGTTTAATCATCTTTGCTGCTAAGATATTTTTCTACATCCCTAAATAAAACTAGAACCATGATGAAACCAAATACATTCTGCTATTTGATACATGATAAACTGCAATTCAAAAACATGTTATTTTCTGAAACTTGCTTGGAATAGGATTAAAATCATGAATATGCAGGTGTGGGTGTCATGAAAAAATTCCAGAGGCTGCTTGGAGACTCTTCCCTTCAATCCGTTCAGTTCCCTTTACTGTAATAGATGCAGTAAATATACTTAATTTTAATAAACTGATAAATGCTTTGTTCAATGGATTGCTTTTCAAAGTACTGTAGATTGGACTTTTGAGGTTTCAACATTGAGTCCTGAAAAATAAAGGATTTCTACAACACCATAGATGAAAATATTGAAAAATCGTTACTGATGTGCTTGCATTTCAAAATATGCTGCAATATTTTAGTGATTAAGGGCATTTTTTTGTTCGATTAAGCTTGATTAGTGGGAATAAACTAAGCTAGGCCTGTGGAACAAGTGATTCACAGTACAAGCTTCTGTGGTCAGCCAGGTGCCTGACAGGTAGTTTTTGCTATATGGCATGCCTCAGAGCTGAGAGGCAATATCATTCCAACTAGGGGTTGTTTCCTGGCTTGAGGAAGCTGTGGAGTAGGTGTAGAAGTGAATTGACTGAGGTGGAATCTGTGTGGAGAAGATGACCATGGAGCTATACAGGAATATATATTAGAATAGAAACAAGGGAAGTGATCTGATATTGGGGGTGGATGGTTGAACTAGAAATAACCTTCAAGCCTGAAGAAAGTACTCAAAGCATGCTTTGAGCTGGAGTGTCTGGATATAATATTACAAAACTGGAGAGGTGTCCACTGAGTGTCCAATAGGTCATGGTGATTTAGAATAACTTTATGGGTTGGTTGCATAGAAGATGTGAACTATGGAAATCAATCAAGTGAAGGTGAATAGTTTGCTCCCATCTCCAAAATTTTAAAGGGATTTTTCTTTCAGTGTAAAAAAAACCAAAAAGGGAAGTGTGTGCTATCTCCAGCAAGTTGGGTGTCTGGATGGTTTTGTACATTTGTTTTAGTTTTTACTGACAAGCAATTTTCAGAAATTGTCCTGCTGAAGACCTTCATGTGGAGCTGTTGCATCCCTTAGTCACAATTAGAAAGGTTTTCTGTCTGCAACAAGTGACTAAGTAATCTGCATATGATACATTCGTTTTGTGTTACTGAAATAATTTACCACATAACTGGTAAATAAAGAAATAAAACTTTACTAAGTGGGAATTCTAAGAGCTTCTGTAAGCCAAATATAGAATATAAAAAGGAATTGCAACTTCTCATGAGAATTTCCATTGAAACTTTAGGCTGATGTAAAGTGGGGGGATGTGACCACTCCAGTAGACGTGTTGTTTTAAATCAGTACCACACCTGTAAAAATTGAATGTATTTTTTATATAATCCTGTTTGAAATTATCAAGCCACTGACATCTTAGCTTTTTATTATTCTTCAAAACATCTAAGTTATCAAGTGTTATATTTTGGATACTGCCTTTCTTTAACAGTTAAAGTGGTTAAACTGAGTTAGGGCACTGGACAAGCTCCCATAACTTGAGTCTTATGAAATGCCAGGCTTACAAGTAAGAATAGCATCCTCTTCTCTGGATGCTGAGAGAGTACTGTCTTCATTGGCTGGTTTGGGTTTATTCATTCATTGACTTGGTTTCTAAACATGAGTTTATTCAAAGTTTGAACTGAAGAAGCAAGAAGCCTTGATTTTTTTCTGTTCTTCTGTTCAGGAATGAATTCTGGGTGTGAAAACATAATAACAAAAAAGTGCTTCACTCTCACTATAGAAGATTTCTTGCTTCTAAGCCTAGTTAAAATTAAAGAGTTGAGATAAAATGTTAGATTTCTGAAATTTAAGACCTAAGAAAGAAACAGCCTTCAGGAAGTTGCAGTTTGTGCAGAAAATGCTATTAAATCCAGTCAGACCTTTGCTGGTTGCCAGGAGAAGATTGTGTTATTAGAGGATTTAAAAGGCAAACGTGTACAAGAAAATAGGCCCTGTGAGACCAGAAATAAATGTAATGATTGAAGGTTTGGAGATTGATCGAAAATCTCACACAAGAAGAGATGAACCCTTCACAAAATGGAGCTGGTGAGATTTGGATAAAATGTGAGTGTGTTTCCTTTTAGAGACTAGAAACGAGTTTTTATCCCTTGAGCTCACTGCAATATATTGAGATCAGGGAGTTATTTCTCCTTAGGCTGAGTCTTCCTTGGAAGGACCAGAGCAAGTCTCTTGCATTTGCTTTCCAGGTGAGCATTCACTCAGGTAGTGGGATTCCAACAAACCTGAATTGCAGCACTTAACCACTGCCTTAAATTCAGTGGTCTGCAGTATAGAAGTCCTTTAGCATTGCAAGGTGTGTGAGCTTGTAGTTGAACACAGGCTTGTTATATTGCTCTGACAGATAACTAAACTTTTAGGAGAGTGAATGCCATTTGTAGCTGGAGTTGCAAATGCCACACTGTGGATTTACAAGGGTCAGGTTTCCTCTTTGGCCTAATGCTTTGTTTTAGTTTGAATTAAGAAGTTGTACAATAATTGTGTAGAAAATAGTACTCTTCAGGAAAACTTGTGCCTCTGTAATTTGTTATAAGTTAATATTAAAATATCCCTTTTAATGGGGTAAGGGTGTTAAGAGTGCTAAGTCACATCACAAGACTTGATGGTAACTTTCAATGAGGTGCTTGCTAAAGAAATTCAATCTCAAATTCTTGTCATGAGACTAAGAATTGTGTTAGATTCTTAAGTGTGCAGGTACAACAGACTTCCTGCTGTAATTTAACAACTCTGTTAATATTTGAACGTGTGACTGTTCCTTTTCAGAAAACAACCAACTTTTAAGTCTTACATTGTTCATTGAGTTGTTAGCCCCAGGTTTACTCTTCTTCCACCATTCATACGTTGAGAAGCACAGGAGGAATTATCCACTGGAATGCAGTTAGAGTGACTTGAAACTTGAGTACTGGACAAATATATACATTAAATGGGTTTTTAAATCTGATTGAAGGCAACCAGTCTAACTGCTGCCCGCCTCCCTCTTTTACATTGGCTTAGCCACTCCTCAGACTGCAGAAGACAAACCCGACGGAGAGAGAAAAAGGAAAGGTTTTCTACGAGCAACAAGCCTCGTGAGCTGGCAGGAGAGCTGAGGGAGAGTGGAAATGCAAGTCTGGGGGCAGTGTAGAAGGCAGAAAGTAGATTGACTTAAACTGCTCCAGAAATACAGGGTAAAATTTTGTTTCTGGGTTGGGGGGCTGTGTGTTAACCAATACTACTGTTTTTTTTTTTATTGGAAGAGAAGGGAGTCCTGGGTTTTGAGGTGGGTAGATGACTTTTTTTTTGGAAGAAGGATGTTTTACATATGATGTTCTAGCTAGACAGAGTGGGTATCAAATGCTGGCTTAGAAATAGCCATTAGTGTACTTAATCCCAGCAGTCATCACTGCTTTGCTGCAGAATTTGCTCAGGCTGTATTTCTGTTCTGTGATCATTCTACGGAGTCCACCAGCTCTTGTTTAATATGTGAAGGTACATTGTCATGCAGCTGTCATCTAGTCAGCTTGTTAGTTCACCCTGTGTTCTGTGCAATCACAATCTGTCCTTAATAGCAGATCCCTTAAATAATTGAGTTGGGCAACTGTACAGAGGCAAACCAAGGTTTTTATCATTTGGAGCAGATGCACTACTTACCAGATATGCTGGAGCTCTGTTCATTGCATCTTAGGAAAAGAGGGGAAACAGTTCTGAGGGACATACATCAGCAGTTTTGTATTTAACTTCTTGTTAACACCAGTGTGGTTTTTGCCTGTTGAAGCTTCTAGGAGCGTTTTGACTCTCTGCTTACTTTGGACTGCTCTTACCTGGATTTGAGCTATTTATAACGTGTCTTCCCACAACTGGAATCTTCTCAACATGAGGAGAAAAAGATGGAAAAAGTTGCTTTTTCTTCCTGGTGTGCACTCTGATTTGAGTTCGGGAGACTTGTGTTGAGCACAGATATTTGTTGCAATCATTGGGTCTGCCAGCTGGTCGTACAAGGCTGAAGCTTGTATCTAGGTCCAAATCTATCATACTAGCGGTCAAAGATATTAAATGACTAAACAAAACCTCATGTGCCAAGTTTGTGTGACGTGCAAAAGTTCAGTTGCTCATTGAAAATTCAAAGTATGTTTTGGACTCTGACCATTTGGTAGGTTGGGGTTTGGGGCAGAGGGGATGGTGGTGGTGGGAGGTGGAGATTTTTCTTTCGTTGGTTGGATGTTTGTTTGGGTTTTTTTTAACCTTAGTTGTTAGGTAATGATTTGAAATACTATTTACAGCAAAGAAGTAAAATCTTAACGTGAATGAAACTTGCTTACAGTGATGATAATTAACTGCTGAGGGTTTTTTTAAAGTGGGAATGGAGAGGGATTGCTTGAAGTCAGGATGAGAAGAAATTAGTTCCACTCATTGCTAATAATGAACCCATAAATAAAGACTTCAAAATTGTTTCAGCAGTCAGGTAATTGTAACTGTTTTCTAATATGTTGTGCTTTTTTCTTTTTTTTTCCCTTAAAGGTTGTATTGGAAACAGAAATCACAAATAAGTCTGCTTTGAAACTTTATGAAAACCTTGGTTTTGTGCGAGACAAGAGGCTGTTCAGATACTATTTAAATGGAGTTGATGCACTGCGTCTTAAACTATGGCTGCGTTAAAAGATACCATCACATCAAGCAACTGACGTCCCAACAGCGCAGAGTTGTCCTTTGCATGCAATGCAATTTGTACGAAATTGCTTTGCAGGTGGACTTAGTAATTTCCATGCAGCTCTTTCTGTCAGTGTCTCATTGAGTGTCGCACATATTTGTTGCACTTTGGCATGGCGCGTTTGTTCCGAGTTAAAACAGATCGTTTCAAAGTTGGGAGTTCTTTTGGTACCAGCGAGATGTGCCAGTTGATAGCCAAGATATGTTCATTCATTTGCAAGTCTACTGACTGTATTACATACACAGTGAACATTCTATCCAAGAACCTGTCTGTGGAACACGACTTTTGGTTCCAGAGAAAAAGCCAATGTAGATTGTAAAATTCTATAAGTATACTAACATTTCATACAAAAAAAAAATTGCCATAGTTTTCTGGGAAAAGGCTTCAATTTTCGGTTTTATTTTTCAATATTGAATTTTCCATTCTTAAATATTGGTACCTCAGTGATTAGTGAATGAAAAAAATGTATTGTAGGGTGGGGTGTGTGTTACAATGAGTAACAGTAATAATTAAATTGCGTCTGCCAGTGCCTGTATAGATAAGTATATTTGTCTTCACCTCTAAGTTTGGAGTGCATGCTTTTATTCTTTTACTTTCTTCAGTTGTCTTTGCAAGAAAAATTCTGCTTTTATTTAAATTCTGGATTTGATAATAAATTATTTCAGATTTTTATAATTTGGATACTTCTCCCAAACGAGGGTTTGGAAGGCCCTTCTTTTCGTATACCAACAAGTGTAAGCTGTTTTGAAAACCTTGAGTAGCTGCTAAAAGAGAACCTGATGTCACCAGTAAATCTCTGCTGGTTTTGGATGCACTTTTTTGTTAAAAGAGTGAGGGACTTCTTTTAAAAGAAGATGTAGAAAATTAATGTAAATTGGTATGATTTATTTAATCAAAATCATTGCTAGAAGCTCTGAAAAAACAGCTATTTTAAGATAGGACTTTTTTCAGATTCAGAATGCTTTGGTTCAGTGTTCTAAACTGCTTCAATCATTGGTTCTTGGTCTTGAAAATAAATTTCAAGGTGTATTGTATCCATTTTTAGCTGCTCTCATTTTCTCTAAACTTACATGAGCTAAATTATTGGGGGATTTTTTTCCCTCCAAAATCAAAGCAGTGGGGAAGGACTTCTGTATCTTTCTTTCTCATTCTTGCATTTGTTCTTGCTCTGCTTTTCTCTTAATTTTTTTTCTCCTTTCTTTAATTGGGCTTACATAGGTTTTACCAACACCCATCGATTTTTTCAGTGATCAGTGTCTCAGCTTTCTTGTTCAGTGTTGATTATATGGCCCAGTTCTATGAATCAGTTGGATTTTTTTTCATGTTGGAAGGAAAAAAGGTATTAGCTGACTTGTGGAAGAACCTATGTAATCTGTGAAAGGATGAACTCTGAGTGAATCCGCTCTTCTGTATTTGAGCGTACTCTTCAGATTTGCCTTACTAAACTTTTTTTTTGGTTTTTTAGGGTTTGGTTTGAGTCATGGGTTTTTTTTTTTTTGCTAATTACTGTACATTTGAAAACAAAACCACCAAAACCCCTACCTCTAGTGACATTTGGAAAAGAGCCCCGTGCAGGAAAACTGGATTTAAAGGAAAGCCTTATTTTGCACAGACCAGTTGCACATGGTGATGGAAATTTCTTACCACGTACAAATTCTGAGTTGTATTTGAAAATAAAGATTTTTAATGGAAATTGGCCCTTCTGAGTTTTCTACTTGTAGACACCATTACTGCTTTTGAGGGAGTTTGCTCCCCTCAGTACAGAAAACTCATATTTAAAACGATGCCTGAGCCTTTTGTTCCCAAGGACATGTTGGAGCTCAGAGTAAAGCCTGTGTGTTGCCACTGCTGCCTTGTGACATGATAAAACCTTTTGTTCACATTAACCCCATCCCTCAGGTTTGCCAGATTTTCTGGGTGGCTTTTCAGGAGGTTCCATTTGTAGTTAAGATTTAAATGTCAGTAGAGTTTAATCAATTGAAACAGACTTCTCTCAGTTGTCTTCCGGTGGTCCAGGACGTAGTGACTTCTCTGGCTTTCTTGAAGTAAGGAGATGGATCAGGGAGTTTTCATACCTTGTTAACAGCTGTCAGACTCATATAGCAAACTGGGCTATCTTGTGTGTCGTCTGATGCTTAAAAAATGAAAAGCCAGACAAGCAAGTTTTCTATTGGTTATTATTTAAACCATGGGTGTCTTCGTGTTCAAAAGCCGACTCAGAAGTGAGCCGAAATCGATTTTTCACAAAGGCACTGCCAAAAACATCACTTCTGAGCAAACTTCAAATACAATTCTGTTTGTTTATTGTAAGAAGTAATTGTTGCCATGCACGTCTTGAAAAATACTGCGCAAAATAGGTTCACATTTCTCTTAAAAGAGCACAGAACCTGAAAGGTTCTGATATTGCTGCTGTGTAACACACAATTCACTGGGCAAGATACTGAAGTTGCGTGTGTTGGTTCATATTAAAAGAGACAGATGTGTTCTCTGTGTTGCTTGGGATTTGGGTATCGAGTGGGAAGTTCCAAATGTGCAAAGAGATCAAAGTAGGTTTTCAAAAGAAATCTAGCGCTGAAAATTGGTTATTTCTCATGTCTTTTGCTAAAACACAGTCCTCCTTTCCCCCCCTCACCCTTTGCATTGACAAATCTAAGGAGTTGGTCACTTTTATGTTTAAATTTGCCCAGATATTGCTGTTGGCTGATGTGTCAGTATGGGTGTTTGCATTATATTCTTTAAGAAATGACCAGGTTCATCACCTTCAAGGCAAGTAGGAGTAATCTAATTGGCATTGCATAGTGTGTCACAAACTATTTTTCAGGGCGCTGCAAGACATTGCTGAAACAGAGTGCTATGTTAAAAAAAAATTGCAGGTTGTGTATAACCATTACAACCTATATTGGAGTTCAGGTATCAGGTGGGCATCTATGAAAATAGCAAGTGTATCGCAAAATACGGGACTGCTGTTTTGGGTGGATTATATTCTTCTGTCCCCTTTATCCTTTTTGATGAGAACAAAAAACAGTGGGGTTATGAAATGTACAAGCTGTCTAAATACAATGCAGTCAAATAAATGGTTGTTTATCTATTTCCTTTTGAATGACAGTGTGCTAATGGTTATTTTGCTCTGTCTACAAAACATGAGTGCATGCTTATTTGTGAGGGAGAAGTGGTGGGAAAACTGTTACATTAGAATTGTTCTGTCATTACTTGATTTTCATTGCCATTCTTGTGGTAGAAGCGTCTTGAATAACATTTATATGAACTTCAGTTTCAAAGATGAACTAAAGTGGATTTTTTCTTTCATGTCTATTGAGTTATGACTAACGTAGGCAGTCTGGGCTTTCCTGGGAGGGAAGGGGTGGGGTTTTATTATTTTGGTTGTAATAAGCATGAGCTGAGAACTGCCAACAGCCCTTGCAAGGCTGAGAACTGTCTCTCGAGTGAGTCCAGAGGAGGCCATGAAGATGATCTGAGGGCTGGAGCACCTGCCATGTGAGGACAGGCTGAGAGAGTTGGGCTCGTTCAGCCTGGAGAAGAAAAGGCTCAGGGGGAACTGAGCAGCCTCCCAGTACTGAAAGGGGCTCCAGGAAAGCTGGGGAGGGGCTCTTGATCAGGGAGTGCAGGGATGGGACAAGGAAGAGTGGGTTTAAGCTGAGAGAGAGGACATTTACATGAGATCTTAGGAAGAAATGTGAAGGTATTGAGGCCCTGGCACAGGTTGCCCAGAGAAGCTGTGGCTGCCCCACGCTTGGAGGTGTTCAAGGCCAGGTTGAATGGGGCTTTGAGCACCCTGATCCAGTGGGAGGAACTGGATGGGCTTAAGGTCCCTTCCAGCCCAGCCCATTCCATGATTCTCTAGGGAGCCTATGGATTTTAAAATCCTTTGTGCTTCTGTTTTCTGTACAGTGACCTTTAGGCTCCTAAAACTTGTTGAGAATTTTCCAGCTGTGTATTTATAAGAGGTGTGGAGGGGACTGAAAGCTGTAAGCAGCTTCTGCTGGAAATCACTGGTCGCCTGCCAGCAGCCCCAAGACTTCTGTTCTTCCAGCTTCTTTTCTGATTCCTTATATCTAGACTATCTGATTACTGCAATTTGTTACAAATTAACACTTCACAGACATTTTAATATTTCTTACACTTCTTCCTATTTGTCCCAGTCTTGTACGTAAATGGAAACCTCTTTCCAGCCTCAGGAACTGGATGGGGAGTTTCACATGTAACTTTTTGCCCAGTCATAAACCAGTGATCAAACCACCTTGCTGACTTTTTTTTTACCCCTCTGACTCCTCAAAGTGTTCAGTTCTGCACAAGAAAAGGGTTAAATTATTTTTCTTTGTCTTGCACAGTGACGTATTTATAGCCACAGTATAGCTAATTAGTATACATGGGCTAAAATAGATTTGGAGAGCCTAGTATATATTTTAATATGAAATTCTAAGAAGTACTTTTTCTCACAGATAGTCCAGACTATGCAAGACTGGTTAGGTAATATTTTTGGGAATGAGCTTTTTGTGTTGCCCTCTAATGCACACTTCAAAAATCTGTATTGCTTTAAATAGGCAGTAGAGAGGGATCCCAAGCTATGACTCCTACAGGGAAAAGTGTTTCTAGGTCTGGAGAAAGGTTTTTGGTGAGGAAGCTGAGGCTTTTGTCCTTGCATCGGTGTCCAACTCCCTGTGGGGAGGACAGAACTGTGACTCCTCTTGACCTTTGCTCTTCATTGTAAGGTTCAAAGGTAAGGCAAGAATGAGTGAAATTCAAAAGTTTAGAACAGATGAGGTATTTATCTTCTGAACTTAACATCCTCCACAGGAGCACAGTCCCCCTTCAGTGAGGTCTGCGTGTGCCCTCTTCAAAGGAAGTCCTGGATGCCTGCAGTTTCTGTGGGTCTAAGGAGAGACTGAACAGATACTGGAGAGACCTGTTCAGAGGTGCCAAGTAGACAAACTGTATGAGGCTCAGGAAGCTTCCAGAGCTGAAAAGCCTGAAGAGCTGGGAGACCTTGTGTCACTTGCTATGAATGCTTGCTCCATCCTTTTGCCAAGACATCTCCTTGTGGAAGCTGTTCTTATATTCCAATTTTATGGCCAATGCTGGATATTAGAGACTGCTCTGGATGGAGTCTTGCTCCGAGCCAGGGTACTGGTGTAGGCAGAGCGATGCTACCCCAAGGCAGGGACCTGACCAGCTCACAGGGGCTGCTTCCCATCTGCATAGGTGTTGCAGGCTGGAAAGGCTCTTGATTTGTAGACTTTGGATCTGGGGCTCTGTAGGACAAGCAGTGCTTTTATTCAGTGTTATTCCTTTGCTCTGATGTAAGTGCCAGGAAAGCTGCCCTGGGATAATTAGAGCTTTCTGTGCGTTTTCCTACCAGACCAGGGATCTTTCCTCCTGTACACTACCCTGTTGCAACTAAGAATTGCTTTTTGACCTTGGACTTTTCTAAACTGTGCTTCATTGAATGATCTTGCTAGGATTGCCTTTGGTGTGATCTTCTGCTGAAGTACAGTTGTTTTCTTCCTTCCTTCACTGAACATCTGTTGTCATTTAGAAAACGTCGCTAAATAAAAGAAGCATCCCCTCTGTCACACTGCCAGCAATCCCTATTGATCTTTCTTCAGCTACATAAGATAGGAAAAAGGTCAAATCCAATTATGATTTATGGTCTGCAGTCCTTCACCAAAGCTCAAGGGCAGATCGCTGCGTGCTTTTGTCATACATATCTGTATTAGCATAGGCCATAGGGTGAGGATTACTTGATTTGGAGTGATTAAGTAGGACACGAGAAGAGATTTTCTTATAGAATCATAGAATGGTTTGAGTTGGAAGGGACCTCAAAGCCCATCCAGTTCCACCCCCCTGCCATGGGCAGGGACACCTCCCACTGGATCAGGTTGCTCAAAGCCTCATCCAGCCTGGCCTTGAACACCTCCAGGGATGGGGCAGCTACCACTTCTCTGGGCAACCTCTGCCAGGGCCTCCCCACCCTCACAGGAAAACATTTCTTCATACTGTCTCATCTAAATTTCCACTCTTTCAGCTTAAAACCATTCCCCCCCCCCCACTTCCTATCCCTGTGCTCCATGATAAACCCCCCTCCCCAGCTTTCCTGGAGCCCCTTTCATTACTGGAAGGCTACTCCAAGGTCTCCCTGGTTTTAAAAAGACCTGAGTAGGAATGAGAATGTCCTGAAAAGTTTTAATAAGACTTTCAAAAATGTTCAAGTCCCTGTGGGAATGCACCCAACCCCTCAGATTCAGATCTTGTTATATTTCTATTTCCCTTCATTTTAAGCAGGGATGGAGAATGATTCCCCAGATTTTCAGCCATTGCCTTGCAG
Organism: Dromococcyx pavoninus; assembly: GCA_033558185.1. Taxonomy (NCBI): domain Eukaryota; kingdom Metazoa; phylum Chordata; class Aves; order Cuculiformes; family Neomorphidae; genus Dromococcyx; species Dromococcyx pavoninus. Next base: position 24,568 of record JAUMJL010000837.1, read on the forward strand.
GTAGCTGGAATACATAATCTCCAGGTGGGAGAGAGAGATTTGAATTCCACCTCTGCATTGAGCAGAACTTCCATGCTAGACTTAAGTAATTCTCCAACAATCAAAACCCTGACCCCAAAGAGCAAAAACAGAGTTGTCCACTAAGTTTTTTAAACGTTGATAGATGTTCTTCCTGTTTTTTGCACCAGCTACTGCCTTGAGGTTTGTGGGGTTATTTTTAAAATAAAAAGATGTAAAACCAGGAAAAAATAATTTCTTCTGCAGTGAATGTTTCTTTCCAGGTGCTGGAGAGTGGGAAAACCTAATAAAGAGGACACAGTGGCTGAAGATGTAACATGGTAGCTTGAGTAGTAATTGTTTTTGACTTTCTTGTTTCTGTCTGTATTAAGATACAAACAAGAAAAATTAAGCAGCAGGTGATAAAATACCAATAAAGATGAAGGCTGGAAAACTGAGCAGCTTTGCAAAGGTAAGAGATGTTAATGCAAAACTAAATTTGTTACTGATATTATAAAGGAGAGGGTAAAACTGTTAGCAATGCATCCCCCTTGCAGATAGGACTTTGCAAATACACATTCTGTCCACGTGAACTCCTTTCCGTGAGTAATTTAGAGCAGACAACTAATTGAATGCTCTCGTGTTGCCACGCTCCCTCCCGAGGGATAGTTGCACTGGAAAAGGCTCTTAGTCTAAATCAAAATTAGTCTTTAATATTGGAAAGAACAAACAAATGAGCCCATTGAGTTGGATGCATTTGATGAAAGTGGTTGATGTGTCACTTCTGAATTGCACTAAGTGTGCTTCAGCCTCATTGACTCCGGAGCATAAGGGCTTGCTGGAGGAGCTAATTATATTAAGAAGAAAACCAGCTGCTCTTCAGCCAAATTAAGGATGTCCTTCTTTCTCATCTCCCATCTCCACGCAGCAATGTGTTGATCTGAGGGCCCTGCAGCTTTCCAGGGAATAAGTGGCAGTTTCAGGTGTGTGAAGCTGCCTTTCCATAATTAAGGACTTGTGCCATCCCTGGCTAATGCTGCTGTGCAGTGCTACAATGTGCCAGAAAATGTGATTTTCTTTTCCTTCCCCTCCCTCCATTTTTTCCACAGATGACTCGATCGGAGGCTTTCGGTTGCCTTGGGTCTGAAGTCTCGCTGCAGGCACCGGGTGCACTTTTGCAGCTCTAAACTGAGCCTGTGGAGGACGAGTGAGCTGGGTGTCTGAAAATGTAAACAGCCTTGAAAAAGTAAATAAATTGGGAAGTGGTTCAAGCTGCAAGTCAGTCTTTTTCTGCAAATAGAGATTTTTATCTTGCTATCTGAAAGTGACATTCAAAAACTTGTTCTCTTGGGGCTGGAGGAGAAGCTCTTCATTACAGAAAAGAGGGCTGGCTATGATTAAAAAGAGAAAGTGTTCTCCTTGGGGTTTTTTTTGTTTTATTGAAGTGAAAATTGAAAAGCTGGCAATCTCTGGGCTGTCAATGATCCAATGAGCACTCCAACAGTTTCATATAGAAGCTGACAAATGCAATATGTGGAAGGCATCTATGTGGGTGCTACCTTGCGTTGGGCAATGTTAAGAGACAGCTCAGGCTCAGGTTATCTTCCTCTGTATCTTATCAAAATATGCCAAAAATACATTTATTGAAATGTAAACCCTCAATGTTTTGGCATCATCCATGTAGAAATAGCACTTCTATCTCTCAACAGGAATTCTGTAGTTCTCTGTAGGGTTCTTTTGCAGTTAAACTCTGCATTCTTGGCAAGTCCTTTGGAAGACATGCGCTCAGAAAACTTTTCCAGCATCAGAATCCCAGGAACATTTTGAAACCTACAGAAAGAACCCTTTTTCTTTCATAGATCCTACAAGTGACTTCTGGTTATTTGCTCACAAGCTAAAGAGCTTAGTAAATACTTCCAAGCATGGAAATAAAAATCAAAGGTTTCAAAAAAACATTTTTGAATATTATTTTTAAAGCCATTTTCCCAGCTTCAGCCCTCTCCCACTCCTGTTTGAGCTTTGCAGGCTTTTAGTTATCAACCTGTTCTAACATTGGAAGAACATTACTGTGAGTAGGTTTTTCTTGGTAAACAGTAACCAGGGAGATTTATATTTCTTTAAGATGCAAATCTCACAGAATGGTTTGGGTTGGAAGGGACCTCTAAAGCCCATCCAGTTCCAACCCCCTGCCATGGGCAGGGACAACTCCCACTGGATCAGGGGGCTCAAAGCCCCATCCAGCCTGGCCTTGAACACCTCCAGGGATGGGGCAGCCACAGCTTCACCACCCTCACAGGAAAATATTTCTTAGTGATGTCTCATCTCAATCTCCTCTCTTTCAGCTTCAAACCATTCCTCCTCATCCTTTCCCTGCACTCCCTGATCAGGAGCCCCTCCCCAGCTTTCCTGGAGCCCCTTTCAGTACTGGGAGGTTGCTGTAAGGTCTCCCCAGAGCCGCCTCTTCTCCAGGGTAAACAACCCCAACTCTTTCAGCCTGTCCTCACATGAGAGATGCTCCAGCCCTTGAATCATCTTTGTGTCCTCTGGACCGTCTCTAACAGGTCCAGGACCTTCCTGTGCTCAGGACTCCAGAACTGAATGCAGGGCTTTAGGTAGGCTCTCACCAGAGCAGAGTAGAGGGGGAGAATTCCCACCCTTGCCCTGCTGGTCACAGTACGTTGGGTGCAGCCCAGGACACAGATGGCTTTCTGGGCTGCGAGCGCACCTTGCTGGCTCATACTGAGCTTCTCAACCACCAGCACCTCAAGTCCTTCTCTTCAGGGCTGCTTTCAACCCATTCTCCACTCTGCCTGCAATTATGTTTGGGGTTGCCCTGTCACAGGTGCAGGACCTTGCACTTGGCCTTGTTGAATTTCTGATCCTTGAAAATCAAAGGTAATTTTCTGAGGTTTCTTTCAATTGTATCCAGCACCAAAACTACCTTTTGTTAATGTGCAGCAGAAACCTTGCTGGGGCTTTTGTACACTGCATTGCTTCTAAAGCTTTCCCTATTGTCTTATGGTGCTTTTGGAAGCTCTCCCTAATGCTGCCTTGGAACAACATTCCTGCAGACAAGGCACTGAGCACCCACCCCACCTCATCCATGAGCAAAGAGCCTGGTACAGTTGTGCATTCACTTGGATGCAGTCAGCATCAGGCAAATGTTTTAGGACAGGTTAGGAGAGAACTGCAGCTCACAGACAGAGAAAAGGGGGATACTGAGGCAGGAGAGTCTGGGTGTGCTGGGATCCTTTGAAATACACAAATTCTAGAAACCAGAACTGGTGCTTCTTCAGTGGTGAGTGCTGTCAGCCTACCCTGGAGCATGGGGAGTGTTTGAGTCTCATACAGATGGCAGACTTGGGGTACACCGTGGGTGTTTATCCTTAGGAAACCTGCAATTTTCATCAGCCATGCTTTTCTCTGTACAAGAAAGAATGACTCCAAGTAGCATTAGCCTACCTCAAACACTGGCTCGTACGTTGGTGGGGGAAATGCATGACAAAACAGAAAGCAAGAGCTTGGTTTGGGAGTTACCCTTTATCAGTGCTTCATTATTACAGGAATCTGATCCCATGGTCTTGTGCCAAAGCAGTTTTTGCTGGGAGTTTATGTGGCCTCAGGGATTAATCCCTCAAGCCGGTCCTGACGCAGGACGGGGTCTCTGCCTCCTGTGATTCAGAGGAGGCTCAAGGTTTTGGCAGCCTCACTTCACCAAACAGAAACCATTTTCAGGAAAAATGGTGAAACACAGTAAGTTGTTAGGTCACAAAACTGTACTAAAGCAATCCATCCTTTCATGGTTAACTGAAACAGCAGTGACATCGGAACAGCAGCTTTAGTTAGCACGTCCGAAGCCTTGCTGTCCATCACAGCCATCCTGGCTGTAACCATGCCTTGGGACACTGCTCCTCATTACCCAGGGGTGATAGCAGAAGGATCCCCTGGCCATTAAACTACAGCCACAATTGTACCTTTTGTATTTTGGCTGTTTTCCTCATTTCTTTCTGTTTTCCAGTGATTTTTCACCAGGGTGCCTGGACGGTGAAGGTGTTGAAGCAGGTACAGGGGATTGGGTTGGTTTCAAGAGACAGCCTGAAGAGTTTGTGAAGGTGAAGAAAAAAGAGAGTTTGGTGGGTTATTTTCACTGTGCATGTATCAGGTGTAGATAAACATGTAGATCCCCTTCATGAGGTGTTTGATCTCCTTTAGAATCTAGTTTCCTAGCATGTTTTGCCAGCTGAATTCCCTCTGGAAAATTCACAGATCATGGTGCTGCCCTAACCCAGGTCAGCTTAACCCCCACGCACACATGGATTTAAACAGTGAACAAAAACAAAACCCACCTTTCCTAAACCTCAGGCTATGTGTGATTTAAATGGTGTTCACAATCCACTTTTCCATAGACTGGCTCAACTTGCTTAGAAATCAATAAAAAATTATTATTCCTTTCATTTAGAGGCCAAGAAGAAGTTGCAGTTCTCAGACACAGCACCCTGCGTTCGCTGCTCTGCGAATGCTCGGCTGAACTGCAGACTTAGGAGGGAATTTTCAGACTGTTCTTTGTGATGGGCTCGAAGTGTAATTTGGTTGATTTAGGTTTACCCAACACCTCCAACCACAAGCACCCCGGTATTGGTTTGGCTGTAAAGGCCTGGACAGAGTACTGGAGGTGGGGGGTGGCCAGGCTTAGAATCATAGAACTGTTAAGATTGGAAAAGACCTCTAAGCTCATCCCGTCCAACCCTCAGCCCAACCCCACCGTGCCTACTAAGCCGTGTCCTAAAGTGCCACATCTACATACTTTTTCAATATCTCCAGGGATGGTGACTCCACCACCTCCCTGGGCAGCCTCTTCCAATGTTTTACCACTCTTTCAGTAAAGGACTTTTTCCTGATATCTCCCCTGGCACAACTTGCAGCCATTTCCTCTCATCCTGTCACCTGTCACTCAGGAGAAGAGACCAGCATCTACCTCACTACAACCTCCTTTTAGATAGTTGTAGAAAACTATAAGGTCACTCCTCAGCCTTCTCTTCTCCAGGCTAAAGAATCCCAGTTCCCTAAGCATCTCCTTGTAAGACTTATTCTCCAGACCCTTCAGCAGCCTCGTTGCCCTGCTTCTCCACATCCTTGTTCTGGATTCACAGTGGTCACTCAAAAACCTCAGCACAGGGACACAGTACAAAGGATTTGTCTTTCCAAGAGAAACATTTCATTCAGAATAACCCCTTTTTGCTCCATGTTAACATCTAGGCACCTTTTAAAGACAAACTTTATTGCAGTTCAAGATTTTTCCCCTTGTGCAAGGCTCTGTAAAGCTTCCAACTTCTTTACAGTCTGCTGGCTCCTACGGCTGTGGCCCACACTGCTCTTAATCTAGTTCAACAAGTATTAACAGGCTGCTTTCTGAAGATCTGGAGTATCTACAGTGTGCCTGCATTCTGCTGGGAGTCTACTCCACTGTTGTCTGCACAAGCCAGCTCATATCTTTTAGGTGAATAATCTGCAACAGCAGAGGTTTGGGCTTTCTGGCGTGACTGATAAGAGCTTTACATAGAAATGAGGCACGAGACGGTTGTGATACACAGGTCTAATCTCTCTGCTTGGTTTTTAATAGGAAACAAGAGGAAAAGCAGGTAGACAAGGCAGTATCAATGGATAATACAGTACCACAGGGCAGAGGATGAACAGCAAAGACACCTTAGTCTCTTATTTTCATGTGCTTTGCACACTAGGGTTAAATACTAAGCCTGGTTAAACAGATTCTTCCTTGACTGTAAGTGCTTGGTTACCCACCCCTCAAACTACCCTGTGAGGGTGGGGAAAAGGGTGAGGGGCTGGGGTTGATTAGGGGAATACGATGGGAAATCAGAGGTTTAGAGCTGATAAACTGTCTCCTCTTTCTCCTGTGGGTGGCAAACAGCTCTCTGGCTGACTTGCAGGAGAATTCTGCAGATAAACCATGAGTGAAAAACATGAAAGCATGATCCCTGTTGCATTAAGATCTTCACTGAAAGGGCAACAATTTTCACCTGAGAGGCTCTTTGTGGCCAGAAGGAGATATCTGAATGGGTTGAGAGGTGATGCCAGGAAGACTAATCAAAAACCCCTGGTGCAGAATGGACCACCAGACCCCATGGGAAACAGAAACAAGATGAAAAAGCCATCTTGTTGTGTGCCTTTCTCTGAGAAGCTTGTATCCTTTGGCACTGATGTACCTCCTGTGAGGTATTTCTGCTGGGTAGTGAGCTTAACCAGTTCCCAGAAAGGTTCAGCTACCACAGAAAAGGCTGGGATCAAGGCTTGGTTGACAATTGGCTAAATGTGAGCCAGCAGGGTGCCCAGGTGATCAAGAAGGCCAATGGCATCCTGGCCTGTATCAGAAACGGTGTGACCAGCAGGTCCAGGGAGGTGATTGTCCCCCTGTACTCGGCACTTGTGAGGCCACACCTCGAGTGCTGTGTTCAGTTCTGGGCCCCTCACTACAAGAAGGACATTGAGGGGCTGGAGCGCGTCCAGAGAAGGAAACGGAACTGGGGAAGGGGCTGGAGAACAAGTCCTCCGAGGAGCGACTGAGGGGACTGGGGTTGTTTAGCCTGGAGAAGAGGAGACTGAGGGGAGACCTCATCACTGTCTACGGCTGCCTGAAAGGAGGCTGTGGTGAGGCGAGTGTTGGTCTCTTCTCTCAAGTAACAAGGGATAGGAGGAAAGGTAAAGGCCACAAGTTGCACCAGAGCAGGTTTAGACTGGATATTAGGAAAAATTTCTTTACTGAAAGGGATTCTCAGGCACTGGCAGAGGCTGCCCAGGGCGGGGGTGGAGTCCCAATCCCAGGAGGTGTTTAAAAGATGAGTTGATGAGCTTCTTAAGGACATACTTTAGTAGTGGACAGGGACGGTTGGACTTGATGATCTTAAAGGTCTTTTCCAAACAGATAATTCTATGATTCAAAGGAAGGGAGAGGTGGACCTCTGTATATCAGCTGTAGTGAGCCGAGTGTCGTAACTTCCCTGAACTCTAGTGTTCAGGTCTCAGCTGAGTGCTGGCAACACTAACTACAGTTTCTGGGTATCTTCCCATTAAGTAGCTTCCAACTCAGTTACAAAATAACCCAGATTTTAAACACAGATTAAACCCTGCCCTTGTGTACATCTCATCTACGAACAAAAATACCTTCCCTTGAGCCTCTGGTTTTCCAGCCCCCTCCCATTAACCTTTCTTGCCACAGCATGAGGCAGCAGGAAGGACTTCTCAAGCCGTTGCCCCCAAATGCTCTGTCCAGTGCATCCCCTACCCTGACATCCACGTGGATAGGGAAGGGCCACATCATTCCCACACAGGCATGTTCTGGGTGCTCTGAACTGTCACAAAACTGAGCCTCATTTGGGATGGTTTAAGCAAGCAGATAAATGTTTTAGTGTTTCAGAACAGGGAATCAATCACACCTGCCAAATTCTTCTTGGTAAATAAGATTAAGCTTTACCAAAGACACCTGAAACCATAAAACCTATTTTTCCATTTGAAAACTTGCTTGTTTCCTTTTAGTAAAGCTTTTCCTTTCTTAAGAACGCTTTTTAGGTCATTGTCTGGTTCTGGCCAGTCACTGAAAAGGGGAAAAGTAATGAAAATTTGTGCCGAAGACCTTTCTCCCTTAGGTAGGAAGAACCACTGTAGGAGTTGTGGGCTGTGACCTTCTGAGCCAGCTGAGTCGACCTCAAAGCATTGCAGGGAGGTGGATGCTCAGGACTCCCTCTTCAGAGCCTTCACCAAGGCCACAGCTTTACTTCATTTGCTTCAGTCTCTAAATAAGGTGGTGCTCAAGATGCTCCCGAAGGGAACTTGAGACCAAGTGCATCTCTGAAAAACCACCATGGGGAGAAATATGTTGGCTATAAATGACTGAGGAGCTACAACACTTAAACCTTGAGGAAATGTATCGCTGCAGCAGAAGACAGGTTGGGAACCTGGGCAGAAGCTGGGCAGTCCGAGATAAGAGAACCTGGGGGATGGGGGGAAAATCCACGTGGTTCTTTCAAACCAGGCTCTGCTCTCCTGATCTTTCACCACATTCAGCCCAAGATCTCTATCTGGGAGAAAAGGCTGGGTTTCATGTTAACAGGCTTTAATTACATGGGTAATGTTCTTGCTTCTCCAGGTGTTGGGTTACTGCCCATCCTCTAAAAGCAAGGACATTTCTCCTAAGGTTATGAGCTTCACATGCATTTATTTGTCATGTCACCCACGTAAAACCTTTCTTCTCGTGACAACAGGAAGGTGGTGCTTTCTGTGCTGTGAATAAAAGCATTGGCAGAAAACTGGAGATGATGTTCATGCACTTGGGGCAGTTGTTTGTTTTATTTTTCTGTCTGAGATCTTTTTGTTTGTCTCTCTTTTTTTTTTTTTCCAAAAAGTCATCTTTCTCTGGCTCTTTGAAATGCACCGAGTGGATGATTAAGTGCAGGAAGCATTCAGTCTCTGGGCGTGATTTGTATGCTAATCAATGAAACCAGCACCGCTGAGTTGTGTCACACTGGGACATCAAAGCAGGCTGTTAGGGAAGGGCTGGAAGAGCTCCAGAGGTAGCCATGGGCTCCGGGAGCTGGCGGTGGTCGCTGGAGGCATCCCTGAAGGAGTGGAAGTCCCGGTGGCGAGCAGGGTGAGGCTCAACTTTATACTGACTTCACCAGAGTTGTCTAATAATGGAATCTGCATAGGGCTGGCAAAATCCACCCCTGAAGGGAATTCACTTCAGGGGAAACGGTGCCCTAAAAGCATTTCATTATTTTTACGACAGGAGCCATCTGAATAGAAACACTTTAATACTTTGAGCCAGATTTTATAGTGCACTCCTCCTCGATTTTGTGAAACCTTTGAAAAACACCAGAACCAGCCCTTGATGACCATCAGTTCCATGAAGCCCAAAGGCAAAGGACTTCATTCTTTACAAACCAGCAAAACAAATAGGTAGGGTTGCCATTGGTGGGTGTTATTTTCTCAATACGAGGCCTGAATCTGAATACATCTGGGTTAAGAGTAATGATGTTCTTTGGAGGTTTTTGTTAACACTGACTCACTTTGTGCTCCAGATCTCAGTGTCCCTCTCCAGCTCCTGGTGTGAGCACAAAGGCAGTTCTTACTGTGCTTAACTAGAACATCAGTTACAAAACCTGAGCACTTGAAAGCTGGGAAATGAAGAGGTAAGACCTCATTCATTTTAACTATTTACACATCGTAACCACTTACATGACTTTTCTTAAAAATAAGCAAAAGCCTTTGCCCTCTCTGCAGGTACCTAAATTGAAATCAGACAGGTATTTAGCAGTCTTCTCTGAGTGTTTTTTTTGTAATAGAATTTTTTTCAGTTTGTGGTGATTTGTAATTAATTATCTCTTTCTTACACAGATGAAGACTGGGCTCCTGTACACCTGGCTCAGAAAACTCATCAGTGCACTGCATCCAAGGAGCAAAATCAGTGGCTAACCTGATCTTATGTGCTGCTGAACACCTGTTTTCCCATGGTAAGTGAAGATGCACTGCACTGACTGCGTCCTCGGTCCTTCGTCTCCTGTCCAGAATTGACATCTTTCTGCAGAGGCCACAGTCCTACAGAGAGGAGACCAAATGTCTGACCCCACAGCTGCAGAATCATAAGCTCTTCCACTTGAAGGGAAACCCTCTGCCACCTTCACAGACCACCCTACCCATCAGGACCACCGTCAGCTCTTAGACACCACGAGGCCATGAAGCTCATTCCTTCTCTTGAATGTCGTTACTGACCTCCCATTGACACTAGTGCACACGTTCACCAGGCCTTTGCTCTACGGAGGTCTTTGAGAGGCTGAAAAGGGAACTGTTGAAACAGGATCTCAGTATCACTATTTTGGAGTAAAGCTGAAGAGATTGAAGCATTTCCCCAAGCCCTGCAGAGCCTGTAGCCTAACTACAGATTTGCACTCCTGGCTGTTTTCCCAGCTGTCATCAGCTGTGAAAACCACACATTTGCTATGCCAAGGACAGGGTGGTCAGACAGTGTGAGGGGAAACGGAAGAAAACAGAGCAGAGCTGGAAAAATAAGTCAGAGCACTGAGCAACTGGCTGGTGAAGCAGAAGATGAGGCTGCCTCCAGCTCCGTATACCTTAATTTTTGAGCCACAACTGCCACGCTCTCCAAGTCTCCAGCACCAGCAGAACCACGGTGGCTTTACCTCCTCACCACACTCTTTCTCTAGGCAATGGCTTATTTAATCTCTTCCTGAAGCCATCCCTCTATATTAGATCTCAGTGAGAATTCTGGTGGGAAAAGTGTGGGAAAAGCTTTTCTCTTGTTATAGTGCAAGAGTTGGTGCCATGGTATGAGGTGCTGCAAACGCCCAGGTAGGAGCGGTCCGTGCCATGGGGAGGGAGGAGTGGGCTCCCAGGGCCCAGAGCATAGAATCACAGAATGGTTTGAGTTGGAAGGGACCTTAAAGATTATCCAGTTCCAACCCCCAGAGCAGTGTGTGGGTGTTACAGAGTTGGAAAGAGAGGAACCCCTCATCCTTAGAAACTGCACAAGGCTCACTGCCTTCAAAGCAATTTCCGAACATGAACTGAGCTGCACAAGATCCCTGCAGGTAGTTAATTAAGTATCATCTTCTTTTGAAAGATGGGAGGGAGGAGAAAGAGAAAATTCATGAGGGCAGAGCAACATAACATGCCCAAAGGATGAAAGAAGCATTATCAAAACCCAGAGCAGCAATGGGCTGTTCCCGGCTCCTCATCCTCGGCTTCAAAAGGGGCCTGGGCAATTTGTTTTTAACAGGTAATCCTTCAGCATAAAAAGATTTAGGGTCTGCAGGAGGATTTTAATATTTTTTGGTTTATGGCCACTTCTTGTCCTTCTGCTCACAACGGCAAAGTGGACCTGGAGAGCCTTGGGAATGAGAAAAATCAAAATAAGGTTCAAAGCAAGGGTTGCTGCAGAAAAATGGGCTTAAAGATTGAAGATCCTGGGTTTTTCTGCTCTAGCTTCAGCACTACACTTTCTTCCACATTTTTGTGGCTATTTTTAGTAACTTTTAGCCAGATCATTATTACAAATCAGCTTTGCAAAGATAGCAACAATAACTTGTTGTGGCTGAAAATGGGGATTTCAATAAATCAAAACCAGAGAAAAACTGTAAAACAAACCCTGCTCTTAAGCTTGTTTTGCTTTTTTAAAAAAAGTGCTCTGTTCTCAGGGAAAAGAGCAATTTTGTAGAATTTTTTTTTCAAAAAGACGTATAGACACATTTTGAAAAAAAGGGAATTTTGCTCAAAATCCAAGTTTGGACAGACATCCAGAGCCATGTCAGCACCGTATTCTCAATTCTTCATCTGACATGAAGAAAACCTTTAAGCATGTTATTTTTTCAGCCCACATCACACTAAGCAGTAGTGGGCTCAGTCATCATTTAGTAGGGAACTGAAGTTTCAGTAACTTTTTTTTCAAGACAGAGGAGCACTGTAAGAAAAATCGGCTCCAGGGAGCCTCACAAGGGAGGCTTTGTGTGGCAAAAAGCTGGATTTTTAGGTCAGCTTGGCTAAACTGAAGGAGCTGATTTGTGTGTTAAACAGAAGGACTGCCTGGCTTTTAAGCTCAGACTTTTCTTTTTTCTGTGTTGACATAAGTCATGAGCCACACTGATTGCTTTTGGGTGGTGTTTGTAACTGGCACCAAGTGGCTACCAGTGAGGGGCAAGAGCTTGATCGTATCCCAGTCATAGAATGGTTTGGATTGGAAGGGACCTTAAAGCCCATCCAGTTCCAAACCCCCTGCCATGGGCACGGACTCCTCCAACTGGATCAGGGTGCTCAAAGCACCATCCAGCCTGGCCTTGAACACCTCCAGGGATGGGGCAGCCACCACTTCTCTGGGCAACCTGTGCCAGGCCCTCACCACCTCAACGTTTAACGAAAGGTGTGTTTCTGCAAGAGGTGACTGCCAAATGGGCACTTTCTTGCTCCTCTTTTCTCCCAGAACAGTGGATATCTAGCATTTTCATTGAATACCAAGTTAATAAAGTAATTTGGGATGTTAAATCATACCGTGCATAAAATCTGGTTTGATTAAATGGGTGATATGTGGTTTTCCCTGGGCCACCAGGTAATGCCAGTGCAGGTACCTGCGTTGTCTCAGGATGACTTATGAGGAACAAGGAAATCTGAGGCTGGATCAGCAGCATAACAGGTTTCTGCTCTACCCCATCTCTGAGGGTTAACAAAACACAGGAGGAGGACAGCTGCATGGACTGATACGAGAGAAGCTCTAAGAAGATGAAGGATTCCCCAGCCAAGCTTCACTGCAACTCTACGAGGGGATGAGAATGATGTCAAAACTGCTGCTGCGAAGAAGACACCTCATTCAACATCTGTGACAGGAGACACAACCACTGCCTTTGGCGAAGTGTGAAGTCCACTCTGAGCAATGAGTTAGCACCATTAGCTTTGTGCATTGCTTAAGCCATTAAAATGGGATTTAAATGGAGATTAAGCAATGCGTGGGGTCCTGCAGAGACCACCTGTCCTCTGATCAGAAACCCTCAGCAGAGATAAGGAGGAAGGAAGATCCCTTGGGTAAGGGCCAAAGCCAGACAGAGACTTTAAGGAGAGATGAAAGGGGGAAAAAATAGATGTCTGAAAAAATAGATGTGAGATGTCTGATTTCTCCCATGTTCCTGCTCTATGGAGGCAGGAAGTGCTCAAGAGAGAGGGCAAAGGGGGAATCAACAGTCAATAAAATACATGTCGCTCTCCTGTCAGTGTGCCAAATGCTGTATTTGCTCTCACTGTTATTTTTGTGGACTGCTCAGCTGGTTCTGGATGCACCACCAGCCAGAGCCAGCGCACAATTAAGCCTTTCTGCAGGAATTCACAGGACAAGCCGTTCCCACAACATGTCAGTAGATGGCAAAAAGCTACAACCCTTGTACTAAGCAAGAAGTAAATATTTTTCCTACTCCTGCAAGAACAGGAGGTATCTGTGGGCAGCTCTATCCAATCAGTGGAGGTGGATCATATTGCCAGAGCTCCTTGCACTCCTGGGAGGGAGTGGACATCCCAGAAAGGACAACATCTCATGTCTGGAGCAGGCAAAGAAGCTCAGAAGAGAAACAGGAGCTGCCTCCCTCCTCTTGTTTCATCAGAGGAGCCTTGTGCCGTCTCTTGACTTTTCTCAGGAATTATTTAAAGAAAGCTGGAAACTGTAAAGGCTTAATCACTGTTTCAAGCATTGGAAAACAACAGATTTAGGGCTGTCCTATCTTGGCACAGTCTGAGGATACCTAGTTAGACAAACAAAAACGTGCCACGGATGATATTTTTGAAGCTGTTGATAATACTTTAATCTTCATGTACAGCCTGAAATGGAGCCGCTCAAGTCGATGTTCTCGGGTGCTTTTCTCTCACAGCTTTGTGTAAGCAGATTGAAGCAATCCCAGTTGCCTGTCGCACACCTTCCAGTGAGGCAAGGCAGATAAAGGCTTTAATAAGGTTAGTGGAAACATCCCAGTGCCTTTGATGGTAGTTTTTTCTTCTGCTTTTGAATGTGTGCACGTACTGAGGAAGGCAGGACGTTGCATGATGCTGAAAACTTGCATTCCTGAGGAGGCCAAATACTCTGAGCACCAGATGAGACAGAGCTCAGGAAGGTTAGTAAAATCATATTAATCCAGGCTGCTCAATGATATCCAGTTACAGTGTGGCTTTGTTCAATTTTGTTTACCTAACACCACTCTTTACTAAATGTAAGTAAATAATTTTTCTGCTCAGGAACAATAACAAAGTTATTACAGCAACCCGGGCTGCAAGGTCTCTGAAATACCTTCCTGCTTTATTGGATACAGAGATAAGGTTCATTGAGATTTCCTCTTATAGGCTGTACATTTAATTCCTAGTGATTTTTCCAGACATTAATCACTGATGGTGGCTTTCCCCAGCTCGATTGTCTGCTTCAGGCTGAGCATTATAACTTTGTTTTAACACTTCAGCAAAAACAGTTCAGTTAATCCTGAGCAGGAGGAACTTGTGTTGCTCAGGCCATGTTCATACCACCAATAAAAACATCTTAGAACAATTTCACTGGGAAATCAACATCCTTGTGCTTTGGGGCAGAGAGCTATCTGACAAACATCTCCCCCTTCTTCAGGGCTGTGCCATCTGCTGGTGCCCATAGCCACATCGTTAACTACATAAAGTCTCCATTCTTTGTCATTTCGGTGAAAACTGACAACATGGATTCTTGGAAGGTGCTGCATCTGGCACAGCTCCTATCCACGACTTGCCCAAAGAAGTCATGGCTGCCCCATCCTTCGAGGTGTTCAAGGCCAGGCTGGATGAGGTTTTGAGAAAGTTGATTCAGTGGGAGGTGTCCCTGCCCATGGCACGATGCTTTGGAACTGAATAATCTTTAAGATGCTTTCCAACCCAAACCATTCTGTCATTCTGTGATTGTATGTGGAGACTTGTTCAACCTGTAGGATGGATCCAGCCTTGCTTCAAAGCTGGGTGGCTGGTGGGAGGTACAGAAATGCCTTTTAAGGCAGCAGGTAACTCACCCCATCGCAGGATTGATGGTGGAAACATCACCCCCTGGGGGTGCCCCTTATTCCTCCTCCCAGGTATGAATAGAGTAGGTGACTGAGGCTTCACAGCCCTTAGACAGCCAGAATTAGGTCAGACAAATCCCACTCCCCTGCTCTGAAACCTTCCCTCTTGGGTCTTCCTCCTCTCACTACGCGCTGCTCCACACCACCAAAATCAAACCCCGCACAAGCTTCCTCATCATTATCCCTTCAAACTCCTCCCAGACTCGTGCCTGCCAGCCGGGATGCAGCAGTGTTCCAGCCTCTGCTCCCCAGGGAAGCAGCCTGGGGATAAGGCGAGGGGCTCTGCTCAAACACAAGCACTGGTTTCTGTGGTGCGTGACTTGGACCGAAGCCGTGAGTGCTCAATTATGTTGAGTGGCAAGTTTCATCCTCTTCATCGTTGACTGTGATGACTCAGCCTTCAAAATATGAGCTAATATGGAGCATTTGGAATTGGGAGCTATTCAGAGAAAAACATCTTTGTAAAGCCTTCCTTGCTGAGTTGCAGCACAGGCGTTTTAGGGGTTTTTTTTCCCATCTTCTGTAATTTATAGAAAAGTCTAGGTTTCACCTTCAATAACAGAAAACATTTCATTTCCAGCCTCTGAAAGGAAGTTAGAAAACATGAGAAGAGGATGAGCTGCTGACTGCCTCTCTACAGGTTATGATGAATTAATACAATCAAGAGAGCACGGTCAAGCAATTCTGAGCACCAGAAGTAGGAAGTGGCGTTGGAGATTTTTATCGCCTCCGTAAGAGCAAATTTTGCACGCTGTAAAGTGATAAATTAGCACCCAGAGTCTCTTCTTTGCACAGGCTGTGATTGGATCGACTGGTCCACACACTCTTCTCCGTGGGCAGCACTCTTCCCCAATGCTGGCAACATGATTATTGGAAAACTAATCAGCTCTATCTGAGATAAATTGCATTTCCACCAATTATAGCTTAATTGTTGACAGATGGGAACACAGAAGGGAGATGTGTCACATCATTAAGAGGACAGGTGTATAGACAAGTGCCAGATTAATTGTTCCAGCCCATTAAATCATTGACCTTTTCAGCATACCCTCAGCATCAAATTCAAAGCTCTCACGATATT
This sequence comes from Dromococcyx pavoninus, assembly GCA_033558185.1. Lineage (NCBI taxonomy): Eukaryota > Metazoa > Chordata > Aves > Cuculiformes > Neomorphidae > Dromococcyx > Dromococcyx pavoninus. Next base: position 40,270 of record JAUMJL010000837.1, read on the forward strand.
TCCAGCTCACACACAATGACTGTGTTTATCAGCAAAGTTCTTAGGGGTGTTTTAAAAACACGCAGACTCCAGACACAGATTTAGTAGCAACAAGCAGTTATATTTTCTCATTAAATTCAGTTTCTTCTTCCTCCTTCTCCGTGTTAGGGTTTGCTTTCTTGGCTTTTCAGTGAAATCTCATGGTGTGTGGGCTTTTTCCAAAGAGCAGTTTTCTCCATGAAGCAGGGAGATGTGCTGTAATGGGCTGTGCGTGTAGGAACCTCAAAAAGAGAGAGAGGTGAAAGCAGGGCAGAGCAGCTCAACGCTGGACAGCTGTGCTGAAGGCTCCAGCTTTGATGGGGAGCTTTGGCTGTGATTTCCAGCTCCTGCTTTACCTGTGATTTTCAATAACACCTGAGAGAGACAAATAGCTAAAGACGGGTTTAAACTGAGTCAGCCATGGGTGTCCAGTTCCCCTAAATATGTGTAAAAATGTGTCTCCTGCTCTTTGTCTGGCTATGTAATCCAGGAAGCTGAGGATGCAGTGCAGACACATCCAAAACAGCTTTGTAGGAGGTGGTGCAGGTTCCAAATAGTGATGCAGAACACAGTTCATCTGTCCTGAGCTACTCAAGCCCTGCACTGTCCTGGATAATTGAGAACTGACTCCAGATCTAGTTGTTCTGGATGTCTCAACTTGAAAAATAAGAGGATAAGAATTCCAGCTGAAGGAAGTGAAAGTCATTGTGTTGGTACTCATATTTGTTACTCCAGAAGTCCCTGTTCTGTGCCAATGAGCTGATTTGAAGTTGTTTTACCCTTGGGTGGGCTTTAGAGAGACCAACTGGAAAGCAACAAGCAGGAGGTACAAGGAAGAGTTAATGCCCATTGTCAGCTCTGCAACTTCAAGTGGAGGTAAAATTGATGCTGGGAATTAGGCAGGTCTTTTTCCCACAGCCAGGACTTGTGGTAGGATCCCTCCCTTCCTTCTGTGGCATTGTTTCTCCCCTTATTCAAGTTGTCACATTAAAATAACTATAAGATGCATAACTGAAATCCTGGGGAGTCATTTTATACATATGCTTGAATGATTTATTGCTCTACAAAGCTGATGGACCTTTACCACAGTGGCCTTTACAAAACTACAAAGACAACCAGATAGGAGACAGGAGAACTGGGTGAAGTCCTCTCAGATAACAAATGATTTTATAAGGAAAAATTTAGGAGAGATGGAATCTGCATGTATCTCTGATAGATCTAGTAGCTTTCCTATGACCATCTTTTTCAATATACTTGGAAATATCAGGTTGGAAATGGGACAGCCTGGCCAAATTCCCAGTGGTTGCAGCAGCCTTGACCAGCACACTGCACCACCAGGGAATGTGTCTGCAGGAGATGCTGGAGATCCCTCAGATTCCACCACTCTCTATGCAGGGCCGAACTCTGAATAGAGGAGGCAAGTGAATGAAAGCCAGGTTTTCAGAAGACTAACCATAAAACTGGAGGTTAGTGCTGAAGAAAGTATATGTATTTCAGTGTCCAGGGCAGGGGAGGAGAGGAAATTCAAAGAAAAAAAGTCAGAAAGGAATTTTAGAAATGCTGGAATATTTATTTTAAAGATCTCCTAAATTAATCATTTACCTTGCATTTTAAACTGGTGGTTTGGAAAAGGATATAAGGTTAAAAACAAGTTAAAGAGAAAGGTTGAATAACCCAAAGGCAAGCAAAACATTTCATTTTAGCTGGAACTTAATTTTGGGGGTTAACCCAGAGTATCTTCTGGCTTCTGCTTGGGTTTTTTGCCAGCCTGCTCCTCCTCCCTGTACCCCTACTTCATCGTGGCACAGTCCAAGCCATTTTTTCCCCAGGTATTTTGATTCAGCCACATAACCCAGACAGTCACTCACTCCAGAACAGTCATCCTCTCATTTCCAGTGGTCCTTTCCACCAGCCTCTACTCCCAGAAATGCCACTTACTACAAACATCGGGTCTCTACCCTCAGTCCATCCATCTGGGTTCAGCCTCCCTGAGCTGTGGCTTCTTACTTCAGCACATCCCTTTAAACCCACGCCATGCTACTCAAATTCCTTATCAAAGAAGTCATCGAAGAGAGAAATTCTCTCTGTCTTGGTTCTCACAAGGGCAGGTTTGCGTTGAATCTTCTCTTCCCTTTCCCACTCCTCAGAACTGGTGCTGAAGGTGTCCCAGAACAGATCCCTTGTCTGTGGCTCCCTGCAGAACCACAGATCAACCTTCCTGCTGCTGCCCAGAGAGAGTTCAGCCCCATCATGTTGCCTGGAGAGTCTTCTATCCTTTGTATTTCCTTGGGAAGAAAAAAAAAATCATAATATTGTGGAGCTGCACATCCAGTTCTGTAGGGTTTGGCTGGAAAAGGCTATATGCAGCTGAAGGCATTCAAAGCAGATCCTGAGACATCCCTGCATGACCAGACCTCATGCTCTGGACTTGACAGGGCCAGGTAAAATATATTCAGAATTACTTCTGTGAAATTACAGAGTCTGGCAAAAGCATGTATGGTTTTAGCCCTGAGTAGAAGAGATATGAGGTGGAGAAACACGAGGGAATAAGAACAGCTAAGTCAGTTCCCCTTTCTCATAACAAAAGTTCACTGGCAGACAAGTCTTTCACTGATTTAAGCATTTTTTGCCCTCACTGATACATTTCCAGCCCGTGCTGAGTGTTGTCACATGCAAACAATGTAGAACAGGGCTTGTGGCTCAGGGATATCAGTATGAAATGGCAGCTGAGATTCACTTCAATTTCATAGAATCATAGAATGGTTTGAGTCAGAAGGGACCTTAAAGTCCACACAGCTCCAACAACCCTGGACCTTCAGGAAGTCATTTGTCATTTTTTTTTCTCCTTCACCCTCTTGGCCATCATATTGGTGCAGCTTCAGATGTTCCCCCCACCCTGTCTATGTTCACCTATGCAGCGGTCTATACGCTCACCTCCTGGGATGCTTCTGCCTGATGGACCCCCAACTCTCCAAGGACACAGGACCCCAGAAACACCCTCTCACCTCACACTCAGTTTGCCACGCAGCAGACGTGGGACAAGCTGAGACTATTCTGATGGTGGGAACCTGCTTCTGCAGGGACGTGGCCCTGAGGATTTTGATTTATAACCCTATGGCTATTCCATGGCTCTTAATTCACATCTGCTCAGATCTGTTTGGATGCTACCAGAAAAGCATCCCAGGGACCTGCATCCTACTCCAAGGTATCCCAACACTTTGTCTTAGGACCATGTCTCATTGCTTTGCCCTCACCCAGTCTTTTGAACTTGCACCGTGTCACGGCAGGAGATGGAGCAGTGGAAGCAGCTTCCATAGAAGAACTTCAGTGATGAAATTTAAGAGGCTGGCAAGTTTTGCATCTCCTTGGAAAATTATTCTACTTACCACAGTCGTCTCCATGAAAATGCTGATTGTGCTCAGCAGGGACAAGGTCTCGGCGTTCAGCGCTGTCACCTCTCTGGAGAGCGTCAAGAGCTTTCTTTGGGCTGAATTCCTTGATTTTTTGTTTATTGATTTTTGCCTCCCTGTGGAGATTTCGCTTCAGCACTGCCTGAGTTTGCAAACGAGTCATCAACACAAGCAGCAGAGGAGTGAACACGTTTAACAGCTCGACGAGGCAGATCATTAGCGGGGCTGAAAATAATTACGCAGTCGAGTAGTTTAAACAGGGCAAATGGTATTTGCTAAACTGGGTACGTGAGAGAACATGACCCAGACAGAGAGTTTTGGTTTCTCCATGGACCACAGCCAAATGCAGGCAAAGCATTAAAAAAACCCTACTGATCACAGAGGCCCTTGGGATGCTCCCCACCTCTCCTCTGCCCAAGTCACTGGGAAAGCTTCATTTGAACTTCCCAGCTACAGGCTTTAAGCTTCCTGGTCGATGGGAGAGATGCCAGGGATGAGCAAAACCCCGTTTGAGGTGGGAAACCCCAACCTATCCCCAGATCTGTTTCAGCATTACCTCTCGTCGCCTGCGGGTCAAGTCCAGCATCTGCAGCTTGTGCAAGTGCTGCCGCCTGCCAGGGAGGTGTTTCAGGCTCTCTTCCCTCTTCTCCAGAGCCTACGAGGTGTTTAAAAATGTAAATAAATACACCTGCACTTTCTGAAAGAGAAGGAAACAGCCACCAGCTCCCAAACCCATGCCTGGCCCCTCGGGTGCTCCCCTGATAAAGGCAGTGAGCGTCTCCCTGCGTGGCCAACTTGCAGTAATTTATCACAGCTTTCCGCTGTGCTTGCAGTTTATCTCACAGCTTTGGGGTATGGTGGGAAAAATCTTCATTAAAACAACCTATGCCTGCTTATGCCCCTCAAGGTGTTACAACTTTCAGTTAGCTGCACCAGATCTGAAAGGAGGAACCACTTCTGCACATTTAGGGTTGCAAGGGCTGTTCACCTTCTCCCTGCCACTGCAAGCAATTCAAGTTCAAGTTGCTTGGCCATTTAAAAAAGTGGTCCTCAGAGCTTTGGCCTCAAAAATACTTTAGGTTCTGGCTCAGCAGGTCTGCCTCCTCATCCAGGGAACTGTCATGCTGGAGACTCATAAACTTTTCCCTTATTATGTATCCTTCCACCCACACACCCCTGTTGCAGACAGTTCCTGAGCTCAGCCAGGGACAGGAGCCCAGACAGTGCAAACCACCAACTTGTGCTCTTGGTGGTGCCCAGACCACAAGGGAAAGGAGCCTGCAGCCAGGAACAAAACATGCACAGGACTCACTCTATGCCCTTACCTTCTTTTCTGGGCTTGCAGCCACTTCTTGCTGATGCCAGGGCTTTGCAGGAGCAATTGCTTGTGGAGGGCCAATAGATTCCAGCCTCTACAAGTCAGATATTTATAATACTCAGCATTGCTTGTTCTACTCAATCACAAAACCTAATATGAAACTACTCTGAGATTCTTCCAGCTCCAGTTCTGGCCCAGCTGCTTGAGATACAGAAAGGAGAATGACATCTCTAGCAGATGCTCAAGGAGATTAACATCTCCTTAGGTGCTTTGGGAGTGGACAAAACTGAGAGGATCTCCTGCATTACAGTTAAAGGTAGGTATTTCTCTTTGAACCTGAACAGTGCCCAAGGCTCCAGCCAAGACCCCAGCGAGAACAAACCCCAGCCCAGATTGCTTCATGTCAAAACTGAATCGTGGAGTTGTGTCATAATTTAATCTAAAGTCTCTCAGTAGACGATCTGAGGGCAGATCCCAGTTACCCGAGACCCAGAGCACCGTTCCTCCTGCCTTTTATCTTGGCCTGAGTACGACCTTTCTCTGCAGGACTGTGCATGGTACAAAGTGCTTTTCCTGGTGGCTAATGAAGTGGGCAGAGACTTGCTTTACAGACTGCTCTGAGCATGAATTTTTATGGAGATAAGTTGTCTTTTTAAATTGTGCCAAGCTACTAGATGATACTGGGTCATTTTGTGGCTTGACACTGCTAGTGTCCCCTTCTAGGATGGGAGCTCAAAAATAAGGGGTGCATTGTCAAGGACTTGATCAGTAAGACCTGACTTACACTTTATGTGGTGCATCATTTCTCTAGTGGAAGGTGTCCCTGCCCATGGCAGGGTGGTTGGAGCTGGATGATCTTTAAGGTTGCTCCCAACCCAAACAATTCTATGATGATTCTATGATTGTTAACCCCTTGAGTACAAACTAGAATGTTCTCTAAATGGTGACATGCCTCTGACTGTCTGCACTGAACTGCCAAAGCTTGAGCTGCAGTTTTGAAGCATCCATAATCATAGAATCACAGAATGGGTTGAGTTGGAGGGGACCTTAAAGCCCATCCAGTTCCAACCCCCTGCCATGGGCAGGGACACCTTCCTCTGGATCAGGTTGCTCAAAGCCCCATCCAGCCTGGCCTTGAACACCTCCAGGGATGGGGCAGCCACCACTTCTCTGGGCAACCTGTGCAACTATCCTCACAGTTAAAAACTTCTTCCTAAGATCTCATCTAAATCTTCTCTCTTTCAGTTTAAAACCATTCCCCCCTCATCCTATCCTGGCTCTCCCTGAATAATGGAGGAGAAAAAAAAGTCAGCAGCATTGTGTAAATGAGGCAATCCCCCATCAGCTCCAAACACCAAGGTCACACCTATTTCAGCATCAAAATAAAAACCAACCCAGAAAAGTGAATATGAAACTTAAAGAATGTCACTAGATGGCAGCATGTGACACCACAAACTGCGGTCTGGGCTGTGCATCCCTCCTGGGTGCCACCAAGGCAGCCAGCGCAGGGTGACTGAAGGCAGATTAACTCCCGCATCTATTGGCTCATCTCATCGCTCCCAGCAGGGAAGCCAAGTTTCAGGCTTTGGGCTAACGTTGTGTCTCAGGCTGGAAAATTGCCTCTTTGCTTTCATCTCTGTGAACCTCACAGGATTTTTCTCTGGAATTACTCCCTGACCAGAATCCTCTAAAAGTCCTTCAGAAGGCCATATCACTCTGCTCCACTGTTAGAAAATGTTCCCATGGGAAAAAAAAGGGCTTTTGCTGAGGCTCTTTACACTCCCTAACAGCAATGGCAGAAGCACAGGGTAGGATTAACAGTGGTGTTGTCCTGCAATGGGTTTTACCAGTGTTTTAATAATACATTAATTAATCTGTAATAGAAATGTGATCAATGACTAAAATTTACACGCTGGTAGGAGATTATTAAACAAGACTGTGATTCCATGTGACAATTCACCAGGCATAGCTGGGCTCATTCCAGATGCTGCTGCCTCATCCTCCCACCAAATCCAGGGACATATTATTCAATAGTTGGTGCCCAGTTGTGCTCTCTCAAGCCACCAGTCTTGTCCAGAGCTGCAGCCTGGGTTTCAGCTGACCCCGACTGGTGGCTCCTCTGTTCTTTATTATATTAAGAAGACCTTAATCACAGCAAGGAAGCCTTGAGTGAAGTTCCTCTGCTTCAGCAGGTTTGCTGTTGTGGGACACGGGCAGAGGGTTTGTCACCAAGTTTTGGGAAAGTGGAGATGCACTCAGAAGGGAACAAGTGGATCTCATAGCAGCACAGGGAAGTGAGATGTTCACTCAAGGATTTTGATTGAAAGGGGGTGCATCGGTGGCTGGTCCAGGCTGCACCCAGTGGTGGGATGACCCCAGCACCCACAGTCCTGCCACAGAGAAGGGCATGGCCAGCTGGGGCAAATGCATCTCTGTCATTGGTTAAACAGCCAAGAAGGGTATTTGCCTGTTTGTCCCCAACCACCAACAGCTGAGGACACCCTCCAGGCACCTCATTAGGCTGCTGCTGTGCCTCCTGCAGCTGGGCTCTCTCAGAAGGATCTCAGCAGCAGGTGAGATCGCTCCTTAATTGCTAATTAAAAGTCTTGCCTAAACAAAAGCATTGGGTGGTATTTCCAGTGGCTGAGTGCTTTGTTAAGCAAAAGACCCTTGCACCTGTATTTGGAGGTGTCTGCTCAAGCTGTCCCATTCCCCAGTCTGATTTTATTCCTCTGAGCTCTATTTGCTTTTAGGTTTGGAGCCCTCAGACCTGGACCAAGCGGCACTGAAGAAACAAAGCTGAAAGTCTCAAGCTGAGGCTCTGAAGGAGAAAGATCTGAGGAGCAAAGTGGGGGAGCTGCAGCTCTGGGGCATCCAGGGGTTAAGCCTGGTGCTTGCTAGCATCCCTCTCGGCCCTCTATGGGCAGGTAGGAAAGGAGGGTGAAGTCAATCTTAGCTTAACACTGATACCTTCACATTTGAAATAGCAAGCAGGTAAGAAATGGGAAGCTGGGAGGCTGTGGCTGGCTGGTTTGGGAGGGTGTGGAGAACCAGTGAAAATGCAGGTGGAGCACAGAAAGTAGTGTGGTTCTCTGGATTTGAGTTTTACATTCACAGCAAGAATTGTACAGCCTTGGTAATGCGGGTCTAGCTTAGCCCTGTGAGCATGTGATGGCCAGAGCCTCACCCAGGTTTTGTGCTCTATAAAAGCACCAGTGCAGAAAAACACCAGTGCAGAAAATGTATATGGAGGGCTTCTTGTGTGTGTCCCCCCCCTTTTTTTTTTTTCCAAATGAAGTGGAAAACAAGTCTTAGGAGGAGGGGCTGAGGGAACTGGGGTTTTTTAGCCTGGAGAAGAGGAAGCTGAGGGGAGACCTCATCACTCTCTAGAATTACCTGAAACGAGGTTGTAATGAGGTGGGTGCTGATCTCTTCTCCCAAGTAACAAGGGATAGGACAAGAGGAAATGGCCTCAGGTTGCACCAGGGAAGGTTTAGATTGGGTATTAGGAAAAATGTCTTTACTGCAAGAGTGGTGAAGCACTGGCAAAGGCTGCTCAGGGAAGTGGTTGAGTCCCTGTCCCTGGAGGTGTTCAAAAAATGTGTAGCCATGGCACTTCAGGACATGGTTTAGTAGACACAGTGGTGTTGGGCTGATGATTTGACTTCATGATCTTTTCCAACAGTCTTTTCCAACCTTAGTGATTCTATGATTGTAACACGCATAGCAATTCTTGAAACCTAAAACAATTGCTCTGTAATTTCACTGGCCCCTATTGCAAAGCATGTTTGTCTGCTTCAGCTGCCTCTCTGCCCTTAAGCTGATGCCAGACCTTGGTGGGATATTTGGCCTGAAGAGCCAAAACCAGCCCCACGTGATGCAAGTTGTCTTCCTTCTGCAAAGGGCACTGTTTGGCCACATTAGCACCCTGGGAGCGCTAAGATTTGGCTGCAGGTGCCCAGACATCACAAAGGAAAGTGGATCATTACAAGAGAGGTGGCCTCATGGCCTGTGCTGGGACACATGTCCTTGTTGGGTGTCTTCATACCACATGAGGGCCGGCCAGCAAGACTTGACTTGGAGTCAGGCAGGAGGACAAAGGCAGAGTTTCACTGCATTGGCCCCTCTCTGGTTCTTCTTAGAAGATGCCCTCTCCCTTGTGCTAATGAACTAAATAAAACCTTTCTGCGGTCAATGTACCTGCTGTGCCCCAGCTATCAAAGTTGGGCTGATGATAAAGATCATTTTGGGGGTGATTATCTAGAGATAGGGCCTCCTACTTGCTTTGCTGTGGGATATTCATTTACCCCACCATATCTCCAAGAAAGCCCACATCAATGGGTCAATCGTAGCAACTCATAGGGGAGCTTTTCAAACTCGCCTTACTTGAGGTCTTCGAGGTGGGTGCTGTTTAATGATGCTGGTTTCTCCCTTTTCTGGCACGGTGTTGAAAGAAAGGGGCCCTTAAAGATTAGAGAAAGAGAAAAAATGAATCAAGTTACTTCTGGGTGGTCATCAACCATTAGATTGCTCTCAGCAACAGTTTTCTGCCCTGTTTTTTGTTGGCGTGTGCTACTGACATCCTTTTTGATGTATCATGGTACAAGTTACTCTTTTAGCCTCAGAAATAAAATACCTGTGGTTTCTAACAAGTATCTGCCAGGTACCTCTCCTACTTCACTCTACACCCTCTCATGCTTCCTGGCAATAACCACTCTCTGTGTCTCCTGTAGCCTCCACGAGTCCCTGGTTTCCCTGTGTGACCTCTGCTCTTCCAGTGGCCTGTGACCATCAGCTGGCCAAGAAACCTGGGAGCTTTGCTGCTTCCTTTCTGCCTGCCCTTTTAAAACAGGGAACAGGCAGTGCTTCTGGTCTTTTCTTGCTGCTCAGTCCCTGAGATTTGTTATTTTTATTTTTTTAGTGGAACTGAGAAATCTCTCTGATGCTTTTACTGACCACAGCAGAGTTGGGCTACAGCCAGTGGGCTGGGTTTGAGGTCATTCTGCCCTGGTGCTCTCAGGTGGAGAGCCTTTTTTATTGCACAAAAGCCACTGCCTTTTTTTTTCTTTTTTCCTTGCACAAATGAATATTTTCATGTGCAATGTGCATTTCTTTCACAAAAAGAGTTTCTCTATCCCACCTATTCTTAGAAAAAACAGTCTTGGTGCATTCAAATGCCACTTCATACATGGAGTTGAGTGAGGTGCTGCTCAGCAGCTCCTGCTCCAGTGTGGTGAGAGCTCCAAGGTGGGGGGAGCTGGGGATAAAGTGCATGAATTACATTACAGTTGATGCCAAATTTAATAGGAAGAATAATAATAATAATTTGGAGGTCATCTTAAGGAGGGCTTCAGTGGTCCCTTTAAATGAGCCTCATGGGAGATTGCCAAGGCAGGGCTCTTGGAGAAGAGGGAGGGCAGGAAGGAGTACAGGAGGAGATGGTAACTCCATTGGATAAATGACTGCTGGGCTCTGCTGAGCACCAGCAATGATTAACAGCTGAGCAAAGCTGCAGCTGCTCTGCACATGCAGGAATGGGTGTCTGAAGTGAAAATTTCCAGAGCAGGCAGCCTGTCCAGAGAAAGACTTCAGCTGTAGGGGAGAACACACTGAAATAGCAGCTTGCAATAGCAAAAGAGGGGTTATTAAATCATTGCCTCTCTGTCTGCAGGACAAACCAGTGCATAAAGAATTTCAAAGGGGGAAGCAAAAATGTAAGGAGGTGGCTCATAGTGCTGGGAACATGGGACACAGCACAGGCAAGGGGCTGGGGCAAGGGAGAAGTTGTTCTGGTGAGGGGTGTGGCTCTGGGGAAGTTATTTTTCCGTGGTGAGGTTTGATGGTTTGAGGGATGTGTGTTAAGGTGGGTTTTTTTTTAAATTATTCCTTCTCATCCTATCCAGGCATGTGTCTTGTAGAAGATTTGCCCTTATACTGTCCAGATAGAGAACAAGGGCTCGCTGACCCCACACCTGCTCAGCTCTGGAGCAGGGTCAGACCCTGGCACACCTGTGTGGTGCTGGCAGGGAAGGACCCCTGTCCCACCACACAGCCACCACTGAGCGAGCACAGATCCCAAGCTGAACTTATCTTTGTGACTTTTATTTTTTTACCCTTGCACTTCAGCAGCAGACTCTGCCCACTGGAGGAAGAGGGATTTAACATAAGCCAAGATGAACCCTCATAAACCAAATAAAACCTCTTCTCTTGGAAGCTTTGCTTATTTAGACAGCAGCTTAAGCTAATACATTGCTCAAGTACTCTTGAGCATACTCTTTATTTCTGAAAATGAAAAGTAATAGGAAATGACATATATTGAGGGGTTTTACTTTTTTTTTTTTATGAAAGTACACATTTTTCAAGTACTTGTTAAATACCCAGTGATGATAATTTTCCAAAATAGGACTATTTGGTTGTTCTGGCTGTCATGAAGTACTTCAAACTGTACAACAGTTGGATATGATCTGTATTTGGCCCAGGACCTCCAACTCTTGGTGCATCACTGCTATCATGCAAGAGCTTTATTTGCTTTCACCTTCTCCTGATGCCTCTTGGTGGATGATCCTGAAGGAAATATCCAGCCCCTGGTGAAGCACTGGTTTCTAACACTGCTCAGTGTGTGTCAGAAATTCATTTTTGGAGACTGAAAAGAGGAAAGGAGGATGCTAGGGCTGCAGATCCTCCTTCCTTTGCATTGCCTCTTCTCGACCCACGTTGGTGTTCATGGAGGTTTCTCCCTGCACTCACCTAACGTGGCTGTGAGAAGCCATTTGTCACTACCCAGCTCATCATACAGGGCTATGCATCCAATTTCAGATGGATGCAAACCTCCCCTCCTTGCCCTGGGAATGGTTTGAGTATGGAAGGGGTTCAAACCCTGCTGTGAAAGGCTGCAGGAGAGGCTGCATGATGCCACTGTAGGAAAACACACACAGCTACGCTATTGCCTTCCTCTGCCTCTTGGCTTGTGAAATTAATCCTGAAACATGGCTATATTTTATTTTAATGCAGTGTTGCCTGCTGAGCACGTTACCCATAATCTTATTCTGATTAGGCTAATGATGTTTATATGCCTGGTTGGAGGCAGGTGAGCAGGATGGACAGGAGTTGCAGGCTTGCTGTAAGAGGGCTACACAGGCTGGTGTCATTCCATGCCAGGTCAGTGTAGGGGAGCAGGGCCATTCCCAGGGGATGACTATTGAGAGTAAGGAGCCTATGACTGAGGATCTGGTGACTGAGATGCTTTCCAAAACAGGCCATGGGGATAAAAAATATCTTTTCCGAAGCTAAAATGTCCTGGAAATGGCAAAAATCTACTCACACAGGATGGCAAGCACACAGACCTACACCCACCCAGCTCTGTGTCGAGCAAACCCACAGCCCCAGGTGATGCCCCCCTTGGTTTCTGCCCTGTGCTTCACAATAATTCCATGATGACCTCTTTACCTGCAGTAGTTCTTCCGTACCAAGTATCCCGGAGAGGTGGAAGTTGCTGGTGAAACGTAGGTTTTCCCCACTCCATCACGGCTGGTGGGTGCAGGCTGAGCTCTCCTGGCAGGCAGGGGTGCTGGCACGGGGTGCTGAGAGCAGGCAGGTCCTCCCTGGCACGCATTGGTGCCACCTTGGTCACCTTGAGGTGTGCTTTAGAGGAGCTCAGGCCCATTTTGCAGAGCAGGGGCTTAGAAAGAAGGAAAACCCTTCACGCACCGCCCTCCCTCAATGCAGAGGGACCCTCGCGAGTGACTGCGGTTCCCAGGGTGCTCCCTGCCAGCTGCCCCCACGGATGTGCCCTCAGGTCCCTCCCTGCTTGGTTAAACATTGACCCTACTCTGCTCATTCCCCACAGGAATAAGAGGTGGCTGCTGCTGACTGAGAAGCGGAAAGCAGCTCGGGGAACCAGTGCCAAGCCCTGGGGAAGCTTTGGTTTTTTTACCTTTGAGTGAATTTTCAACCAGGGCACCGCCTCAGCTGGCTGTTGGCTGACCTGAAGGTATTTCCACAAGCAGACCTTTTGCTATATCTTCATTATTTTTAGAAGAAAATTCAACCCTCAGAGCACCAGAAGGGTTAAAGCATCTCCCACCCTGTATGGGAGAAGCAGCCTGGGAAGAGGAGCCAGCTGAGGAGCATCTTCCACCTTTGGTCCTGCCAGCTGGTGGCATTGATGGTGAAAAACACAGCTTTAGCACAAAACCACCTGAAAATGTCAGCCAAAGAGAGTATATTTTGCAGTTTTGGGGGTGCTGTGGGATTTGGGCCAAATGCAGCAAGAACAGTGCATAAGGGAAAAATCTACACAACTCTCTTTCTTTCTTTACATTCCCAAGTTATATGAGGAGATTCAGAGGGCACAGTTTCCTCAGAGCTGTAGAGAGTCAGTCACACATTTCCAAGGGGGAGTGGCTGGAAAATATGTAGGGAGGATTATTTATGCAGCCAGATTACTAGGGCAGGATGGGTTTTTCTGGCAGGGTTGCAAGGGGAGGTCAGAGCACCTGTGGGCTCAGCTGTGAAACATGTGGAAACCAGCAGACACTGTGTGTATGAGAGAGACCCCAAAACAGCATCAGAGCCAAGGTTCATTTAGCAGAGGCTCATCCCACTGGGATTCCTGGAGAGATCTTGTGTGTGTTTGGAGTGATCAGGGCCATTTTGGAGGAGTACTAGAGGAGAGAGTTGCAGAGGGAAATGGCAGAGCCAAACATCCAGCACACATGGCCAGGAGATCCATGGATGAACCACTCGACTCACCCTTGATGGAAATGGGGAAGGTCTGAGATGCAAAATGTCATTAGCCAGGGGTGGCACCTCCCAGGAAAAACTGTTCATCCCTTGAAGAGACGCAACTGATTCTTGTTTCCAGCTGCCATTAACAACATCACTTGAGACTTTGCTTTCCAACAGATCACAAGGGACACAAGGGAGCAGAGTAGCTTAGTCTGTTAGAGGCTTAGTTTTTTTCCTGTCTGTCTTTCTGTCTGTCTTTCTTTCATGAACACCCAGCTTCCCTACAGAATTTCTCAATGCTTAATGTCTATTTTTCCTTCCCCCCCTCCCCCCCTTCTCCTGCTGAGAACAGGTGACTCCTGTTGAGCAACTTGGGAAAATTATGGATTAAATGCAATGATGGATGTGTTGGAGCAGTGGAAAACCCTCAGGTATGTTGAAGCTAGAACCTGTCATGCTGTACCTGCTGGGTGTTTCACCTAGGTGTGGTGCTGTGGCCCTGGCACTGCTGAAGTCCTCACAGGACTCCACTACTCCCCATGCCACCAAACCCCCTTTCTTGGCCAGACTTCTTTCCAAACCACACATGTTTCACCACCGACAGCGCAGAGTGGTGCCATACCCTGTGGTTCAATTAGAGAAGGGGATTGCAAATGGATATCTGTTTCTGAGGTTGATATTGCTTCAAACACTTCATCTCTGGGTGAAGAGATGCTTCTTTTTGCATTTAGAGGTGATGCAGTATCTTCCTGGGTGGTCCCTGAGCACCAGGTCCCACCTCCTCTGCTGCAGTACAGCTCTGCAGGACACATGCCAGAGGATGTTAGCCTGGCAGCACTGTGCAGCACCTTGGTGTTACATCAGTTAAGGACCAATATCTCTCAGAGTATCCCTAAAAAACTCTGTATCTGTGTACTTTGGAGCTGTGCTTTGATATTCACATCTTTACTTTGTAAAGCAAGGAGCACTAACAGCAACCAAGAGCAGACTTGTGGGTTTGAGGTGGGGGAAGGAAGACGAGCTGCAAGATGATGCCATTCCTGTAGGATGTTGGAGCAAAGTGAGAGCAAGCTTGGGGTTGAGCTGGGTCCCTGAAAGGCCCAAGGGTGCTGGAAAGGGCTCCCAAATGTTATCACCTGCAATGTATGGGCAAAAATTACCCCCTTTGTGTCTTTTACTGGTCTTTCTGGGCTGTAGCTGTGCAGGGTGTTGAGTGGACACAGGGGGTTTGCTGGGCGAGCTGTGCACGTGTGACAGTGGAGGATGTGGCTGTCAGCATCATATTGACCTGCTCAGCTTGAGGGTGAGAAGGGACAGCCCCTATCACAGCACAAAATACACCTGTGTTAAACCCCTTGCTTAAACCTGCCTTTAACACCAGCTGATGGCATTTGATGGGGGGCAGGATGGGTTGAGATATGCTTGAGCTTCAGGCTGGCTTCTTCACTGCCCTGCTGGTGGTGTGAAGCTCATCCTTTTCTTTAACTGGGTGATTATTTAATACAGCCTTTTATTCAAGGCTCAGTTCGATTGCCAAGCTCTGTGCTGTAGAATTGTGGGGCTGGAAGGAGCTTTCATCCCATACATTACCATCTCCAAGGAGAGCTGGAAGCTCTTTATACCTTTCTCCCACTTCATTTATTTCCCAAAATCCTCCTCCAAATTCAGCTATAAAATATAAGTGATACCAATCTCGCCAGAACTGGGTTTTCCAATAAATTTATTGCAGTGAAAATGAAATTGTTGACCATTATATTTTCTGAGGCTGTTGTTTTAAGGAAGATATAAGGAAAGCTCAAGTGCAGAGCAGTGCCATGACTTGGAGCAGGGCGTTTCCCCCACAAAGGACCAGCATTTGTTACTCACCCTCGCATGGAGCAAAGCTGAACCAAGAGGAGGAGTCAGCTGGGGGCACCAGTCTAACATTCCATTGCAACAGCAGATTGCCTCAGCCTTAAAGCTACTTAAAAATGAGTTTTAAATTACAAAAAGCATGGGCACAGGAGGAGATGGAAAGTGGGCAGCACTGACTTTTGCCAAAATAACACCAGGACTTGATGCAAATCTCTGGTGAGTGAAGTAAAAGGCTCTCAATGATGCAAACAGGCTTGCTGTCATTTGTTATGATTGCAGTGCATTTTGTTAATGATGGAGTGAACAAACAGAGCAGTGAAGAGAGGGAAATAATCCAGCACCATTTCACTGGCTGGGATACACACCATTGTGACTAATAGATCCCATTATTACACGCCTATAAAGTCAAGAAATATGGCTCATTCCTCCCTCTGCTGCTTGTCTCTTGTATTAACAGGGCAAGGCTGAGGGTACTGGTGGTGCTGAGATAAGGTTTTGGCCATGGTGACTGGTCACTGAGCCCTCTGGAGAGGGTGCACACAGGCAGTGATGCTCCAAGGCAGGCTATTTGCAACACCTTTTTTTTTTTCCTCTGGTCTGAAGGAGACCCATCAAAACTGGCATTTTCCTTGGGGTGCAAATGAGACTGTGCAAATGAAATTAATTGCTGGATGATAGAATAGCTCATCAGAGATGCTGGTAACAGCAGAAATAACCACATCTGATCAGTCACTTGACAGGCATGATTAGTGCTTTGTGTTCCTCTGACAGATCATCAACGCCATTGTGCAAAATAGTCTCCGAGTGTTGTTTGTTTTCTTGGGTTTAATGGGTTTTCTCGAGCTGAATGGTTGAGCTATGCTGCCAGGAGAACAATTACTTCCTTGCTTTATAAGGAAAATAAACTTCAGATTTGGCAACAGCTGAACAAGGGGACCTTGAGGAATGGCTGAGTGCGATGAGCACCCCTGGAAAGCACCTGGGCATGGTGCAACAGAGGGATTAAGTACCTGTTCACCTCTGAGGATCTGGACCACTCATGGCTACAGCAGTGGACATTGCCTGGAGCTGATGGTGGGGGAAGGATGCAGGAGCAAATTCCTCCTGCCCACCCACAGCAGGGGCTTAGGGGAGAACAGTGGTGGCAGAGAGCAGGAAGGCTTCTGCAGCCCCAGGTTAATCCTCGGTGCTGTTCACTGGACAGGCAACAATGTGGGGCATACTTGCTCCTAGCAGAAAGCTTGGATTTAGTTAGACTATGTCTTTTAAGCCTGGTATGAAAAGAAAGGTGGCTGCTGGGCACAGAGCTCACTGTCTACCTGCCTGCAGAAATGCAAGGTGACTGCAGGTTCTTGGGAATGGAATTGTGGACAGGGGCTGCTTGTAGAGAGTGACAGGCTGGCACACTACCACGCTGTGCTCCCTGGCCATGAAACATCTCAAGCAGGAGAAAACTGACTGGGTTCACATGATTTTCCTTGCTGAATACTCAATGAGATTCCCTGAAGGCGACCTGAAGATGCTGCCATGAGGCTATTTGCCAAAATTTACTCATCAATGCATACTGAAAGGAACTGTTTCTTTTCCCCAGGAGTTCAGCTTTGCAGGAGCCAAAATTTCAGTAAAACCCAACCTATCTATTAGTGTGAATGAATATATCACCTTGGAGTGGTGCTGTGGTACAATGGACTTGCCCATCTTGCCAAGGCCAATCTTGCAAGAGGGGACTAACAGCAAAGTCACTGTGACTTTGCAAAAGGGAAGGGTTTGACTTGAATGACTTTATCTCGTAAGACAGATGGATGGGGTGGTGGTCTGATGCTCAAATCAGCTGAGTCACACCTAGGGTGAGGCAGAGACCTCACAGCCTGGTATTGCTTCAGGTAAGAACAGAAAGACCCCCAAAAAGACATACTGAGCTCCCTGCCCCAACTGCTGAGTCCCCGCTTCCGACTAATTGACTCCGTCCCACCTCACCAAGAGGTGCCAAGGAGTTTTTGGAAAGTGTAAAATTGGCACCTAAACCCCCTTCTGTTGGGGGAGGAAAAATGACCATTTTACCTGATGGACAGGTTGATGGATTTTGTGCCTCTCTTCCTACCCCAAGAAGGGATATCTTTTTCATAGAAACATAGAATCACTGACGTTGAAAAAGACCTCTAAGATCATCAAGTCCAAGCATCAGCCCAACACCACCGCACCTACTAAACCTTGTCCTGAAATTCCACATCTACAGGTGTTTTGAACAGCTCTTTTTGCTAAGAGTTGTGCCTCTGGCTTTGTCAGATGTCACCAGGGAAAATAACAACTTACTGGAGTTTCAGTTGTTACTTCTTGTAACCAGCATTAACGCAGCAAGTGAATTTATCAACACAATCCCAAACTTGTTTTATCTGCAGCTTTAAACAAATTACCTACTGATTCTGCACTGTGAAATTGTCTCTCTGACAGGTATTTTGGAACTATGTGACTGCTCTGCTGACAGCCAATTTGGCTCTCTGCTAGCAAGTATTAATCCTGTGGGTGACAGCCTTTGAGGAGACTCTCACAGGTAACACTAACTCTGACTGGTGGTTAAATCATATGCATATTTCAACATAATCCTTTAGTCATAAATCATTGTCCAAGTCTGGGACGAGGGACAGATCCAGTCACACCTTGGCTTCCCCTTTAAGGAGAAGCTTAGAAAGCAAGGGTTCTGAACCTTGTGACTCAACAGAAGGTGATCCCTCAGCCACCTACCAAAGCCATACCTATTTATGGGACAGGTCTCCAAGCTGCCATATGCTATTTGCTGTCAACTGTATCATCCCATCAGCATCTCCTGTTCAATATAACTGCTAGAAGAGACATTTCAAAGACCATATGTGTTACCCAAACCTTATACCTCTGGGTTTAGAGCAAAGGCCATGGTTTTTTGAGTTTGTTTCTTACAGTGGTGTGATGAAAGGGACCAAGTTTGGGGTTTTTTTTAATACACATAAGTATTTTATGAACTATGCTTGTTGCAATGAACGATTTAGACCTGAATATTAAAAGATGAAAAACATCAAATAGAAGAAAGTCAAATAAAAAGGTAGTTCTGTTATTATTTGCATGAATTGCTTTGATTCTAGCAGGATTAAGCCCCAATGGCCGTGGAGACATGATGGCTGCATGGCACCCTCTCCTCTCCCCTCCAGGACCAGTGGTGCCCCAGGACACTTCTCCAAACTTCTCCCCAGGTCCCTCCATGTGCAACCATGCAGCGCAAAGGATTCATTAGGACTCACCAGCCTGGATGTGCTTGTGAAGAGGTGAGATCAGAATCAGCTCAGATACAAATCACAGCTCTGGGCTGGTTATGCTCTTGCTGTCATTTTCATAACATGTGCACTTGTTGCTATCATGTAATGTATATTATTAAAAAATGTTTCCTTTCTTTAATAATTCATTATTTCTGGTAGTATTACCATCACAACCCCCTTTTGGGCTGGTGACCAAACTCAGACACTGGGAAGATGAGCAGAGCTCAGCAATCTGTGATACTTCCTAGCTGGTTTTGTTCTTCTTAAAAAAAAAAAAGAAAGAAAAATTAATGTTTCTGTTTGCAAATCAAGTGCTCTCAAATAAAATCATCTTGCATGGCTGATCCTAGGAATGCTGTAAGAAAAAACAGCCAGTCTAAATTAGAGTGACAGGCTTAGGGGAGGCACTGGGTGGGTTGGTTAGGTTTTTTTGCTTTTGAAAATTCTTCATGGCAAAGGTTAAGAAAAATATTTGTTTGGCCCAAAGGAAAGGCTCTAGAAAAGAGGCACTGACATTTCCCAGGGATGCTGGTGATCTGAGAGGTTCAGTCTCTCATGAAAAGCTTGTTGTTCAGCTGGAAACGCAGCTTTTCTGGGAGAGAAAAAGATAAATAAGGCTATTTTAGGCTTTACTGAAGGCAACCAAAATCCAGTGTCACTGTTAGAAGTTGTTGTTGGCAAGGGACACAGCTCAGCGTGGCTCTGGGAGGGATGCAGGGCCAGTGCTGGAGTCAGGTGTTTTTCAGGGGGGGTGAAGCTATTCATAGTTTCGGGCTTATTTGACATTTGTAGCCTCATAGTCACAGGCAGGAGCAGGTCATGGGTGTCATGAGTGGGGCTGGTTTTTTAGCAAAGACTGGGACAAGGTGCAAATCATAGAATCAGAATCTTCTGGTTGAAAAAGGCCTTTGAGATCATCGAGTCCAACAGCACCCATCCTCTGCTAAACCATGTCCCTCAAAAACTCATCTACCCACCTTTTAAACACCTCCAGGGATGGTGAATTAACCATCTCCTGGGCAGCTGTTCCAGTACCTGACCACCCTTTCAGTAAAGAAATTCTTCCAAATATCCAGTCTGAACCTCCCCTGGTGCAACTTATGGCCATTTCCTCTTGTCCTATCTCCTGTCACTTGTGAGAAGGGATCAACACTCGGTCTCCCACAGTGGGAGCATCATATGTAGTGGTAGTTCACGCAGGCCTCATGTCAGATTTCAGTGGGGGAAAGGGATTTAGTCCCTATCTGGAGGTGTCATCAGACTGGTCAGCATTCTGTGGACCTACAGGAGGGGAGGTCAGTTTGAAAGCCCAGCAAAGCCGTTGTGCGACACCACAGCCGAATTACTGGCTGTGCCCCAGTACCGACGCCCCAGGTTAATCCCAAACTCCTCCTACAGCCCCTCACCCAGCCTTAAATCCCAACCTCTGCTGATTAACAGGGAGGCAAAATCCTGGCCGAGGCAGCACACGTGGCCGTAGGCCGGACACTGACACTGCACGTGATTCAATTTACGTTTTCAGCTCTTTTTTTCTTTACCAGAGCATTGCAAGGTAGCCAAGCCCTGCTCTTCAGGGCTTTGAGCAAGAGAGGCCAATTGCTTCCTCAGTAGAGATGGAAGCAAAACTAGTTTGAACTGATTTTAGTGGTCAACAGCTCACATAAACACACTGTTCTACATTCAGACTTCTCTCTTCCAAGCAGCTGGGAGGCAAAGTGTCCCAGCAGTGCCTGCCCCTGCCCTTGCACCAGCTGATGTCGTGGGTGCTGTGTGGCTTAGGACATTGGTGCTGAGCCTGATTTGGGCACCACAGTATAAAAAGGACATCAAACTACTAGAGAGTGTCCAGAGGAGGCCACAAGGCTGGTGAAGTGTCTGGAGGGGAAGTTGTGTGAGGAGCAGCTGAAGTCACTTGGTCTGTTCAGCCTGGAGAAGAGGAGACTGAGAGGGATCTCAGAGCTGTTTGTGCCTTCTCACAAGGGAGGGAGGCTGAGCTCTTCTCTCTTGTGACCTATGATAGGACTGGAGGGAATGGCAGGAAGATGTGCCAGGGGAGGTTTAGATTGGATATTAGGAAGAGGTTCTTCCCCCAGCGGGTGGTGGAGCACTGGAACAGCTCCCCAGGGAAGCAGTCACAGCACCTGCTCTGCCAGCATTTTAGAAGCATTTGGACATTGCCCTCAGTCACACGGTGTGAGTGTTGGGAGTGTCCTGTGTAGGGACAGGAGTTGGATTTGATGATCTTTTTGGATTCCTTTCAACTCAGGTAATTCTATGATTCTATGACTCCACCAGCTGTGGGCACTGGAGAGGAGACAAGCTTGCAGCAGCCTGTCTCTGGGTACTGCACTGTGGCACCTGTAGGTCACATGCAAAGTAGCTTTCATTAATTTTTCACTGAGTTACAAACTTGTGGAATACATTACTTTTTGTAAGTCACAGAATATTTCTTCTGATAATAATTCCTATTATCATCATGAACATCGGCTTTCTTCAGAAATGAGTTCCCAAAGATGCTGGGAGAGGTTTTGAAACGGCTTTCCAAAACCAGAACCTCACCCAAAGGTTGCTTTATTTTGAAGCTACGGTCAACAGTTCAGTTTTGAGATTTAGCTGGAAATAACCAAGATTTGTATCCTTGAGAATGGCTCTACTTTTGCCACAAAATTGAGATGAATGATACAGATTTGATTCGTATTTTAAACCCATCAGTTCAGTAAGACAGAAGCTTAAATGGTTTTTATTACAAAACATTTTACTGTAGTTATTTATACCCATTCCTTCATAAGTGTATAAATGTAAACATATATTATAGATGTATTTCTCTTATGTACAGTTCATCTCCAGTTCAGAGTAAATGTCATTTTTAAGCATACAAGTAGTGAGGAAATTTAAGCTATATTCACAGAATATACACCTGCGTGCAGTTCAGTCCACCAGCCCTAAGCTAGTGGTATAGACACTGTCCCATTAGCTCTACTCCTGCTTCTCGTGTGTACGCTGGAGTCTGTGATGTCATCGGCGTGATCCTCGCTTTTCTTCTCCTTCAAGCTGTTGATGAACCTCAGCGTAATTTCGTCCCACTCCTCAGGGAGCAGCATCAGCAGGAACCCAATGCAAATGATGATGGTGGCTCCCAACCTCACCACGCTGAAGATCATTTTGTGCTTCAACAGATCCACAGCTGTGAAGAAGAACACAAAACAACAACGCCGTCAAAACCACAGCATCAGACCATCCTGGCACATCTCTGCAACCTGTGTGTTGTACTGTGGCTGTCTTACTGGCCTCACTGCTCTCAATCCTCTAGTGACCAGCTCCTTGAGTTCAGAAGGTGGCTTTGACCTGACAGTGTAGTGTTGGAGGTGCCCCATGCCTCTCTTGTCTTCATGCAATGCCTGAGGAAGCCTTGAAGGGCCAGTCTAGGCTCAAGGTTTCCATTTCTGCTCTGGGAGGGAAGGTACTTTATGGTAACTTTATCTACAGCAGGTTGCATCAGCATAATATTTGCTTGGGCTGTGTGGACCAGTGATGGGGAGAGAGCAGCGTGCAGGTCCAAAGACTGGAGTCAATGTCTTCAGCTTCAGCCTCTCAACTCCACAACCAGCAATAACAGTACCTCTGGGTCCTTCAGCATCCTCTTTCAGGTACTGATGGTTTCACAGCTCTCACTTGTATCCTCCTAAACCCAGATGTTTCTTTAATAACATACTGATAGATGGAGTGGTGAGGCTAATGGGTGGAGGAGGAGACTGGAAGAGCAGAGATGGGGCTATTTAAGAAGACAGATAGGATTCTGGAGTAAAATTCCAGGCATACACCCTGCTCTGTTGCTGCACGGCCGGTCCCCAGCGCAGTGCTGAGCTGCAGCAGCAGCGTGCTAACCCTGCCACAGCTCAACAGCAACCAGCTTGGGGCCACTGGCCAGAGATCAGCCTGCCCTCTCTACGTGGTGCAGACACAACCCCTCACTCCCAGAGAAAGGAGGTGAGACAAAAAAAAAAGGGTTTTACCAACCGAAATGCCCACCATCACCAGGAGCATCCACGAAAACTGAAGGAGGCCCAACTGCTTTTGAAATACATGGCAACAGATTTTTTACTATTTAGACAAATAAACTGCTTCAGCTGCCCCCACACCTGTGTGATTATCTTTCCACCCACAGCCAAGGTACTTGTACCTGCATTTCCAGGGACGCTGAGCACTGTGCCTATAGAGATCAGAATGGGGTATGTAAGCACAACACCAACATTAACCAGAATGTTGAAAGCTGGGGAAAAAACACAGAAAAAAATAGATGATTACAGGGAAAAGTACCAGCGTGAGACTTTTCTTCTCCACCTTGATCCTACAAACATGATATATGCTGAGTGTGCACACCACAGTAATGCAGTTCAGAGAGTGGTTTGGGTTGGAAGGGACCTCAAAGATCACCCAGTTCCAACCCACCTGCCATGGGCAGGGACGCCTCCCACTGGATCAGGTTGCTCAAAGCCTCATCCAACCCGGTCTTGAACACCTCCAGGGATGGGGCAGCCACCACTGCTCTGGGCAAAAGTTTTTATTTTTTCATATATGTGTATGAAATGAGGGGAAGTGCTGCTGTGTGGGGGCACAGGGAGGGCTGTAGGTCCTCCATTCAGAACTCCAGTACCACGCTTACCACACCTGTTTCCCAGCTTTGACCAAGCTTTAATCAGACACCAACAATGTAGTTTTGCTGCCATAAAACACCATTTCTCCTCCTACCAGAAGGACTGTGATCCCAGCTTCCCCTCTTGGCTGAGGCTGTGTTATCCTTGTCTTAGTAGGACATTCCACTGCTGAAAGGCCCCGCAGCCCTCTAGCTGGACCACACACCAAAGGTGATCACAGCAGGGAACTCGGACTCTGAAGGACATTAAATGCAATTTGCTGAGGAATTTATCTGCAGACCAAGCAGACTGGAGTGAGCCCATAGTCTTGCTGCAATGTTAAAAGCAAGGTGAAAGCTGACAGAAGTACAAACATTCAACACATTTAGTATATGGGTTGGGGTTTTTTTACATGCCAGCATTCCCAGCCAGCTTCAACTTCCTTGGGAGATCAAAAGCAAACTGCAAAATCTTCCCTTTCATACCATTCTCTAAGGTGCTGGTGCAAGGGAGGTGGCAGGCTCTTCCTGCTCTCTCAGCCAGGGGCTGGTGCTGTGGTAGGACCCCAAGTCCTCCCTGATCACCCACCACCCATTCCTCTTCTGCTGGTGAGTCTCCTATGTAAAAGGAGCAGGTTTGTCTGCTCCACAGGGTTGTTCCCTCGTGACTGAGATTAGAAACTTGAGTAGATCTCTGGGTGTCCCTACTGTGCCCACAAAGCAGCTGCAGCTCAAGTTAGAGCAGTTTCAAGGTGCTCACAGCCCCCAGCCCAGCCATGCCTCGGGATATTTGTGTGGATGGGCCATGTACCAGGTAATGACTTCCTCTGTTTCCATTTAATATACTTGTAGTGGAGACAGAAACCTCTTCAATTATGAAATAATGGAGACTTCATTAAGGAAAGGATGTTGTTATACCTGAAAATTAAAACGTTCCTGGGCTGAATCCAACAGATATTCTGCCTGGCTAGAGGATAGGAATTGTGGCCATGAAACAGGGAGTGCTGTGGAGGAGCGAAGGGGAAGTGAAGACTCCAGAAGAAGAAAGAGCAGCAGCCTTTGCAGGCTCTTGCAAAGCTGTGTGAGCTGTGCCCAGAGCCCTGCAGCACCTGCAAATTGTGCCGGGAGAGGTTTACATGGGATATTAGGAAAAATCTCTTTACCAAAACAGTGGTGTAGCATAGGAACAGGCTTTCTGGGGAAGTGGTGAAGTCACCATCCCTGGAGAAGTTCAAAAAAGATGTAGCCGTGGCACTACGGGACATGGTTTAGCGGGCACGGTGGTGTTGGGCTGATGGTTGGACTGGATGATTTTAGTGGTCTTTTCCAACCTTAAAGATTCCATGATTTTATGAAAGATGCCCCAGTGCTGTGGGTCCCCGTCTCAGTGTGCACACACCCCACAGAGCCTGTCAGCAACTGACTGGGTACACGCAGCCCTTTTAAATTGCATTTATAGCAATCAAGCTGTGCCAGAGCCAGGAAAACACCAATGAAACCAGGGGAGAAATGCAAAGTTGAAGAGTGGGCAATTAGTATGACTGCTTCATATTTATTCTCTGCTTTAATATCAGCATTAAGGTTTATTATGAAAAATAGGACTCATTTCTCAAGGAGTACCTGTTTGCTTTTGGGTCAGATTTCATCCATGAGAAAGGTTTGCTGCTCAAGCCGGAGAACTGTGCCTGAGGCTAATTTTGTATTGGGGAGAGGAGAAGAGTTAGAAAAATGAGTATAAGTTTTTCTCACATACCTAACCAGAGGCCAGCTATGCCACACAGGTAACCCCATGGCACAGCAGAGAAGGGAGACCAGTATTCCACTTTTGTAAAATATAGTATGATCGGGGTTACAGAGATGAAAATTAAATTGAAGAATCCCAGCGTAGAAACAAAATGAGCTGCTTCCCCGAAGTTTGCGCTTCCGAGAAACATTTTGAACAAAACCTGCAAAGGAGAGGAGAGACAAGGGTTTTTACACTTCATGCTTGTCAAGGGAAGAAAAGTTCTCCTGCACCACATCCTCACTTCATGGCACAGCCTTGACCAGGGCAGCATGGCACAGCTTTCCTACAGAAGAGTTTTGCAAGGTGAGCTTTGGTCCAATTTCTGCCCTTTCCGGCACTTTAGCAAAGAGTGGGATATTGTGTTATTACTGTGGGGGGCTGAGTTTGTATAACAAACCTTAATACAAAACATAATGAGGAGCAAATGCAACTAAACCCAAAGACAACACCATTCATGCAATGAAGTGACTGGATTTGGGAGCTTGCTGTGAGAGGAAAGCCCAGCCCTGAGGAACTCACTTCAGATTCACAGGCAACACAAACCTTGTGAAGGATCTGTCCTGTGTGAGCCCGAATTCCTGCACTTTGAGTGACTTGTGAATGGTCACAACAAATTTATTAGCAAGACAAGCAAAGTCTGCAGCTGGGAAGCAACTTCTTACTCCATTACAACTAACTCCAAACTTCTGCTCCTCTTTACGTTTTCCCCTCCCCAAGCTGACAATAAATACAACCACGTTTAGCGCAGCCTCTTTCGAGCTCAGACACGTCCCTGCCTTCTTCATCCCTCACCTTCAAGAGCAGCCACTGCTTTCAAGGAGGGGGCAAAGCCCAGCATGTCTCTAATGCATCACCTGAAGCAGCACTACCTGCATCCAGACTTCCCTCCCTGCTGCATATGGCAAGCGCCTTCGAGACAGTGTCGATAAACTGCAGTGGCAGGAAGTGATTAAGACAGGATCCTAAACTCCTTGCAGCACAGTAATGGAGATTTCATTAAAGGCTCATAAAGCAAAGTAATTCGGAATGTTTGGCAGCTAACAACTAATTACCCTCAGAGTAGATTTCCTGACATCCTGACGTTGCTTGGTCACAATATGAACGATGCAGGGAGGGGATGAATAAACATTTATTTTACAGTGATTCACTTTGTACTTGTGCATTGTTAACATTCAATATTAAAGAATATAAGAATACTAATGAACAGTTATGACCTACCTTATACAATGCAGATGTAGAGGCTGATCCGACAGCATATGCCACCCCGATAATTGAATCACCCTGGAAACCATCTGCATATGCCATCATTACGATTCCTGTGATTGCCATTATTGCTGCAACTATCTGCACAGACAAAGCAAAGCAATGTAAAGCTCAGCACAATTCCATTATGTGGAAAGAGATTATCACTGTATGGGGTTTTAACGAGCGTCACTAACTGCTGTCTCTGTCTTGAAGCTTTCTTGCTTTCCCTTAAATAGGGAAAAGTATGTACAAATGGGAACAATGTAAAACATAATGAAAGTGTATGCACTGATAGTGATACAGATCTATACCATTGCAGATTACCCTGGGACCTACTGACACAACATCCTTCATTATTATATAATCTAAATAACAACTACTTTGCTGCAAGATCAAGAAATTTTAAATTATTTTAAATTATGCTCTACAACACAACATAAAAATATTTAGCAGTACTACCAGTTTGACTTGAAATGCAGACATTTCAGTGGCTGACCTTCCTGAACACCACTCCAGGAGAATGACCCCTGTATTGTGGAATACCAATGTACCACTGGGAGCTCTTCCAGGCTGCTCTGGCCACGCAGGTATTTCCTAACAACAGCCCTGCCAGCTTTCTTGGACAGACCTGACCAAATTTCTTTACGAAGCCTCCACCTTTGTGCTTGGGATTTTGGCCTCATTTGAAAATCCCAGAGAGAGCTTCTAAGGCGCTTCAAAGAAAACTATCAGAAATAATTAACTATGCCATATCTGGAAATGACACTGATGTTCCTGATTCCAATGACCTTAAGCAAGTAGGGATTCCAACATGTTTTATTGTTTGAAAAGCTCCTCCTTTCTCTACCCAATTGCCCTCGCCTGGTAAATACAGAGTCTGAATTTCAAAGGCACTGAATAGCAAAATTCCACAGACTGCAGAGGAAAAAGCGTTTCCTCAGACCTTAGAAAGTCACAGCTCCCTCTCTTGAAAGACAGGGATTTTTAAAAGAGAGGGGGCTTTTTTTAATATTCATATGATGTTAAATGTAATCATTATAAAAAAGGTTGTTCGTGTATTAAAGTTTGGTGTAGAGCAGCAGTTGCAGAAATGCCGATTCCCAAATCTGGCTGTTACAGAATCACCAACAATGTTTAGGGTTCAGACCCTTTTTCCAATTCCCAGATACCCCTAGAATCACACAGCTCCCCAGAGGATAGGCCAGGCAGGCTCTCTCCATTCATACAAAGGAAGAAATGAATGCGATTCAGCTCAACAGTGCAAACCTCTAGAATCACTGTCACAGCAACGGGCTCCCAAACTCAACTGCTGAGCCAGGCAGGGCTTTTTACCTTCTTGCTTCTGCAGCTCTGGTTCAGCTCCTGAGCCAACACCAGCGTGAGATGAACACTTGCTTCCTGGAAAACCTCATTAAACTTCTTTTAATAAATATTTATTACTAGACAAACCTAAGCTTCATGGACTTCATGCCACAGACTTTTAAAGATGCCACGTGCCCTCTGGCAGAGAAGCCTGACTTTCAGATCTCACACAGTTTTACCAAGAGGCCCAGAAAACCCACTGATACTCATACTGAGTAGACATGAGCCAGACTGAGGCAATAAGCACAAAAATCCCCCAAAATAATTCAACAGAGCCAGTCAGTGGAGCAAAACCATGTTCCAAGGAACACATACCTGACTCAGGGAAATGTGTCCATTGGGACACAATGGAGAATCGAGAATCAGTTCCCAGAGTGGAGCCAATCTCTGAGTCTGCAGGTAAAAATGTTAGTGTTCCTAAATCCCATATTTACCTAGGACACCATCCTCACTGGGGGACTCATCTCCTCAGTGCAGCTTTAAGTACTTCTCTCTCACCCTGTTGTGTCAGTGACTGAGACACAAAGCACTCCCCAAGCATTCTGGCGCTGTCCTGGTGGCAGAGTCACAAACCACACTGTCTAAATACCAACACACTTCTATTTAAACCATTCAGGCTCCAAGCTCCAGTTCAACAAATGTGTCATCATCTAAACCTGAAGATATCATTGATATCTCCAAATTCACCAAAAAATGGCATTTGAACTCTAATTTGAAACCCACATCTCAATGACAAGGGCTGGAGTCACACACATCCTTACAGTCTCTCAGGTGTATTGCAATGGTTCAATGATATCCAGGATGGCTTTAGCAAGAGGGGACCAGAAATCTCCCTTCCCCTTCTTCCCAGAATATCATAGGCCACCTTGAGAGGAGAGTTTGAATTCTTTCATCCAAAGGAAGGACGTGGATCCAACACTTCCATCTCTGGACTTGAGGCTTTCACCAGCAAGCATGGAGGAGGATGGGTGCACGCTGCATTTTCCAGCACCTAAATGGGAAGGTGGTCTTCACTCCTTAAATGACTTGGTTGCTGGAAGACATCACCCTCTGCCGTTCACCCTGCTGAAAAGTCAGGGCACATCTGGCATAGGAAGCACATACCTTCACCCAAGATGCAGCAATGCTTATTTTGATCCCCTAGCTTACATCTATACAAGGACCTATGAGCAAACACAGCTAAATTCTCTTAGAGGAATGAGTTTCAGTCCTACTCAGTGGGAATGGTCCCTACAGAGCTTCTCCATCCTACCTCTGGTTTAGTTAATAGTTGATCAGTACTGTAATTTTGTAATACTGCTTTTCTCCTTATAATTTATCCTAAGACACAACTACCACAAAGCCCAGCCTTGAAGCAACACAAAATTACACCCAAGACCTCTCAGATATCAGCAGGGCTGCTCCTATCAATTTCCAGAAGCCCTCCTTGCCCTGCTGGTTTCATCCCAAGCTGTGCTGTATGTCTTGCCCTGCACGTGAATTCAGATGTAGCATTTCGTCTGTCAGCTGGAATATTTCAGTTGTAATATATCAAGCAATGTCTCCCACAAGGCAAAACAGTAAAGGCCAATGTAGTTACACCCTCCTTCCAAGTGAAAGGATTGAGATATAAATCTTAGTGAACTCAATGCTCAGACCCAGTGAGTCCTTTTCCTTGTATTAGTGGAAATGAGTAGATCCATCATCCTCAATAGGGGATTCTTCCTATTGGGTAAAACACCTTTCCAATCTGACTACACTAATTTCAGAGAGGCTGTTTCTTAATTCAATCAAATATTTAGAAAGCCAGGCACTTTTTTTTACCAGAAACAACTGAAATGATTGACACATATGGAGCATCAGCTCATGAGATATTAGATAAATAAGACCTGACACTAGAAAACAAGAACATTATTTAAGTTTCACATTCAAAGCTTTCCCTGCAAATTATTCACTGCTGCATTAGTACAGTTGACCTCTGCCTAACAATTGTTGTGTGTATGCTTTAGAAACCTGAGCCCACATCCTGCAGGCTTCTGTAAGCTGATGAGAAGCAGCAAGGTCACAGTGAGCAAAGCTGGTTGTTGTAGCTGACAGCTCGTTAAACAAGACTTTTAATTAAGAGAAGAGGGTAGTAACTTTCTTTTGGAGCCTCCTAGGCAAGGAATTAAATTAGTCTGCCTTTTTCTATTTAGTTAGTTTTTCCCCTGGAAGAAATTGAAGCCAACCAATGTTTTACTCAGAACCATTTTTCCCACATGGAAACCTTCTTGGGGGGGGTGGGGTGTGTGTGTGATGTCCCCAAACCATTCTGTACCTACTTAATAAGCATTAATTCAACTTCACACATGAAACACAACCAAGGGCTCAAACATGCAAATATTTAAGCAGGTGGCTAAATCTAAGCAACACAAGTCAACAGAACTACTCAAATACCTAAAGCCTTTTAAATATTTGTGCTTGCTCTCAGCCAAAGCTATTTGGACTTCCAGAAGTCCTAGTGTAACATGGATACATTATTAATTTCTGAGATGTTCAGAAACGTCCAAGCAAAGAAGATTACAGTGCAGGCAGGGATTGTGTTACCTTTCCTTGTGCAGGGCAGCAGGTACTCAAGGTACCTAAGGTCTACCTGAACTAATTATAGGCAAATAGCTACATAGCCATTGCTGTACATGTTCTTCTCATCTGTATTTCTCTGGCAGGTGTTCTTCTCTCTTGGGTTGGGCACAAGCTCTTTCCCACGCCGCAGCATCACCGCTGAGGGCGCGTGGCGCTCAGTGCCCAACACACAGCCCAGGTAGCTCAAACCAGGGCAGCCAGATTTCTGCACAGAGCCCCTTGCAGCACTTACACAGCCAGTGAGGGCTTCCACGGGCAAGGCTATGCTGTACCATAAGGCAGCCGTGAGGTTTGTCTTTAGCCAGCCCATCAGAAAATCCAGCCCCTCCAGCAGCTGCTGTCAGGGACGGAGCTGAGGGATGCAGGCAGGGAGCTGGGGGATGGCAGAGCTGGTGATGCAGCTCCCACGCACCCGCGGGCACCTGCAGGCAGTTCGAAGACTGCCCGCAGCGATATAGGGGAGCTGGCGATGCTGGAAATGTGCTGCGGAGCCGGCTGAGCCTTGGCGGCTGCTGGATCTCAAGCCCAGGCAGATGAAAGCTGTCGCGGGAGCTGCGGCGCCGGCTGCATCCCCGCCTCCGATGTGCGGCTCTGACGCCCTGGAACTGCTGCGGGGAGCTGAGCTCCTTCGAAAAACTGGCTGTGCTCCTGGATGCTGAGGGCTTTCGCAAAAACACTGGCTCCGAGTATGGGATTAAGCCCTTATTTCTTTTTGTCTCCTTGTTGTCCAAACAACCCAATTACACTTGCTCTCTGAGAGGCTGGGGAGGTGAAAGCCGTGGAGGCATTCGAAGCACAAAAGGCCGGATTCTGCACTGCTTTGTCGTATTTTAGTCCTCAAACACTCTCCTGCGTGGTTATTAACATCATTAAGTGTTACTCTGGCAGGAGGGCTGCTGGAAAATGCTGCTAATTACCTTTCCAGCACTGTGCATCCAGAATCTGCCAGTTAGCAACAAAACCAGTTTCTTTTATGTGCAGGATTTGCCACTCCTTCTGCCAGGTTTTTCTTGTGCAAATCTCATGGTGTTTACAGCATTAATACTAATGCATAATTACTGAAACTTTTTTTTAGTCAGAAAAACAACTAATAACTGAAAACAGCTTCAGTACTTCTCATCTAGGTATATTTAAGAGAGTAGGCTAGGAAAATACAATAGCTGTGTGTACTTTTCTATAAAAAGGTTGCTTTTAGACAAAAAGTAGCTTAAAGTGATCAAAATTTCCTATTTTTTCCAGCTAGAGTCAGTATCATCTTATACAAGTGAGTAATAACTGCTAGGAGCTGACATGATCAAGGGCCAGAGGAGGGAACTACAGCCTCAGAAATTACCAGTTTTTGTAGAGAAGAACTGAGGATTTCAAACCCAGCTTAGTTAGGGCTCAGCAGGCTGAGGATAGGTCACACTCACCTGATGCTTCTATATTTGCAACAATATTTGAAATAGATACACAGGTGTCTGGCTTTGAAATGTGAACTGTCCATGTCCTTACGTTCAAGGGCATTGTGGCAGAGCTCTGTGAAACACAGGTTCGTTTCCTTGACCTCACCTGAGTCAATCCAACAAAACCCTCCTGGCAGGTCCCTGCCCAAGAGCTCACATGTGTGATGGCACGTGTGTCTTGAGATGCTCAGCCTCTGTGCCATTACTGATTGCCCAGCCAGCCCAGTCACAGGAACTATTTCCCTTTAAACAATTTCCTCTACCATTCCCAAACTCCAGGCACAGGGCTGTCTTCAGTGTGTTGGTGTCAGAGGCTCAGATGCCTCTGAAACAGGATGCCTTCTTTCATTTCTCAACCCTTCTGTCACATTATTAATGGAAAAAAAAGCTGCTGCCCTCATTTTTTTAAACACAGACTCACTCACATGAGTATCCTGTTCCATCACGCCTTCCATGGAACTGATATCCAATTGCTGGTGGCCCCTTTTAGTCACAGGCATCACACCTGGCCCCAAACAGTTCCTAATGAAGCTCAAGGCTCCTGATAGTTCCATCAGGATTATACCCACCGGTGACCATTAGGCCTTGACCCATTTGAATGGGGGAAATCTGCATCAGCAGAACTGGCAGAAGCTCTGGCTAATCCTTAGCCAAGGTCAACAGTTTAAACTGCTGCATATTAGGAGATTTGTGCATGTAAA
This sequence comes from Dromococcyx pavoninus, assembly GCA_033558185.1. Classification (NCBI taxonomy): domain Eukaryota; kingdom Metazoa; phylum Chordata; class Aves; order Cuculiformes; family Neomorphidae; genus Dromococcyx; species Dromococcyx pavoninus. The sequence continues at coordinate 72,657 of JAUMJL010000837.1, forward strand.
ATTACAGGAAACATGCCTGCTTTCCCCCAGATCCAGGTGCACATCATTTTGCTCAAGTTCTTTTCTTCTTGCTTGGTCCATATTACTGTAACACTTTAGTGCAAAATACACCTTCACCTTTGCTGTCCCTTTTAAACTATATTTGGCACATGCATATGTGCATTCGTTTATAAGCATGCAAAAAGTAATAGGGTGGCATAAGAAAATTACAGATTGAAAACAGCTGTCTACCCAAACAAGGAACAAAATTGCTTTGGTTAAATCTAAACATTTATCACTAACTATAAAATAAAATTAATTGGCTGTACTTCAGCACTGTAACCCAAGACAGAACAAGTTTATACAAAACTGGAAGTCCTCCTATTCCAATTCATCAAATTACACTTAGCTGTAATAGCTTCTTGAAATTCCCACATTGAATTATCTCTGGAGTCTGAGATCTATAACTGATCTTCAGGCTTAGGTTTGCAGCATAAAATTAAATGAGAACCGGTTTCATGGTATATATGGACCATAATGTGGCAGTACTATGACAGGACAATAGCTTATGGATTTAAGGGCAATTATGAAAACAAGAGAGAGTGGAAAATCAGGCATGTCATTACCCTTGCTCCCATGAACCTGTCTTTCAGCACAATCCAAGAAAGCAAAAAGACAAAAGCTTTGTTACAACAGAATAGGGCAGAGACGTCTGTGGCTGTCAGCTTCTTTAAAGCCAGTAAGTACAGGTAGTTAGTCAAAGTCCACAGAATAGAAAAGGGAGCAGTCCTTTTAAGAAAGAGTTTCAGCGTCAGACCATCTTCACCAAAAATCCGACTGCATTCCCTATAAAAAGAAAAGAGTTTAAAACTCAGCAAGGATTTACCTTAGCACTCACCCCAGCACAACAAACATTCATTAGACTCTTATTGCATTGAATTAAGTGCTTTTCCTAACTACTCCACACATCCACAAGAATCTATTGTTTAATTCACATAGCGAAAATAACCTCCAATCTTCTTGAAACAGCAGTTTCACAAATGGAAAAGAAGTAACTTACCTGGAATAATCACACTCTGCACAACAATAATCCGAGGGACTCACACACAGAAATGAAGGTTATCTATAACGTGCTGACAGTTCTCAGACTCTGCCTTCGAGGCCATGAACAGAGGGATTAAAACCACAATTTTTTCTCTGTAGCTTGACAATCTTTTCTTGCTTTTGCTCCAAACCCTGTTTTTCTTCTTACTGAAATACATTCTAACGTGTGGCCAAGTAAGCTTCAAAAATCCCTTGAAGGTAATCAAAAACCCTGCCAGACACATTACCATGGTGGGAAAGAGAGCCATTGTCCAGGGAGACTACGCCAGATAAATAAGAGTGTAAGGAAAGAAAGGAAAGAGGAAAAGAACGGTATTTAACAGCTGTATTTTATTATACAGTGAAAAGTGGTGTTTGCTTGAAGATGATGCTTCATAGAATTATAGAACCACAGAACGACCTGAGTTGGAAGGGCCTCACAAGGACAACCCCAAAATTCACACCAGTGTTGTCTGAGAGTGACTTGGATATTTTCGGGCTTGACATCATGAAGGCTTCCCTGGGGAGCTGTTCCAGTGCTCCACCACCCTCTGGATGATGAACCTGTTCCTAATGTCCAACCTAACCCTCCCCTGGCACATCTTCCTGACATTCCCTGGGGTCCTGTCATTGGTCACCAGAGAGGAGATTGGCACCTGCTCCACCTCCTCCCCTTGTGAGGAAGCTGCAGAATGTGATGAGGTCTCCCCTCAGTCTCCTCTTCTCCAGGCTGAACAGGCCAAGTGACTTTAGCAGTTCCTCATGCACTCTAAACTGTTCACCAACTTTGTGGCTCCCTCTGGACTTTCTCCAGTAGCTTTAGATCCTTTTTATATTGTGGCACAAAGAAAATCTCCAGCTTCCCAAACATTGTGCCACACATAACTTAAGGGAGCTGTTTGCTTCTGAGGATTTCCAGAAAGGGAAGGATCAGCTTGGAAGAGAATGCTTTTGGGGAGAGCACTTCTAGGCAAAGAGGTACCTGTAGGGACCAAGAGGAGATGAAGTTTGCAGCTTGATTAAAGACACATCACTGCGCTCACCCCTGAAGTGTCTCTACCTTTCACAAACTGCAAAGGGGTAGTTTTTAGCAGCTCTTGGTTAAAGGGATTCCTCGAGATATTTCCAATACATTTCATTTTGGGACATGGCAGGCTCTCTAACACACGTGTTTAAAGCATGAGAGGCCCCACAAGTGAATGCTTTATACAATGGAAACACCAATGGAGTGAACTGAGGCACCACCAATCTGCAATACAGCCTTACGAGGCAGCACTAACGGACTAATCTAAATTCCATGAGGCCTCGGGGTCCCAAAGAACTCACAGATACATATGGTTGTGTTTGGAAGATTGCTAAAACACTAATTATGTAGAACTAATTAGTAACCTCAAAGAATGCACTGCACTGTGATATCAAAACCATTTGTTATTTGGGGGCAGGGAGTGGTGGCAGTGTAATAATTATCCTGACTTGGCTGTGTCTTTAAAACAGAATCATTTTCAGATCTTCTGAACTACTTTTAGAAATTCTGGGATATTCTGCTGTTAAAAATACTGCAGTTTGTTACTATTAAGTACACTCTCATTTTGAGGAAAGCAGAATAATAACCTCTATGTAACACATGAGGTTAGCCATGTCTTACTTAATAACCATTCATTCCCTGCTGCCACTAAAATGACCTGGGGTATAAAGCAGTCATTTCTGGCAATAACAAATTCCTTTCTCAAATTCTGCCAGGGCATCCAACAAGTTAATGCTCAGGCAGATCTGCTGATGATCTCCTTCACTCTGGTTGACCTGGACGTTCTCAGAAGTCAGTCTGCTTTCCAAAGATCAGACCAGAAATGTTACACCCAGAAAGAGAAGAGCTAATGCTGTGTTACACTTATCTGAGATGCAAAGTAAATACTCAATGAAGCAAACAAATTAATGCTAAAGTTTGACCACAGGCTTTTGTATCACTGATTTCGACAGGAGTTTAAGGCGATGAGTTTCCTTGTCTGAGCATGGATTCACTTGAATGTTTGTTGACATGCAGATAACAGCAGTTTATGTTTAAAAGATGGTTTTCTCCTCATGAGACTTGGATGGATGCAGAGGGTGATTCTGAACTCAGACTACATCTCATTTCAAAACAGGTGGCCTCTGACTTGGAAGCACTGTGGCTGTGTCACCACTACATCACACCAGTCCCAGGATGCTCCAGCTCCTGGCAAGAGGAGATCTGCATAGGAATCTGCACGGTGAACTACCAACCTGTACACAGCCTGTCCTCTCCAATCCAGTGGGAATTCTGCCATCAGCTCTGATGTACAATTGGATCATTACACAGTGTAAATCCAACCCGTGTCATAAGCTGTCAAGATCTGTCGTAGATAAAAGAAGCTTGTGCTGTGTTAAACCAAGACAGAAAGGTGCTTGTGGTGCTTAGAGTAATGCAGGGCACAAAGTACCCCAGTGCTGTGCTGGTGGTGTGCAAAGGCAGCAGCAAAACCATCCGAGCACATCACTCTGGTGGAGTCTGCAAGGCAGCAGGGAAAGCTCTTCTACAAATGTGCCATGGGAAATTATACCCCTGTTACACCTGTGGCCTCCCACTGCCAGGGAGATTCTGGGAATAAGCCCACTGCTTCTGCTCCTCTATCCCTGGGGAGGGTGGGTGGCTTCCAAAGCAAAAGAATGGGGGAGTGCGTGTCCCAGAATAGGTCAGGTTTTGTTGTTCTGTGGATCTCTGGGATGTCTGCACACAGACCAACTCAAAGGAGAGTCAGGAGGATGGAATCTGAAGTGCCCTGACTATGAACCCTTGTAAGAAAGAAGACCTAGTGGCTATTACAGTCATATCTCGTTTTATTGTGCTTCTCTTTAAAGCACTTTGCAGATATTGCATTTTGTATTGTGCCATTTTTTAGCAAGAAAGTATTTTTAATCAAGGTGTGTGCATTTTTGTTTAGACATATTGCCATTGCACACCCAATAGATTACAGCATGGTGTAAACATAACTTTTATATGCACTGGGAAACCAAAACATTTGTGTGGTTCGCTCTATTGTGGTGGTCTGGAACAGCACCCACAATACCATAGAATCATTAAGGTTGGAAAAGACCTCCAGAATCATCAAGTCTAACAGTCAGCCTAACACCACTGTGCCTACTAGACCATGTCCTGAAGTGTGACTGCTTCATGCATTTTGAACACCCACTTCCCTGGGCAGCTGGTTCCAAAGCTTCACCACTCTTTCAGTAATGATCTTTTTCCTAACATCCGATCTAAATCTCCCTTGGTGCAACGTGAGGCCATTTCCTCACATCCTATCACTTGTTACTGGAAGAAGAGACCATCACCCACCTTGCTGCAACCTCCTTTGCATCTCTGAGGTATGGCTGTATATCATTCCAGGTTGGACCCTGTGGGCTGGTCAGCTATTTGGGAGAGGCAGTTGTGGTAACACTGCAAATGTCACTTTTCTCTGAGTTCCCAGAAGCAGTGGGAGGGACGAGCACAGATTGACAGCTAGGAAAACAAATCTAGAAACACTTGACAAGCCACCAGCAATGAATTGTTTAAGCAGAGGGAAGAACCTCCATCACACACAGCATTGAATAATGAACAGACAAAACAGGGGCCAGTGAATCCTCACCTCTCAGTTAAAAACAAACACAAGGTTGTGCTGAACAAGACAGAGACTTGATGAATTCACCTCCGTGCCAAGAAGAACTCCGTGAATAGTGCTCAGTGAGTGAAGAGACAGGAAGAATACTTTATTTTCCCAGTCATGGCAAGATTGCCTTGGGCTTTGTGAGGGCTGGTTGCTCAGTGGTTAACTCAGCCTCTTTGGCATGCAACTAAAATTAAACTTGCAGGAGTCATCAGGACATGACAGTGATTAAAACTCTGGGCTCAGGAGAGACTGCGCCACGAATTCCTCCCCATAAAGATGATATCTGTAGACTGTTGACTTAAAGGCAGAGACATATCCAAGGGTAGCTGACCCTGAAACTCTGACATAAACTATTTCCAAATGCACAAGAAGTCTATTTAAAACCTGCCCTCTAACATAAATAGCTCTTTTTATTTGCAGGTACCCCTCAGCCATCAGCTCTGGGCAGTGTGCCATGCTCTCAGGAATTACAGCACCTCAGGCAGTCCTGTAGCTTTGCCTCTGGCACCCACTAAATAGCTTGCGTTGCCTCTTAGTTATTCTGATGCCAGCCCCTCCAGAAGAATGGGTTTATTCACCCCTGATGCACAGCAACCTCTAGAGTGTAATGCAGCAGCTGGTTTTAAACCAGCTTTCAGAAAAAAAAAGGCAGAGCTAACAGATGCTACCTGGGATAATGTGAATGACATCACCCGGATTAAACCTTGGCAAGGCCATAAGCGACACGGCAGCAAGAAGCACCACAGGACCTTTTCTGAGCACAAGTTGTTACTGTGTCATTTGGTCCCTCTATCTGGTTTAGTAGTGGACAGGTACAGTTGGACTTGGTGCTATCAAAGATCTTTTCCAACCAAGCAATTCTACAATTCTAAATGCTGGCATCTGCTGCACTAAAACATTTATTGGCCCAGGTGGCCAAGAAGGCCAATGGCATCTTGGCCTGTATCAGAAACAGCGCGACCAGCAGGACCAGGGAGGTGATTGTGCCCCTGTACTCGGCACTGGTGAGGCCACACCTGGAGCACTGTGTTCAGTTCTGGGCCCTCAGTACAAGAAGGACATTGAGGGTCTGGAGCACGTCCAGAGAAGGGGCTGGAGAACAAGTCCTACGAGGAGAGGCTGAGGGAACTGGGGTTGTTTAGCTTGGAGAAGAGGAGACTGAGGGGAGACCTCATCACTGTCTACAACTGCCTGAAAGGAGGCTGTGGTGAGGTGGATGTTGGTGAAGGGGAAATGGCCACAAGTTGGGCCAGGGGAGGTTCAGATTAGACATCAGGAAAAATTTCCTCACTGAAAGGGTTCTCAGGCCCTGGCAGAGGCTGCCCAGGGAGGTGGTGGAGTCGACATCCCTGCAGGTGTTTAAAAGGTGGGTAGATGAGTTTCTTAGGGACATGGTTTAGTAAGGGGACAGGTATGGTTGGACTGGATGATCTCAGAGGTCTTTTCCAACCAGAAGATTCTATGATTCTGTGATTTTCCAGCTCTATTTCAGGAGATGGACACCAAACAGAGTAATGGTGGTTAAGCAATTGATGAATTGTTTTCCAAGACCGATCAATTTCTCATTTTGCTTCTCATCTGAACATTAAGAAGGAGCCTGGATTTGTCTGCTCAAGAGCTAGAGCAAAAGGAAAGGGAATTAAGCACGAACCTCTGGCATAAGCAGAGACTGGCTCAGAGGGCAGCACCACAGGATTGCTGTCCCCCAACAAGGAATGGCCCAAGGGAAGCCCTTTTCTGTTGTGTTGGTTTCCCTCCCTACCATTGAGCCACTTGGTGCAGGAACAGCTTCACAAAACAGATCCTCATCTCTCCTCTGAAAATGCCCTTGCAGTGAAGGTCTAGCTTTGCAGTGGTATTTCAGAAGCAGTTGGGGAAGCTGGGCTGAGCTGCTGCTGCAACGTAGATGGAGAGATCTGTAGGTGACAAACTTGCAGATGACAGATGACAGCAAGTATCAGCTACTTATGACTCTATTTTTACTTTAAGTGATGCTCACATCTCATTATCCTTCCTGTTAGAAAACCAGCTCTTCCCACCACGTTCATCTTTCATTCCCAGGTGCTGTAAGACCAATTTCAGCTATTACAGCATGGATCTATCCTTGCAGAAAGCTGTTGAACGTCACAGCGTTGTCCTCGAGAAGCCAAGACTGCAGCTGGGGAGGCAAGATTTATTGACATTGAATATCCACCTATTCCAGATTATAACTCTGTTGGGATCCTATATCAAGTCTGTGGAGTGTCTTCTGCTGTGGTAAATATTGGCAGTCTTAGATTTTCTTATTGCTGAACTTATTGAGCTTCAGATCATTTTATTCACTGCTAATGCATGGAGTTTCAACCTCTTTATGTGGGACATGCCTTTTATCTACAAGACTGAGGGGATACCAAGAACTCTGTCTTCTGCCTCAAGACAACCAAGATACTTAACTGAAATGCAGCAGGGAAGTAATAACCTTGAGTCAGTTCCTGAGACCACAAAATCTAAACTCTTAGGTAAAGTGTGAAAGGTAAATACATAATTTATGATCTCAAAGACTGTGAAACTTTCAGAAAGCCAATCTAAAGTTGACAATTGAGACTCCTGACCTTCCAAGTGAGATTTATTAAAGTAACAGTGGCTCTACAGAGCTTTTCCAGCCTGGGGCAGCACTCTGCAAGTCACTTGCATGATCACTGCCTTCTACCAAGATATCACAGACACTGTTTGTTCTGACCCACTGGGAATATCTGCTGGACAAAATGTCATATATCTTTGAAGCATCTATTGAGTAACTACATCCTCCAGAAACAGAAAAACAAATCACCTCTGGACTCTGAGGTAGACTTGGAATGGCTACAGGACAGGCTTTGTTGACAAGAATAGCTACCCCACAGAAAAAATAACAGCAAATGAAGCAACATGAAATCTTACAAAATGTAATAAGAAACCCTTTAACAGGAACAATATGAAGAACACAGACAAAACAATTATACAAACAGTTGATCTAGCTTTGGAAACAACCTTGTTCTGGGTAAGAAGCTAGGCTAAATGACCTCCAAAGATCCTTTCTGAAGCAAATCTGTCACAAACTCTGAATTTAAAAATTACCAAAGATACTTTTCAATACTTTAAGTCATCAGAAAATCAAGTGCTCATCCTGAAGAGATGTCCATTCCCTTATGCAAGTTGAAAGAGTTTGGCTTGTCAAGTCATAACACGGCATACATCAAGTAGCTGGTCCCCATCATAAAGTCAATGTTTTAGAGCAGTTACCTCCTCCCTGGAATGTGAGTTCCTGATGTATCTGGAGTAGAAAATACCCTGGGAAGATATCTTTCCATTGGTTCATCAGCTCTAACACTGGTCTCCTGTTTCCACACATTCACAAAACTACTTCATATCTCCATGCGTGCAGAAATTCCTCTGGTCATGTAAGCAGGTGTCGCCAACTTTAAGAGCTGAACTCCTAACAGCTTGGGAAATATATCAATTATTTAAGCATACTTTTATTATGCTTTGCCACAAATGTTTCACCCCATATTGTGCTCTGATGGATATATAACCAGCTGACTAACTGTGGATGATCTATCTGCAGGGATATTTATTCTCACCACCTTCCTTATCTCTTGTGCATTTGTTATTACTTTACCCCATACCCAGAAGCCAAGCCAATACTGTTAATTCTCTCTCAAATACACCAGCAAGAATCTGAATGAAGGCATCTTTAATGTACAAAGCACCGGGGTTTTCAGAGAAGCAGTTAATTAAGTGCAACTGTTCCATTTCAGTCACGCTGATCTGACAGAAATGATAACTTCGGGCCAAATTACATCCAGATCCTGGCAAAAGCCAACAAGGGAAGAATTTGGCCCTGCTACACTCCACCCTGATGGTCACAAATTGAATTCCTTGTGTGCTCAGTGACAACTCTTCTAAACTCTCTGTCAGCGGGAACAAGGTACAGGCCACATGCTGCTCAATACCTTGCAGAACAGATAATTCTGCTGAAGTCAGTAAGGTTGTTTTCACAGCAAATCTGCATTGGAGTAACAGAATTGGGTCCCAGCTCAAAATTATCTTCTTTCCATGGGCAAGGTGTGTTATCTCTCAGCAAGCTGAATTTAGCTCCTTCCTTTAAAGCAGCTTCTACTTCCCTCCCAGATTGGTAGAGTAATAGAAGTGGAGGAGGAACATTGAGATGAATTCTCAGAAGGTGGTGGTGCTTCTAAGCCCTGAGTGCAGGTGACATAAACTTTCTTAAGAAATGGCTAGGGTAAAGGTAAGCCAGCTTTGGTTATGCTGCAGTGCTGGGAGTTGAGCAGGACGATCTCTTTGGGATCCCCTCCAATCTTGTATTTCTATGATTTCACAGTGGTTACTGAAGAGAGATTTCTAAATTTCCACCCCTGCAGACCAATGTTAAAGTTAGTTCTGTGGACTCTTTCGCACGTGAGGCTGACAGTTCAATTACAACAAGCAGCCATATGGTGTAGAAAGAGGCTGGGGTCAGAGAGACAGTTTTCCCTGGCTTTTGCAACACAGAGGAAGAGGTATTCCCACACGAAGCCTGAAGGAAGATGGGACAAAATCTCAACATCGTTTCCTCGGGATGACAACCACTCAGCTACGCCAATGTACCCCTCAGAGCTACAAGGGGAGGAGAAGCAAGAGTCTGCATCCTGCTTTGATTCCTATAAAAAAGAGAGCAGAGAAGGCTACTAGGATGCTCTTCCTCCATGCTATGATCCAGATGAGGAGGAAGGGGCATTTTTCATCCTGCTATACTTGCTAGGCATCAAGAGCAAACCATGGTCTTCCTCATGGAAACCATCTCCCCGGTTTTGAGCACCTCCTCCACTCTGAGTTGTTTTAGTTGGACTTTACACTACTGTTCTATCATAAATGGATAGGAACAGATTAAATAATGGCCAGTGGAAGCCTGATCCAGAAAAGAACACAAAATATAGAGATATTAGATAATATAATAGCAGATTATAAACCAATTGAACTTTTCACATCAGTAAAGAAAACTCTCTAAAAATCAATTATCCATTTATTCAGGCATATATCACTCATTTGTCAGCTCTCTGTAAGCTATTTATGAAAGAGATTTTCTGCAGCATGACCTTTATTTTGCCTTCTGACACCGTGAGTCAAACTGAGAAGAACAGTGATCTCAGTCCACAGAAATCAAGTTGTTTAAAGGGATATTGCCATGATAAAACCTACCTGAATTTTCTGATTGGAGACTGCTTTTCCTGCGCAGTTGCAAAGTGCCCAGAATAATAAATGGGAAAAATCATAATGTTCCAGTTTGTTGAGAACCAAGTCATGAAAAAAGGACAGTCAAAGGTCTCATATGTAATTTTGACAAACTGTGTGGTCCCGACCCAGGAGGAAGAGACGGACAAAATGATCAGAAATCTCCAGATAAGCTTGAGAAATGTGGATGTGCAAGACTGGCATCGTGTCTGTCCTTCAGCTTCTTGGCTGCTGCTCTCTGTGTGCGCTTGTGTTCCTTCTTCTCCTGGAAAAAAAAAGAAAAGTAGAAAAAGAGAAGAGTTGTACACATAATGAACACATTCAAAACACCTCTTGCCTTCTCCCTATAATTCCTTTCTGCCCCACAAACACTGAAATCCCTCACAGAAATGCTTCTGTAATTTTCTGTCATTTCCAGGGGATAGGAACAAAATACGTACACAACAGCAAGGCCTGAGAGAACAGCATGACAGTTAAACTATTGCTACTGTTTGCTTTCTCAGCCCTTTTTTCCTCCTGTCTGCCAAACCTCCCAAATAGAGCTACATCCCTTGGAACCAACTACATTATAAAGTCAATTACTGGACTTGTGTGCAACATAAAATCTATATGAGCTTGTACATCTGAAGCCAGGAACACGTTCTCATTATTCAAGATGTTAACTCAAGAATAACTTTTTTATTAATATTTGCAAGCTGAGAGGGAAAAAAGAAACAGTTTGGTGGTTTTATATAAACAAGCATAGAATGGGGTTTTTTCAGTTAAGTCAGTGTATTTACATTTTTTAAGTTAAAAAAGGAAACTGGACAAAACTGAAGCTTGGCATGCCTAGAAGTAAATCTCTACACATAACCAAGGAGGAATTGGAAGGCTGTCATTCTCATTTTAGCACAGTATTTTCAGATCTAATCTACAGACCACTGCAGATTTCCTTAATGGAAGGGTAGAGAATTTAATCTTTCTGCCTTGCTCTCCAGACACATCTTCCAGAGATGCAACTCATGAACCATCTTTTGATTTCACAGATCCCAGCTGAAAGCAACAGTTGGAATTGGGTTGGATACTGAGGAGCACCAACACTTGCCCCATCAGCTCGTGTGGCAGCACTGAGCTCTGATCATTTACCCCATTAGACCATAACGCATCAGTCTGACAGAAGAAACAGGAGTTCCTTCTAAAAATCATGACCTGCAGCTGTCCTGAACTATTATTACCAATTATCAGTCTCATCAACACATGATGTGAAATATATAAGAAACATTACAATTGTTAATGTCAAGAGGAGTTATAGATCTGCTGCAGTGAGAGCGTATGTTGTCTTACAGTCAACTCAAACATCAAAAAGGTACCTTTTCATACTCCAGTTTACTTTCCTTTGATATTATTGTTTCTGCTACAGCCATAATGAAATGTCAAACTGAGGTTCCAAGGTATTACATTAGACCAACATTACATCTAAAAAACAATTTATCATAGGAGGGAGTGCATTTGCAATCAAGGATTTTCCTAACCAGGAGATGGAGATTTTTGTAGTTGTAATTGTATGGTGTATTTTTTTGCTCTAAAAATAATCTGTGCCTCCATTGTTTGGTGATGAATCAAGAATTTAAATAAAATTACAGTTTATTAAAAACATGCAGGGGATAATCAGACACAGGTATGAAAAAGCAAGCAACATTTTCGGATTCCTTTTGGCTGCTGAGAGAAAATAGATATTTTTATGGTACTAATAATGACTGACATCTTCTATTAAAAGGTAAATTACAGTTAGAGTGGCTTAAAGAGAATATATTGCATAACATCCACTTGCAAGTTTTTTCTGCTAAGCAGAGCTACCATGCAATTAGTCTTTCTTCAGCTAACAGTTAAAAAATAAAGCACCTTATCCACACTTTCTACTTTTCAATTACCAAACAACGATGTAATTGCAGTTACTATGCATGACACTACCATTAGCATCTGACCTAGATTTTACAGTCCCAGGTCTGAATGTTAGGGAAAGGCACCGAAACATAAGCCTGTTGCAAGTCCGACCTTGGATTTAAAGACCTCTGTAAGTTTTATCCTGATTAGATGTACAGTGGAGAGTTTTTATAAGTGCTTAATGGGTAAGATTCATCCCATGTAATGTAGTTGGCAAATAATTATGTATTCAGACTAAACATGTCGCCCAGGGCCCCTTTACACATAATGATAATGGACAGGCATGGTGAGAAGGTAGCTGATTTTAACCCTATTCATCTAAGCCCACTGGAGGCTTTAATCTCTCCCTAGACCGGATATTTACATTTAATAAATCGTGAAATCGAGATGGATCACTGGCCAAAGTGACATAGTAGCTTGACATAGTTGCCTTCAATATCCATGGGATGTGCACACCTAAATCCTGGCCAAAGAATTAAAAGGACAAGATAAGAAATATCAGGGCTTCAACTCAAAAGACACATGGCAAGCAGGCACGCAATTCACACTGAATAGGTTTAAGGGTTTCCAAGTCATGAAGCTGGGGTTGGGGTGAGCAAGAAAGTACCATTTCTGTTCAGATATTGAGTGGTACACTAATGAGGAGAAAACAAATTGATCAGCCAAAATGGTCAGTAGATAGCATTTTAGAGTTAGCAAGTTGGTAGAAATCCTTGGCGTCTGCATTTTGTTCAGACTTACCCTGTCAAGAGCACAGAAACGATTTAAGAACTCAACAAGGATGAAATGCCAGGAAAAGAATGCAGATGGCACTGAAGGTGACACATAGAGATGACAGTGGTCAATGGCAAAATGTCCTGAAAGGTAGCTACTCCTTTTGTCTAGAATAGAATTCTTGCTTGTGATGTCGCTGTGACAAGAAGGTCTCTCGGTTTCTTTCATTCAGAAGAGTGAGATGAGGAAGACCAAAGCCTACAGCTCTTCTTCTGAACTATTTTGACTATTTGGGACCTAGAAAAATAATATTCTTTATATTTGTTTACCTGCCTCTCAGGTCAGTCCTACTTAGACCTCACTGGTGAGGAATGGAAGATCAGGATAAAAAGGGAAATAAATAAATGCAAAATAAATCTTTAGAGAAGTATGATGTCAAGGCACAACTCTTCTCTCGAGCGGCTCAAAGTCCCTTCTTAGACAAGAGGGATTCTGATTTTGGATGTACCCTAGGGCCACCATGCGCGGAGTTATTTCAGCCTGGTATCTGCAAAACGTGACAACAGATCAGGTTTCTGGTATCTTAGATAAGATCTTTACTGCAAGATGCTGTATCATCCACTCCTTGCAGCAATAATCACCTCCATTATTTTTCCAAGGGTTTCCATCAAGAGAGTACTTCTGGAGTATGAGATCCCTCCACTTTCCAATGCAAGAAGAAAATGGCTGACTCTTGGTGCCATCGGTGATGAAGTGACAAGAGGATGGTTCATCTCCCACAGTTCCAGTGTGCAAGGGAAAGCCAACCTGTTTTTCCTCCCCTTTTTGCCCACAGCATCTACACAGACCACCTTCCAAAGAACTTGGACAGTTCAATTATTTTGATCATTTAATGTCTCAACAGTACAATTCAGCAGACTCAAAGGTCTGTGGCTGCATATTGTAATTGCTCCCATCCCATCCCTGTTGGTGATGGATGGACACCATGGTGAGGAAGTCAGTGTTCACCAAACCTACAGGTTCATCTGAGCTAAACTTCTGCAGTAAAGTGGGCAACACATTCCTGACGGAAGCCCTGATGTGCAGTTGATCGATGATCTGAACTGTGATGGCCTTCCCTAGATATCCTTCCACCTGTTTCTTCTTCTCTTCCTCTTCATCAGATCGTCCACGGTACGAGCTGAGATTGTCATTGTCTTTGAGTAGGAACACGGCTGGCTCTTAAGAGTCCTGGTCTCTGGCCAGGCTGAAGCTGAGGGAACATAACCACTTTGTAAAAGATATCTTGTGTGCTAATGTTAATCATCCTTTCGAGATCTTCCGTGCCTACTGGCCTTATGGTTTTTCAGATATCTAACACATTACACGTACCCACTGAGGCCCAGGGCTTTTCCTCCCATCTTTGCTTCTTTCCCACCTAACCCCAGTTTGCACACAGGTCCAGGAAGGACTTTCCTGCAGCTTTGCTGTTCGTAGCACCATATACCAAAGTCAACATGCTCGAACTCTGCACCATCTTTCAAAAGCCAGATGAAAGAGGCCTTTTGCAGGCACGCTGTGACGCCAGGAACGTGGCTGTTATGCCTACCTGATCTGCTCTGCCTCTCGACTCTGCTGTGCCGACAGATTCCCGAGGGACTTCGATTCTGCAGCTCAAGAATGGGAGCAGCAGAATCTTCAGCAACAGATAGAGGGGAGAGCTGCCTAGTCATGCCTCTGTGTCTGCTGGGGCAGTTGCCTCCTGGCTTGCATTGGATGACAGATGATCGTGAGGCACCTGAGAAGAAAGAGTTTGCATCAGTTTGGCTGTAAACTCCCTGGAGGAAAGCCGGGCTTTCAAACACTCTGTCAGTGAAATGCATACAAACGATTCAGCAGGAGAAAGGAAGCACACTGCAAAAATCAAGGTTTCAGCTCTGGTCAGAATAAAGTAAATAAGAAAGTAAATAAATACGTAATTTTCTCCCCCCTTATAGATAAAAAGGTGCTGTATGAAAACCAGTCTTTCCCCTGAAGAAGTGAGAGCCTTGTGCTGCAGTATAGACTTAGCCCCACGGCTCCATCCATAGGGTCTGAACAGTCAACGGTATTTGTACTCACGTGGGCTCCTTCCTGAGCACTGACACTGAATCAGGTAAAAGGAGAGGTCACCATTCTCCCTCAGGGTGGAAAGGAGGGCTTGAGGAATAGCTGACTCCCAGGGTCAGTGCTGAGAGCCTCTTCCGAAGAGAGCTTCCTCTTTCCATCCTCCAGAATGATCCTTGAGACTCTTGTATGGAATGAATCCACAGTCACCAAGAGGTCCTTTGGATGAAGACTTCTGTGAAACCACTGAAGACATTAGTTTTAAGCCTTCACATGCACCAAATCAGAATCTCCACATCTTCGGAGAAGTTACTTTTTCTTCTTCTTCTGGTGCAGACAATGCCAAGGTGCCCCATTTCACATGGAGAATGTCTAGAGGCATGAGGCAGCAGACAAGACCCAAGTCCCAGAAATACCAGTGGCACTAGATGAAAAACTTGCCAGTGAGAAGGAAACCACATTTTATGAAAAAGATCTCGAAGAAGTGGATTAAGAACCAGCAAATGACAGAAAAGAGTGTAGTGCTTGAATCCAGCAGAATGTGCCTGGTCACTTTGCACACAGTCCAGAATCTATTGAAGGTGTTTGTGTAAGAGGTCAACACACAAGCAGCACAAGAGAGTCCTCTTCTTATTCAAAAAGTCAAGATGACAGGTGTTTTGGAAAGTGTAAATGTGTGTTCATGGTCAGTTGAGATCATCCACCTCTTGTTTCACAGCTGTTACTTCAACTGGTGACCATCTTACCTAAACTTAGGGAAGATGCATATACCCAGAGCAGCCACTGACCGTGCTGTGGCTTGGAAGGATTTAATTTGACAATCACACCTATTTCACATTGTAAAGAATAGAAAAAATGACACAAACCCCATCTGTAAGGCACTAAATGTGCAATAAATACAGCAGACATCTTCAAGGGCAACATTCTTCCTTGCAACGTGAGCCATTCCAGTACACTTCATGCAAGTAACCCTATACCAAACAACATAAAATATACTCTAAAGCATGGACTATATTCAAGATTCAAGTAAATGCTCTCTTGCCAGAGGAATCTAGGATTCATATAGCCTTCCAAGAACTTAATTCTACGTTAGATTCACCAGGTCTCACTACAAAGAAAACAAAGGAAGAGATGTATAAAAGGTGGCATTACGCAAAAATATCCTCTCTCAGCCTATTAAGAGCTTCCAGGGTTAGTTTTAACCCAGCAAGTAGACAAGTGACTGAACCAACAGCTAAATCCCTAGAGATGATCTTTCTCAAAGATGCTCTTCCCTTTCTCTTCCATCCAGAATGAGGGAATTTTGACACAAGGGGAACGCTCAAGTCTAGGTTCCACCTTGCCATATAGTCCCATCTTGCCACATAGACCTACAAATTCAATCAAGGCAGTCCTACAAATTCAATCAAGGTAGTATACAACCCACAGGCTATGACAGCAGACCCACAAAAGTCAGCTTTGAAAAATTAAGACCTATATGATGTCTAAGCACTATATTGTCTCTCATTTTCTGGTGAGTGTTACTCTCCACAGAGCTTTTTAGAGCCTACTGGATATTTTCAAAGTTTTAAAAAGCCATTGACCTTCTTATGTTTACTTTTTAATAGAGAAAATAACGATCTAACAGCCACACGACTCCCCCCTGTGGCTTTGTTCTACTTATTTCATAACTCCAAGCATTACTTCTCTCCCTTGTCAAACAAGGATAACATTACCTACTTCATATCTTACAAGTCATCCTGAGGTTAAAAAGTACATTAGAATTGGCAGCCCTTGGTCATTCACTCCATAAGAAGAAGCACGACAATCAGTAATTTTGGGGATAAATACTCAAAAAGCCACTTAGGATTTTGCAGGTCCTCAACTTCAAGAAGTTTTATCTCCAGAAAGCATTTGCTGACTGCTTGTCCTCAGAGAATTGGCCACCAAGGTGCCTTGACCCAAATCACTACTCACTTTGATATGCATCATTTAAAGTTGAAAGACACGTGCTGCATCTTAATTCAGATACAATTTAGAGCAAGATCAAGTTCACCTTACCCTCAGCAGATGATCTGCAACCAAAATTTCAAGGAAACCTATTTTTTCTCACATGCAAAAAGAACTCAGAGTTATTTATATCTGGCACAACAAAGCAACATCAATCTTTTCCCGTATATTGAGAAACTCAGCAGTTGACATCAAAACTGCAATTCAAGACATTGCATTTAATCGAAAGACACTGCTTGATTTACTGAAACCTTCTTCCCTTATACTTGAAAGCAATCAGATAGCACTGCAATTTATCAGTACTTCCTTGTTACAGCTAGGAAGCCTGGGCCATCTAATGTTACTGAATATGAACATATTTTAATCATATACTTTGTCAGGGAAGGTGAATAGATACGTGCTGGGCAAATTTATCAAAACCTGGGATGAGCAGCAAGGACAACAAATCATGATTACACAGTAAAACTCACACATATGCACTCTTACCCCACATTAGAGGAATTAAGAAGAAACAACTCTGGTTCTTTGCCTCACAAAGCAATTATCAGCTATCAAGTAGGAATCCATTGAGACCCTCCAAATTTGGAGGGATCAAGAGCAGCATTTGCATTGAGCTTCTGTGTGTCTTCATAAATCCCACACACCTATAGAGATCTCATGGTCTTATGCAGTGAGACCATGCCCTCTCCAGAGAGGAAAACAGCAAGGTGCAGCCACAACTTGCCATGTGAAAATGGAGAAGCAAAAAGGTACCATAATACACCTCCTGTGTGTATTATGTAGGGTGACACTGCCTGAGTCAGATTCATTTGACTTATTTTGGATGTCAACATTAGGATGAGAAAAATAATACCCCAGGACTATCTACATATCCTGTGTCTATATAGGGAATAATAGAAACACAGAATGGTTTGGGTCAGAAGGGACCTTTAAAGGTAATTTAGTCCAACGCTCTGACAATGAGCAGGGACATCTTCAACCTGATCAGGTCGCTCAGAGCCCCATCCAACTGACTTTGGACAACCATCCTGAGCAGATGCATGGGACTTTCTACCTGACTACTTTAGCTGACCTTCTTTTAACCTGACTACTCGATGTAAGAAGTTGCAGCAGGTATCTGTCACCCACTGCATACAGAAGCCTCATCCAGTTTCTGTAAACTGACACAGTCAGTGCTAAACATGAACATAGTTCTTGGCTTTAGCAGAGATGAATCACAGGCTGAGAATGAAAATACATTTTGAGAATTATTTGATATTTTAAGGGAATGCTACTGAAAGAGATTGGGAAAAAAAAACCCCTAATAAATAGGTAAATACTTGCCAGACTGCCAGGTCTTGCTGCTTGAAATGTTCCTTCACGAGTTGGAGGTTATAACTGAGTGTCAAAGCACCACACAGCCTGTGGGGTTGACAAAGGAAGGAAGGGAAATCTGGAAGGGACCACATGATTGTATCAAGCACATCTTAATGAGCCAAATCCATCTAGATTACTTTTGATCATTGGATAAAACCAAACCTCTACTCTTTCACATTTTTTTAGGATTATTTTTAGTTTCATCAATCTTTTTCCTTGCCCTGCAAATGCAGAGTCTTTAGAGCATAAGAAATAAAGCCGTTTCTCTGCACATGAAGACCAAAGGGTCTTTCCACATGCTTCTAACAAGGTCTGTCATTGTCTTGCATTCATTATCATATACCTATTCCAGCATGCTTCAATTTAACAAGGTAATTATGCTTGTGACTAACCTAAACCACATGATTAATATCACTGAAGTCAATGCCCTTTCATGTTCTTAAACATCCTTCTGAATCCTAAGAGGAGGTCACCACCACGCGCTGCAGCCGCTGTGCCCATTCAAAGCAGGAACAAGCAGCACATACCTTGTCCTGACAACAATTTTCACCATCCATCTGTAAACTGTTCACACATCCCTTGCCCCTTGACCCTCTGAAAGGTGCAATACATGACTTGTGGGGTTTTGTTCATACACAGAGATGAAAATACACAGCTCACACAGTGAGAAAATCTGTCCTTGTCTCAGTTAGAAAAATCACTCTGTTATTCTGCGGGAGGCTTGGAGAGAAGGGATTATGCTTTGAGGTTCAAAACCAATTATTTTCAAATTTTTCTCATGAATATGACATATTTACATGACATGTGACAGACAGCAGTGCTGGGAATACAAAATAAAACCCCTGCCATTTTATTGGGTAGAGCTCTTTTAGTCTCAAAGTTGTTACTAAAAATGGATGGAATGGACTGCCAGTAAAACAACCAATGAACCATATAAATGCAGCCCTGGAACTAATTTTTATAGACAAGTCATTACAGAATTGATTTTTTCTTTTTCTTTTCTTTTTTAGTCCACTGCCCTGATGCAAACAGGTAATTGAATTCCCTTCTGAAAGCTATCCATGCGTTCATAACACTGGACTACCAATGTGGAGTGTTTGCTTTCTTGGGAGACAGCAACACCTGGCTTGCTGGTATGTGCCAAAATGCATACCCTTTGTTTGATTACACAACTAAATCGATGGTTAAATAGGTGATGTTAATGAGCTGGACAGTTTTTTGTATTACGTTCCTAAAGCCCTGCAGAGGAAGCCCCTCAGTTTGGGAAAGATGTCAGGATGCTGGAGTGTGTCCAGAGGAGGACAACGAAGATGGTAAAGGGGCTGGAGCATAAGCCCTATGAGGAGCAACTGAGGGAGCTGGGGCTGTTTAGTCTGAAGAAGAGGAGGCTCAGGGGAGACCTCATTGCTCTCTACAACTACCTAAAAGGAGGTTGTAGTCGGGCAGGGGTTGGTCTCTTCTCTCAGGTGACCAGTGACAGAACTAGAGGGCATGGACTCAAGCTTTGTCAGGGGAGGTTTAGGCTTGATCTTAGGAAGAAGTTCTTCACTGAAAGGGTGATCGGCCATTGGAATGCACTGCCCAGGGAGGTGGTGGAGTCGCCGACCCTGGAGGTGTATAAGGGGAGACTGGATGAGGCACTGAGTGCCACGGTTTAGATGATGGTTGGTGTTGCGTTGGGTTATAGGTTGGACTTGATGATCTCAGAGGTCCTTTCCAACCTTGTGATATTGTGATACTGTGAATGGTTAACTGTGGCCATTCAGGTGAGAGGAGAGAGATCAGCTTTTCCAAAAAAAATCAGTCAAAGCACCCACAACCTGCCTTCTACTCATTCAGTATTAAAATGTGCTTATTTTACCATGTCTTCAAAATCTCAGCTCCTAATAAGTCATTGACAAAATGGTGTCTTCATACCACTGCCGCAGAAACAATTGCTGGGTTTTGACAGATGGATGGAGGTAGAATCCAGTCTGGTGTTACGTGGAAAGTACGTCAATTGAATGTTCCTGCTAAATTGGGCCCCGGTGAAAGAATCGACAACGCTGCCTTTAACACTGCAACGTTACCTGTTAGAGAGAGCACCGGCGGCGCTGACGGACCCGCTCACACATCACAAGCCTATTGTTTCCAGCAGCCTGTGCCTACACTTAGGTTGGTAACACTGAGTTCATGATTGCGAGGGCTGGAGACTTCTGCAATGAATTTCTGGGCTGCATGGTGAGAAGAAGATGGTGTGAATTTTGTGACCAGGGAAATATCAGATGCACACGGCCCTACAGAAAAGGGGGCTGAGTTGCACTGCTATTGGTAGAGGTGAAGAGACCTTATTGTGCCCATTTCACAATAAAACCTCATTAGATTGGATTCACAAGGGCTCTAACTGGATTGTTCGTACCATTAGCACACAGCTAGGGGTTATCCAACACTGTCAATCCAATATTGAGTTAGGTCCACAGATTATTTTATTTCAGCCAAAGCAACTGTCTGTAAACTCCAATCCTGCCCTTCCTTATGCTGGTGTAAATGCTGAGCAAGTCAAGACAATCAGAAAAACTTCTCTGGGTATGCACTGAAGTACCTTAAGATAAGAACTGACCCAGGATGTTAAAATTCAAGGGAAAACTCTCCCTAATTTTTAATGAGTTCAGAATCAGTAGTCTGACTGAAGACATGAAGCCATAATTACACTCATGAAAGAGAAGCAAACAAACATTTGTAGATGATGGTCTCCATTTAAACACATCCTCCTGAGACACTGCCATGGTGTATTAGAGTTATGTATGTATGTCTGTGCAGAGTAATGCCTTGTTCATTTACTATTTGCTTCTTCTGGATATTTTTATGTTTGAAGGGGATGAGAAGGTTATAACATTTTTTTTTGTCCTAGGGGAAAACAAGATTTTCGGATTTTAATGAAAAACAAATGACTCAGTGATGGTGTACAGCATTTCTCTTGTACTATGATTAACTATTGTCAAGAACAGAAAGCAAAAAAGCAGATATTTTTTGTAGTTTAACAGCGACATCCATCAGCAATGTCTGTCAATTATCCCTCCAGTGTCTGCACACTGCCACTCAAATCAGCAGACAGCAACTTCACTCACAATTAGAAACCTCAACAACTTCCACGTGCCCTCCTATCCTTGCTATAAATTGAACAGAGAGGAAGTAAAGGGAGGAAATAAGTTAAATTTCACTTCCTACAACTACTGTAGTGCCTGATCAGGGACGTGTCATGCTACACCCTTGCACCTAATTACCCTTCCAGATGATCAATTCCAGCCCAATTATCAGGGGAGGAAATACAGGTTAGACAGTCAAGAATTCCCCCGTACACACCAGTCACGTCTTGTGCTTGGGTATCAAATCCCACCCACGTGGCTTCCCACCTCCCACTCCTCTGACCACTGCCAATGCCCTGTGCTCCGGATCAAAAGATCTGCAGTGGCAGTGGTGCAGCCTCTCCCTGTCGTACCATCCAGCACCTGGGGAAAGACTACCTTCACCTTCCACATCACACCCAGGAGAAGGAAAGCTCTGACTACAGTGACCATTAAATGCCTGGAAAATGGTCAAAACAGAGACAAATGACAGAGATACCTTTCAGGGATGGTAAAGGTGTATCTGACTCTGCCTTAACAGAGGAATGACACAGGTCATTCCTGAAACCACTTTCCAACCCCACATCTCCCTGACTTTGTGATGGTAAATGTCTTAGGACCTAACTTACCCCTATTTAAGACCCAGACAGCTGAACAATAAGGCCATGGACCTCAATTCCACTTATAACTAAGATCTGGAAAAGAAGTAAAACCAATATATAAACAGCAAGAAAACCTGACAACAACTGGATAGACAGAGGATGTGCCATTAAATCAAAGAGAAATGATGCACCCAGCTCAGCCAACTGCAATATCATAAGTCAGTTTTGAGTAAAAGAAATACAAAGAGCTAATGAGAAGGAGTTGAATGCATCTGCATCTAATAATATGAGATCTGGCAACCTGAGGATTTCAGAATTCAATAAAAGCAACTGGAATTGAGCAGAACCACTTGTGCATGGTCCATGTACACTGTGAAAACAACCTGGGATTCCACTTAGTCCTTGTACCTGCAGCGTGAATTTTCTCCCGCTACTTTGAGAAGACAGTTTTGGATTGCACTGCTAATATGAAAGCTAAATTATGCTACTGTCCCCCTGCAGCCAGATCATCGGTGACATCTCTTCATTCAAAACTCAAGGTCTGTGAAAGGCTCCAGCAAGACCAGGTACAGCATTTGCACACACTGGCTGTGCTTGGAATGGAAAGATGGTGAGATCTGTACACAAAGTACATGCAAATGTACCATATTATTGTTAGAAGTAGCAGTAGAAGCAATAACACTGAGATTTAACACATATACATTGAAAAGTCAAGGGGTTTCCATTTATGTTCAATACAGCCAGGCCATATGCTTAGATTTATGTATGATTGTTCACCTTTTGCCAATAAGGGCAAAGGGAAATAATTGCTAAGCAGGTTGCACAAAGGCAGTGGTTGATGCTCATCCCCAGATCCCCACAGCTGGCTGCTGATCACTTAGACTGGGGTTTCCATATTAAGTGTCGTATGCTTGATGCCTTGGCTCCTGCACACAAACCTGAAAAACATACTGGCAAGTCTGTACATCCATCTTTCTGTGTATCAGCTACATCAGATTTTCTTATGAAGAACCTGCTCTGAGATACATCCTTTCTGGGCAAACCAAAGAACATGATGTGCATCATCTGCATCCAGCACTGTGTCCTAAACTTCCGACTGGGCACTGCAGAACAAAATGAATCCAGGCTGCAAAATCCATTATGTTCAACAGCTGCAACCACTAAAAAAAAAAAAAAGGAAACTGAAGTAAAAGGCTCCTCTTTGTATTGCTCTGAATAGAGACCCTCCTTCAAAACACAGGAAGAGAAGCGTTAAAAACCCAAACCTCTCTTTGTTCCACTTCTACATTTTACTGAAAATATAGTTAAAAGCATGGAAATACTGTTTTCCAGGCTCTTTTCCCTCCTTACTCATTTTAAGTCAAGATGACTTTCTTCCCCATTCTCATTTCAACATAACTCCAAGAAACAGAGCTGCCTGTCTTCAAGCACTGACAATGAATCCCATTGATTTGACACCAGCGCCAGCGCCCAGCGTGGTGATGTCAGAACAAATCTTGGGAAAAACTTTCATTTGAGAACATCTGTAGCAGAATCAGCAGCTGGAGAGAGCAATGATGCCTTTTGAGCCATACTGGCTATGCATATTTTAAAGCTATGGTGCATGACATGGCATATTTAGAGCTTGAAGGAATGTAGAAGCAAGTGCTGCAAATGAAGAGTGATTTTTTTATGTTGAAATCAAAACTTCTACAACTTCTGTACTGAATGATCCATATTCATCTACAAAAGGGAATTTAAATATCCATTTGGAGTGGAATACTTTGGACTGAATTCTGCTGTCAGAAAACATTGCTGGCATCCCTATTTGCCTCGAAAAATAAACATTGCATCAAAATCTCAAACTTATCTGGGATACCTCTGGAGTTAGAGAACGTGGACCTGCAGTAAAGTTATGAACATCCACCTCCTCCTTCAACACTGAATATTTCCCGTGCAAGGAGCTCATGCAAGATTATTGTCCCTTCCTTAACCATCTGACACTGCCTTCTGAACAAAGACTCTGAACATCTCAGTGGGTAACTTTCTGTCTAAGTGCTGCTGGGGAAAGCCAAATTGACCTGCCCTGGTGCTGCAGAGGAAGAAGAGGGCAGTGTAGAGGCATCCCAAAGTAGGTCTGCACCCTGGTGCTAGAAAACGATCCAGATCACAGGGACAGATCCAATCCCAGATGCAGTTCCTGGGAGGACCAACTGATTTTAGTGAGCTTCATCTCAGTCTCTGAGACGATGACTGGATGTACCTCCACACCAGACAACTCTGCAAGAAGGAGGAAGCTCAAACTGGGATTGTTTAGCCTGGAGAAAAGAAGGATAAGGGGAGACCTTATTGCCTTCTAGAACTACCTGAAAGAAGGTTCTAGCGA
The DNA here is from genome assembly GCA_033558185.1 of Dromococcyx pavoninus. NCBI lineage: Eukaryota > Metazoa > Chordata > Aves > Cuculiformes > Neomorphidae > Dromococcyx > Dromococcyx pavoninus. Next base: position 96,769 of record JAUMJL010000837.1, read on the forward strand.
GGCAGTGCTGGTCTCGCTCTAACAAGTGATAGGACAAGAGGAAATGGTCTCAGGTTGCGTCAGGTGAGGTTTAGATTGGATATTTGAAAAAAAACTTCTTTATTGTAAGAGTGGTGAAGCATTGGAAGAGGCTGCATAGGGAAGTGGTGGAGTCTCCATCTCTGGAGGTGATCAAAAAACTTGTAGATGTGACACTTTGTGATATGGTCTAGTAGACATGGTGGTGCTGGGCTGATGGTTGGACTTGATGATCTTAGAGGTCTTCTCCAATCTTAATGATTCTATGTTTTAGTTCAAATGAAGCTGATACACACTTGTCTGAGGGAACAACCCCCAAGGAACTTATAAGCCTTTGTCCCCTTATTGCCTCTCCAGAGGCAAGAACTTTATTTTAAGATTTTGCTTATATAAAGAGTCCCTACGAGATCATCTCAATAACCACTTCTGAATGAATCCCTTGAACACACATTCAGAGGGATAACCTTCACTACAGCAGATCTACATCATATTCTTTCCCCTGGGTACGCCTGACCCAACACCAACTCAAGCCAATCAATCACAGGATTCATTGGCCTGCGGTCAGATCATCTTTTCACCGTTTCAGCACCAACTGAGCAACAGATGAACAGAAATTATTTGATTCAAAGCTTCACACCATCCCATTAAAGAAAACCTCTGTTACAAACTTCGCAATAAACTATACCAAATGCACCTCCAAGAGTTTCACAATTTATACACTTCATTCCAAAATAAAAGGTTATGAATCTCTACAAAAAAAATTTTTGAAAATTAATTTTGTCATTGTTAAAATTCAGTGATATTTCCAAAACTAAACAGTTGTTCTGAGTTAAACTCTCATTTTACTTTCACTGCAGCAAATCAAGAGTAGCTTCAATGAAAGCCTTGAGCCTACTTTGACATAAAGTTGTTGTGAAAAGGGTTTAGACCCAGGGCACTCCAGAAATCACTCATATGCATCTCATTATTAAATAATTAGCATATAGCTTCTACTTTCAAGAAACACTGCAATAAATCCCGGCTGGTTCACAGGTCTCCTAAGATCCGACTGTAAGAGCAGTCAGCACACGGACACACATCTCAATATCAAATTGCTTCTATTTATCTCCAACATAAACTATTGCCTCCCCTGTTTGATGGGTGCCTCCGGAGAGTGATTCATTCCAGCTCCCTTAGATACCAATCTGAGGTGATGAATCACCTCTCAGAGGTGTCCAGCTCTCCTGCTGACTCCGGGAAGCTCAGACAACTTTCTTAATACTTATCGAGACAAGACTTACATTTAGATGCCTCTGGATGAGCCCAAACCTGACTGTCTCAGGCTCAGTTCTTGGCAGCACTGTAGTACATGCCTTAAGCACAGGCTTCAGCTTCCTTGCCTGACTTAGAGCCTAATAAAGCACATTTGAGGCATTGTGGGTTAAAAGAACGCATTACAGGTAAGCAGCTGAGGCAAAAGAGAGTATTTATCACTGTATTGCTGCATTTTGTAACCCCAGGAGATACTTTAAGACACCTCCCAACTGTTTTTTCCATTGCCCTTGGGATAATAGCTCCAACAGGTATTACCACGACCTTTCCATGTTTGGGGTAAGTCTCTTCCACATAGTGCCCATAAAACCCACCTGGCTCAAGCGTTTGTGTACATAGAATCATGGAATGGTTTGGGTTGGAAGGGACCTTAAAGATCATCCAGTTCCAAGCTCCCTGCCATGGGCAGGGACACCTTGCACTAGAAGGTACACACAGTTTTCTCATTGTAGCTGATGCTGTGCTGGGGTGTGAGCACCGGCCAGACCAAAAGGAAGACGTGTTCTCAGAAGTACTTGGTGGCTGTGGGTCTCAGCTCAACACACACCCCACATCTTCCAGAACTACTTGCCAACCCTTCTTGGCAGCTGTCTCTGCTCTATTTCTTTCCATGTAAGCAGCATTTTCTAACCAGTGATCTGCAAACATCTGAGTGCCTGTTTAGTACCAAAGGATTTCACTCCACTATCCAGGAGTCAGCAGTTTCTGTGGCTCTATCAGAAGGTATCTAGGAAGCCACAAATCTCAACTTCTTGAAAATTGTCACTGCAGAGTGCCCTGCTCCCCTACTCTCCTCCCAACCCACAGACCCAGAGCCCAGGTTGCTTTGACACCTCTTCCACATGCCCTTCCCGTGCTTGGGAAGGAAAGTGGGGACAGGCACAATGCTCCTGGGACGCCGACTGCCTTAACCCATTAAGATTCTTTGGGACTCCCTGCTAAAATCTTCACTGATGTGTAAAACTGCCTGCACACACTCACATTTAATGTATGGGTCCAATATTAGTTCAACTTGGCCAGCTTTCCATTTTCAGCTTGTTGGATATGACAAGTGCTGTCATGCAGTCACTTCCAGTCTATTGCCCTTTTTCCTACAACGACTGTATCTTCCTTCCTTGAGGAAACAAGCAGTGCAATATTTGACACCGCTGCTCCAGCCCAGCCTGGGGAGAAGGTTAAGGCTGGAATAAGCAGAGACACTTGACAGCAATTGAACTGGTTAACCTGGAGGCAACCAGAGCTTGTGAGTTGTCCTAGACACTACAGGGTAGGGACGGTCTTTAATCCTCTGCATTCACTGCCTGGTGTGAGATGAGCCTGGTCCATGCTGGGAACTCTCAGGGAATAAAGAACAGCAAATAACCCCATTAACCAGCACAGCAAGTCAGCTCTCTAGGCTCAAAAACACTGCTACTTTCAGAGAAGGTGAGTGTACTAATTATAAATACCCACGTCCTAAAACCTGGTGCTGAGCAACAACAATGAACCAACATAAGAAGCCAGATCTAACAGCTCCTCCAACCTGCTTTAAGGCATTTTTCCCTCAAGAAAGGAGAACCAAGTAACTACCAATCCTGTAGAATATTCAATGTCACACAAATACTCCCAAGAAAAATTACACAAAGTATAGTCTGTTCTCTCAAAACCCAGTCCCATTTGTAATTTAAGCCAGTCCAATCCAGGTAGACTGAAGAACTGGAAGTCACGCTCTGCTGATAAGCACTGGACCGTGTCTCTTGCTTTGTTTTTATCCTGGATGTAGCACTGAATTTAATGTGCCAAAAGGAAACACATTTCCATTGCTGGTCGGCACAACAAAACTCAAACCAGAGACAGCACACACCTTGCACTATTATTACTCCAGTGTCCTTAACAATGTACCAACGTGATGGGAAAAGAATTCATTCCTGGCAGAACAAGCAACTTCGGAAAGTCCCACTCAGCTCTTTAAAATATCTGAGCACAATAAACTTACAGCAGCGCACTTAAAGCCTGAGATTTTTACAGACATTTAAGCCAAAAACTTGAACCTGAATACTAGGAACATTTTTAGAAAGCTTTTCTTTCAACCTTTGATTTACACTGCACATATACCTGCTCTGTATTTTCAGCATGCTGAGCTTTGTATCCGCATCTCAGCTATCAGAGTAGCGTTATCTCATGCTGGACAACATCATCACATTTCCAGTTGACACAGAAAGTGTGATGCGAAGTTGGTTTGCACTCTGCAAGGAATGAGGCTGTCATGTCCGATCAGGAGCACACAACAGATTTCACAATTTCTATCTTGCAGGGTTTGTATTAAGGAATTGCTTTAGAGATGACACTTCTGAAAATAAGTGCGGGAAGCAGTTTGAGGGAATAATTGCTGTCTCAAAAAAGTTGGTGCCTCTGTCTTTAAAGAAAAAAAGATAAATCTATAGCACAATATTAAAATTCTACAAAAAATTGCATAACACTATGGACCTATTTTCACATAATTTTAAAAGCCAGATTTGAAATACAACTTTATCAGTTGTTCACATTTCAGCATTAGTGCCTTCATCAGAAATCGTTCACACAGTAGCTGAACACAAGCAACAGAAATTTAACTGCACTTATCCTAGATAATATTAAAGTCCTAAAAATGCTATCCAAGCATCAGGTACTTTAAAAATACACACACACACACACACACACAGAGTCACGTTACTTTCCACAGAACAGAGCAGGAAGAGCATGCAAAGTAAATTTCTGCCAGGGGTTAGATAGAGAGGGGAAAAAAAGCATTTACCGTCTGGCACGGGCGCATTTAATTCAGAAACATTGTAAGATGGAAATGGTGCCACTCTTGCTGAATGTTTCTTCATCCTTTGAAATTGCTCTCCTACTCACACGCTCACTCCGTCTTTAGTCTGCATTGCGTTTGGTCCCGAGTACTATAGTAAACACTCGGCTATGGCTGGTGGCTGGATGTTGTTCTGGAGATGCTGCAGTAGGCTATGAGTACTGATTTGCTGTTTCCCTGGGAAACCATTTTCAACACATTCAAACAATGCTTGACCTCTGCTAACACTTTTCTTTCATTCAATTGTTAAGAGCAGCAGATAAAATATAAATACATTAGCTATCGCGCTTTGTAAACTTGAAAGCAAGTATTTCATCAAATATCTACGCTGTGTTAGCAAAGCAGACAGGAGATTCCTCAGACAACTGCAAGGGAATTATGCAATGCAATTTTCTGGTTCCTTACACTGTGACAATATATAGATGATTACAGTAATTATTTTAAATAAACTTTGAATAATGTAACTCCGATATTGCCGCTGAATCAGGAATGCCTTGGGCAAAAGAGCCAGTAACATGCAGCTCTGTATCTGATAATGAAGCAATGGTACTGCAGGAATCTCTTCTCTTTTTAATGCCCTACAAAAACTGTCACAACCAGGAGATATATATAGGTCGTGGTTGGTCTACATTTCTTCCTCACTTTCCTTGAGAAAGCTAGGACATTTTGGTGCCTCTTTGCCCAACATGTTCTCTCTCTTCTACTCTCTTTTTATTGTTATTATTTATAGTATTGGAATTTCATAGAATGATAGGCTCATTAAGGTTGGAAAAGACCTCTAAGATCATCTACTCCAACTGTCAGCCCAACAATACTGTGCCCACAAAACCATGTCCCCAAGTACGATATCTACATGCTTTTCAAACACAACACTGCCCCAGGCAGCCTGTTCCAATGTTTCACCACTCTTTCAGTAAAGAAGTTTTTTCTAATATCCAGTCTAAACCTGTTTGTACCATGGTACAACCTGAGGCCATATTCTCTAGTCCTATCACTTGTTACTTGGGAGAAGTGACGCAACTCACTGCAACCTCCTTTCAGGTGGTTTTAGAGGGACATAAGGTCTCCCCTCAGCCTCTTCTTCCCTTGAAACAATGAGAAAATTTCTTTGAGGAGACCAGTGACAGCCTGTACAATTTTTGCAACTCTTAGAAAACCCCATCCACTTGTGCAGCCCAGCACTGCACTGGAAGCTTTCTTTGTCAGGAGATGGCTACCAACACCTTTCAAGAGCCTTGGCTTTAGAGCTCTTCACCAAGAGAACTAATATCAAGACTTATCCAAGAATTTGTAGGTAGAAAGCTTCAACACTGCTTATCAAGGTATTTGCTATAGGGACTATGGGAAATACAAAGAAAAAGGACAGAAAGGCAGCTTAGCTCTACCAGAATCTGCTAGCAAAGCTGTCAGATTTTTAAGGGCCACAAGTATACACAAATCATCTAAAGCCTTGTGTCTTTGATAGCAACTGAGAGTGCAGATTCTTGGCCTGGGGCTTGGTCCTCCACCTCCTACTATACCACCAAACAGGAAGAAGCTATCAGCTGTAAAGAAGGCCATAAAGTGATCTGAAAAGGATCAAGAATCACTGACCTGGAATGTCACACGCTGGGCTTCCTAAAGCAGCCTGCTGGGATCTCATGTGTTTTACACAGTAAGAGTCAATGCTTGGGGTAGGTGTGCACAGACTGTTCCCTTCACCCACCCATAAGGAGCCAGGAGACATGGAGAAGCAGAGGTGAGGAAGGAGAGTCCCAGAGAGATCATCCTCTGGATGCAGCTACAGAAGGGCTTGGCACATGCAGAGAACTGACTTCCGGTATCCTATAGGATGAGATAGCTGTGGCTTTGCTGTACCCAGAGAAGTAGGAAATGGTTCTTGAGTCTTTAGAGCAGGCCAGCAGTACAGGACATTATCTTAAACACATGATACATCCCTGCATATTCCTCTAATGCTACTCTCTTATTCCTCTTTGGGAGACACGGTGGCCTTTACTCTTTACTGTTCAGGTGCGGTGACACAGTAAGGAAGAGACAGTGGTCAACCCTATGAAAGGGACGGACACAGCACCTCAACACCCCCTCTCGTGAGGCCATCCCACCCCAGTGCTGGGTACCTGGGACACACTACAGAAAAAGCACTGGAAAAAAGAAATGGTTTCAGCTGCCTGGTTTTCCTCCCAGCGTGTCCCTCCCTTGAAGGCTTGGAGCTCTCCTTTAGGATTTTCAATATACCCCATGACTCAAAAGGCTCTCCAAAGCATCACACTGCATTGCATAAATCTAACTGGCTTTTACTGCTTATCTGCATGCAGAGGATTTCCAGCACTGTGTAACCACCACTATTCCAAAGAAAATTATCTTCCCAATTTGCAGAAGGAATTTTATTCTCCTCTCCAAAGTGCTGAGAGACTTTGTGATAGAGTAATCACCAGTCAAGTAATTGCTGGCTCCACAATCACAATGCTATCTATTAATATATGTCTAGTCCTTGAGCATTTATATAATATAAACAACATAATAATATAACACAGAGATTGTTTTTAGAAAACCATTTCTGCAAATAGGAGCTTATAATGGAATCATTAATGAACCTTAACAATGCTCAGGATGAAACGCATGAGACAATGTCAAGCAATTCGAGACGTTTCTTTCAGACAATTTCAACATTAATGGCAGAACGTGATTGCATCTGAAAGTTGCTGCTTCTTTTTTGCCAAAGGAAAACCAGCCATCGATTTAACACTGTAACTCAGAGCCATATTCTAATCCACAAAGCGCTCTCTCACTTATCTGCCCCAGCAATCTCTGCTTTGTACAACAGTTACAAGAGAAACAAAGCAGAGAGAAAACTGTTTTAAAAATATGTGTGACTATTACCTTTAACTTCCATCAAAGATTGCAGCTCGAAAGGCACCAGCTTTGGCCATCTGTTTCTGCTCCTACTATGAATAGCCGATTGCATTTCTGTATGAGATGCTATTCGTGTGGGTCCTCTGACCCTATGTACTCTCTATCTCCACTCTAAGTGTGCTGAAGAAAAGACTAAAATAGTATGGATTGGAAGTGAAAGAAGCAAGCTCTGTCCCTCTCTCCTGAGGTACATCAGACACATATCCATCCACGAGTGGAACAGGATGTCCACATTTACCAGAATGGCATGATAGTTATTCCACAGACTGCAAACTTGTGGCTTCCCCATGCTGCTTGCTAAATATGAATCCAGACAAGAGCATGGGGAAGCCACAAGTTTGCTGACTTAATAACCAGAGAGCAAACCAGCACTGGAAGCAGAGGCAGAATTAGAGAGTGCTGAATCACAGCTACTAACGAGTACTCCACACTCACAGCAGAAAGGGGCTGATGCCATCAGAACATTCCCTGGCCTCTTGGCATACAACATCTCTGTTTGCAGCAGTCAGCCATACATATTTTAGGGACCTACTGCAAAAGTAAAGGCTATTTACTCTTCACCAAAGTTGCAACCTACATCAAAAGCTGTAACTGAAGTCCAGGTAATGACATGTTTATCTTAAGCATCAGCCCCACACAAATGGATGTTTGCTTGCAATAAACTCTGCCCCAGCCACGGATGTACTCAGTTTCTGCTGGCAAGAAACAGTGACATCATTTGGAGGTCTGTCTTGTGGTAAGATATAAAGGATAAGGACCCCATGAGGGACACTACACTGTCTCACATTGTTAGTTGGTTATGATGTCCACAGTCCTAATCAATGAGCAAACTGAGCTATGACAGGTTCAGTTTGAGGAGCTTATTTTCCACTATGGGAAACAATTAATGAAGAAAATTACAGTACTAATGTCATCACGATGGGGAGTGACAATATCTGCTTCAGAGAGAGTCAGGGAGACAGAATCATCTCAGCTAACAGAAAACAGGTGCACACGTAAGTGAAACACTGCATTTCCACACAGATAACACACTTGACTTCAGACACCAAAGTCTGAACCAGCTATACCAAAATCTTCTTAAGGTGAGTGGTGGGAAACTGGTAACTCTAGCAGACAATTTGCCTGGTCTCTCTTAATTGTTTATTGTAAATTGAGTCAGTAACATTCTGAAGGCACCCACTGATTACAACAGTGGGCAGGTGACTTGCTCATGCCTGGTCCCCTGTCCTTTAGACACCCTAGTTAGGGCAGATGCTCCCAATGGGAAACACTTTGTGTGAACACCTGATAAAGACACGAAAGGACTTTGACTCTAATTGATTTTGGAACAGTGTTCAGATGCAAAACTGTAGTCTTTGTTTGTTTTGAACACCGCTGCTTACAAGATTTTTATGAAATCCACTTTGCATACATCCTTGCAGCCGACAGGTCATCCCACTCCTGATCACTAGACTGTAAGACTCTCATAAACATGACTTTTATCAGCTCTTCCAGGCTGAGCATGTGTTTTAAGATGACAAGCTAAAAGGCCATTATCTATCAAGTTCATCCTGTTGGAATATAAATTAGATGCAAGATGCAGAAGAGATAAACAGACAAACTGAGATCAAAACAGATGCATCCTACAAAAGAGAGTTTTATGTAGAGTTAAGTCAAGGCTGTATTTTGAACTTTTACCTTGCTTCTAGCAAAACCAGGAGCACACTCGATTCAAACAGCAAACTCAATCCAAAACAACTTCCAAGGCTCGCAGAAAAAAGAACTGTAAGTCTCACTGCTGTGCTAAGTCACACCATATGGATTTTAAAGCACCAAATACTGAATTCTTTACTCTGGCTTAACTCTCACTGGCTTAAATACTGTTGGATACTCCTGCTCAACAACCCACAATTTCAACTCTGTTCTGCTAAACATCCTATTGACATCTGCCAGGGAGATCAAGGTCCTTCAGCCCAACAAGCGAGGGCTCACACATTAGGTGGGGTAGACAAGCCTGTGCACACTTTTCCCTCTGCACTGTCTCTAGGAGTGACAGCTGTTTCTGCACACATTCAGCAGCTACACGACCAAACACACAACTCCACCACAGAGATATGGCCACTATAATCATTCCCTGAGTGTAGATTAACCAGCATCCACAAGCCTGTACTCAGGTGGTGGACGCCAGACTCATTACACCCACAGGCCAGGCAGGGCTGTGTAGTGCAGGGCAGCCCCACTCAGAGCATTTCATAGAATCACAGAATCATAGAATGTCAGAATTTCAAGAGATCAGACACACAGATCATTGTGAAAAGTACACAACAAGTTTTTAAAATAACAAACAACAAAAAATAACCCACACGCCACCATGCTTACCTCTAACCTGAAAAACACAGCCTCTGGCTGTGGAAGATTCTAAGAAGTCATAATTCTATATTCAGCTGACCTATACCCCTTTCTAGAAGTTATCTTAGACTTCATAAAATCATAGAATGGTTTTTGTTGGAAGGGACCTTAAAGATCATCCAGTTCCAAACCACCTGCCACGGGCAGGGACACCTCCCATTAGATTAGGTTGCTCAAAGCCTCATCCAGCCTGGCCTTGAACACCTCCAGAGATGGGGCATTCACAGCTTCTCTAGGCAATCTGTGCCAGGGCCTCACCACCATGTCAGCAACAGCGAGTTTCTGCCAACCTTCTCCAGGTCTTCTGTCCAAAGAGTAGAGCCAGGTGAGCAATTCAGCAATGGCACTTCAGTCAAGGAGCTGCCAGTCCCAGCCATTACTTGGCTTGTGGTAGAAAGACAGCCTTAACCTCAACCTGGCTAATGACCAGGTATGATTTATTTGAGAATATCCACACTAAAGCACTCTAAAGTTTGTGTTTTCTTAACTGAGGCAGAAACCAAACTTTACCCAGATTTCCTGGTATTCTGCAAATACCTCGAAGCAGAGTTCCCACTGCCTGTTGAAACCTCACCTAAAAACTGCAAGAAATACACACTAACTCTAAAGAGATTTTAATTCCCTTCAGGGCTGTTTATATACTAATTTCTAGTTCATGTTAACATGGGTTGTTGTTCAGTAAATCAGCCCAGGAATTCACTCTTTAATACCCACCCTATTTTCCTAACAGAAAAACGCAATGTGACCAATTTTCAGGCTTCCCAAACAGGCAGGTTCCAGAAATAAGATTAATGACACCAGGTAAGCATCCACTCAAAAATGATGGTGATATAGAGATTTGTAGGGGTGCTCGGGTACCATCCATAACAGGAAAGCTCCTTGCTGCCCTAAGCAAAGGTCTTTCCAGTCCACTGCATCCCACCAGACCCCAGGGAGCTGCTGTTAACCTGCTGACTGCCTGACTTGCTGCCAGCCCCACACCACTGTGGAACCCCTTCAGAAACACTCAGACTACTGACAGACAGTTGTTTCTTGGCTACCAGACCCCAGATCCTGTCTGCATCTGAGCAGCTCCTAACAGTTTTCATGCTACACATCACTGCAATGGCACGTTTCATACCAACAAACCTGAAGTATGTGACGGTTCCCTCAAGTACTCAGCCGACTTGGAAGTACTAATATCTTCTGTTGTGGTGCTTTTAGAAAGCTTCCCGTCTGCTACTGTTTTCAAGCTTTCCCTGGGAAGCACAGGGTTTAAAAATTTCTCTTAAAATACACCTCAGGTTTTCCTTAATCATGCAACTTTTGAAACAGACTACCCACCTACAACGATCATGAGACACGCGATAACACCTCCAGAGCTGGCAATGCAGCTCCTTAGGTTTGTTTATTTGGTTGCAACATGAAAATATCATATAGTGAGAAATACTCATCTTCTAAAACTATGAGGAAAAAACATTAATTGCAGGCATGGAGAGTTAGTTTTCAATTTTAATAAAAGCCATTCAGCATTTCACAGGAACAACAAATATATCAACTTAGATCTGTATCTTCAATATTTTGACATTATAAGAACCAAGACATGGATTTCAGGTTGTCAAAAATATTAGAAAGTACTGCCAACATTAGAAACTCGCTGATACTAACAGAATAATCAGAAGAATACAAAAACCTGCTCAATGAAAATCCAAAAAGGAGTCAAGAAGAACTTTATTTCAGCTGCAGAGTGAACACATTATTACTGGCCCCAGAGCCTCTGCAAGGCTGAATGGATCCTGCTGTTCTAATCCTGAATAGGCAAGACAAGATATGTTTTGTACTCCATCATAAATTTCAGCTTATGGGCTTTACCAACAGCCAGTCACGGTGAAGAGCAAGAACCTCACGGGGAAGACACAGATATCGCATCTGTGGCTTGCACACAACTCATTTGAGGAGCAGACTCCCTACAGCACAGCCTACCTGCTTGAGGTGGAGGGTTCTGCTCAGGTGAGAAGCACTGCTGGCAAAATGGTAAGGCTATAAGATCATGCCATGAGCTTCGGAAAAACTACCTCGGAAGCCTTCATCTACCCACAGTCTGGGTATCCCCAATCAGAAGATTCCTGAATTTCAAACTTTTTCCAAGTTTAAAGGATTGCAAGGAAGGTTCCCACTTCAACCTGGCCACTCTGAAACCTGGTAGAAGTAAAACACAGCACAAGTAGCTAACTGACACAGACTGTTCAACAACAAAGAATAAATCTGGTATCGATTTCAAATATCCAAGACAGACTTCCCAGACAGAATAATAAAATCGGGCATCCCAACACTGAGATTGTTTTTTCCCCCCAGTAAAACAGCTTAGATGTAATTGCATATCAGATAATTATTTGCCTTCCCAATGTTTTATTAACAAAGCTGCCACAAGTGAAATAAGCTGTCTCCATGTTCTGGTTCTGCAGTTATAAAGTACCTCTTCTTTACCACAAGAGAGCATCTGAGTTGAGAATACTTCCATTTTGTGTTTGTCATTGTGACTGTAGAGCATGTCAGTGAGGCAGTAAATCACTTCTTATATTTTCTGTCTTTTGGGTAGCCAGCAGTTAATTAGATGGCTTAAGGCTTTTTTCAATACTGTAATCAAAATAACAGAAGAGGCTAAAAATTCAGGGCTAGCTAGTCCCAAAATGTAGCCAATAGTGGGTTCCTCTCTAGGCAGGCTCTGTGGTAGGAGCAGGAGCTTGCCCCATCCAGCACTTCAACACCTACCACCCCAGACAGCACCACAAAGTTCCTTGGATGAAGAAACATAACCAATTTTTAGGACCAAGTACAGCATGAAATAGAATCATACAATCATAAAGGCTGGAAAAGACCTCTAAGATCATCAAGTCCAACTGCCATCCCAACACATGGTATGCCTACTATACCATGTCCTAAATTGCCATATCAACATGCTTTTTGAACACCTCCAGGGATGGTGACTCCATTACTGCCCTGGGCAGCCTCTTCCAATGCTTCACCACTCTTTCAGTAAAGAAATTGTTCCTAATATCCAATCTAAACCTCTCCTGGCACAACGTGAGGCCATTTCCTCTCATCCTTTCACTTGTTACTTGAGAGAAGAGTTTGGCAGAGATAATGTTTGTTGTCATGTTAGTGGTGCTGCATTGTATTTTACAGCCCTTCTAATTTTAAAGGCTGGGTGCAGAATTTACAGAGCTTTTGAAGCAAGATCTGAAGCTTCAGAAAAGATTTGAAAAAGGACTAGAGCGATCAGGAGTTTAAAACACCCACAGTCTGTGCACGAAGATGGAAAGAACTGGGGCCAGACAACTTAAGAAAGACAGAGGGGAGATAGCCAGTCATCTTCATGTGTGTAAAAGGCTCCTGCACAAAAGAAAGGATTAACTATGCACATCTGTGCTGACAGAGCCAGGAGCAAGAAACTGTAATGGCATTAATGGTAAGTTCAGCGGGACAGCAAGCCAAAGGTTAAACAAGGAGAACTTTGAACCACTAAATGAGATGATGCTATGTGGAACATTCCCCTTGCAGGAGGGTTTTCAGAGCAGGCTGTCAGCCTGGGTGAAATGGAGTTGAGCACCTCAGAGCATGAGGACAGAGTAGGTCTACTTTCCATCTACTGTAATAAATAATTTTACCTCCCAATGAAGAACAGATCTCCAGAAGGTGTTAAACATAAGCCAGAAATACCAGTCCTTCAGTGTGACTACATTTGGGCACTTAAGCCCTCCTGAAAGCAAAGGCCTTGGATCTCATTTACCTATTGCCCCATTCATCCACTCAATCTATATTCATCAAGCAACACTGAGTTAATAAAAAGGTGCTAATAATAAAAAACAAGATATTATTATCTGAGCTAATAATAAAAACTAGGGTGAAGGAACCATCCTGTGAGCTCAGAAAAGGTGTCAGAAGTAGGATGCTCTGCAGAATTCCCAAAGAAGAACCTCTTCACTGCATCCAAATTGCAGGGGGTGTTTTCTAACTCATATACCACAGGCAACTCAGGCCACTGTTAAGGACAGGCACATAATGTTAGAAAAGTAAGCCTGCTGCCAGAGAGTATAGTTTATTATTTGTGCCTTCTTTGGAAAGAATTTAGATCTCTAAAAGTCATAAATAGCTTGACACCTACTAGCATCACACATTGGGTTTTAGAATATTCCTGAGGCAGATGTGAAGCCTTGTGAAAGAATTCTGGGCTTCACAGAGAATGAACCTGAACAAGCCACTCTGTGTCCCAGCCTGGCTTCAGGAGCTGACCTTGAACATAGAGTGTTGTAGGTTTTGAAGGAAGAACAAAGAGACCAAGTCCTGATTCAATGGGTGATTCTGGTTTAGGCCCTACAGGAAGATTAATTTCCAGTAACTCTGATAATTAATCATAAAAACTACCACTGTTGGTGTCTGTTAATTTATATAAAAGATTTTTTATTTTCCATTATAAGTGTTAATCTCACGACCAAGTGGCTTTACTCCTGCAAAATTACAGCTACCTTTATTTGCTGATGATGAAATAACAGCCCAAAATCTCAGCTGCAAGCCATCAGCCTTATTCCACCACAGTCAATCCTTGGAGGGAGCAGTCCAGTAACTGTGGTTGTAAAGATTGAAGAGAGACCTCATTGCCATCTACAGCTTCCTCAGAAGCAGAAGAGGAGCAGGTGCTGATCTCTTCTCTCTGGTGGCCAATGACAGGACCCAAAGGAATGCAAGAAGATGTGCCAGGGGAGGGTTACTTTGGATATTAGGAAAGGGCTCTTCACTCAGAAGGTGGTGGAGCACTGGAACAGCTCCCCAGGGAAGCAGTCACAGTGCCAAGCCTGGCAATATTCGAGAAGCATTTGGATAACACCCTCAGACACACGGTGAGACAGTTGGGTTGTCCTATACAGGGACAGGAGTTGGACTCGATGATCCTTGTGGGTCCCTTCCAACTCAAGACATTCTATGATTCTACAAGTCTAAAGGCTCGATACAAAACATCTTCCAGCACCTGCAGGGCTTCTCTGAAATCAGCAATCTCTGAGGAGTCTGAAAACTGTGTCAGCATTCATCAGCAGGAGCACCACAGAGAATTCCTGGTCCAGTAGAAGAGAGATCCCACGTGAGTTTAATTTCCCTTCCTTTTTTTTCCCCCAGAATTTGGGTCTACATTAAAAAAAAGCAACAAAACAACAAAAAGTATGACAAATTCAGCTAGTACTAGTCTGAAAAATAACCAGCACTGAAGTTCAAGAGAATTCTTTTGAACAGTAAAAACTTTTTGAATTTTCTAGCAGAAATTCTCTACAAATTATTTGAAAAAAAAAAGTAAAATACTTGCACTATAGAAAATGAAAGTTTTGGTACTAAGAAATCTCCAACCTTCTGTGAGTACTTCTTGTCTAATCTTCATATAATCCTCCCTAATACCTTTCAGTGTAAATCTCCGTTATGTGCAACATCTTATTAGCAAGACAATGCTGATAACACAAGAGAAGTCTACTGAGCAGCATTAGGGGATTAAGGAGGGATTAAACAGTCAGGACACAATGAAAACTTTGAAGCTGTGTGTTCACCACAATTAATCTGGTGTCCAACACTCTCTCTGGGTTAGTTACTCAAGTCCCTGGGCTGTCCCGTGGGACTGTGCTCACTGTCACGAGTGATGGCAGGACCCAGACATTGTCTCATGACTATGGACAGTTTTCTGATGTAAGAAGAAGGATCTGGGCTCTGTTCTCAACATATGTGAAAAGTCGAGTGCATATGCACCAGAAAATGGTTACTGCAAGTGTAACAGGCTCTTCTTTGAGAGATCAGCTTTGCATTTCTTCAGGATGATGATGCATTTTAGCAATGTGGTTTTATGGTCACCTGAAGGGTCTCTTTCCCAGAGTGGAGTTGACAGTCGCATGCACAACAAACCTCTCTCAGGGATACCCACAGCTCACACTCCTCACATGTGCCCCCATCATGGGCCAGGGAAGCAGACACACCACCACAGCACCATGTCCTGGGGCCCAGCTCCATGCAAACCTGCTTTGCCTGGTGGAAATGGGAGTTATTTTTATGAGTAATCTCCCTCAGGTCCTCACTTCACTTACAGAACTGACTGATAGTTCAAAACAAAGTGTCTCAAAGTGAAACTGCTCCAATCAATGCTCCTGAGATCTCCGCCTCCTTCCAGTTTCCAGGGAAGAGACATCCCTGCTTTCACCAGCTCCCCAAGCAAGGCTTTGCAGGAGCTGAGATATGGACCAGCAGGGCCAGCAGCCATCCACAGACTTGATCTGCTCTTTACTTGAAAGACCAGTTTGCTCTCTCCTTTAAAAATGAGCCCTTAACCTGAAATAAATTCTTACTCAATACTTAAAATCAAGCCTATTTACTGCAACAAAGCACGATATTGATCTGGCACCGGTTTAACTTGTCAGAGGTAAATCAGAGCCTGCAGCAGGATTCTATTAAGTTATTGGAGAGCCCATCTCCTGGTTGGGGAACACGCTGTGCTGTCAGCACTCAGTTCCCAAAACAATTAAACTGGCACCCAAGCGTCCTCTTATGTCCCCTGCTGGATTGTGGCATTTTCAAGCACGAGATAACCCTCTGGTTAACATCACTGTGTGTCGGCCTGGCTTATCAATAGTTAAGACTGGTGGGTCTGGTCAGAGCAGGTCAAGCACACAGTCTTTGAGAGACTCAGCAAAGAGGATCACAGCTTTCCATAGCCTGTGGGACACAGAGACTCATTTCTATCACTCAGGGGCTTACTTCTAACATGTCAACATCCATATTAAATAGCTGAGGTGGGGTTGCCCCACCTTTCCAAAATCTTTTCAGCACCTGGAATCCACATCAATGAAAAGATGGGAGGTTTTTTAAGGCCTTTTTTTTTTCTCCCTGATGACTCTTCTTGCAAACATTTTGTCCAAGCCATGCAGCAAATCACAGCACAACAACTAAGATTTCCAGCACTCCTGAACAGGCACAGTGTCCTGCCCACTGCACCAATGTACAAAAGAACTCTTCCCAGTATGTCCTATTCAGGGAACAGAGAGACCATGATTAATCCTGGCTCTCAAACTGCAAGACTTCTGGTGCCATGTGGACCATGAACAGTGAGCACCAGCCACCCACCGGTCTCAGGACACAGCTGATGTGTTCAGCTTCTCAGACGTGGGTGTATTTGCTGGCACTGACAGGCACTGTGGGCTCATCTCCCTGGCACATCCCACCAGCTCACCTGGGCTCCAGCACAGACAGCAGCTTGGACCTCTGCAAACTGGCACTGTAGAACAAGGCTGGCCCAGCATGCCTGTGACTAAACCAATAACTTTGGAATATTAAAAATGCAAGAGTCCAAACCCAGGCAGCATTGCCTCGCTGAGGAAATGTGACCTTGAAAAGAAACCACCATTCTTGGCAGGAGATAAAAAGGGGACAAAATTGGGGTACACCACGGGGTGCTTCATGGCAAGCTGCCCAAGCCTCAGGTTAGGGACAAACAGATACAAATAAGGGCAAGAAAAGAACAAAACAATCCCCACTGCTAGGTGGGATGTGCTCTCCTCAGGTGTGCTGGGTATTGCAGAAGCAGTAACTCCTGAGATGCAGCAGAACAAACACTGTTGGTTTCTTCACAGAGAACTTCGGGCAGCTGGATGTATCTGGCAGAAAGGGTCCTTTGGGAGCAGTACTCCAGGGGTAATGGGAATGCACCGTAATGGTGCAGAGGTCCTGGAAGAGCACACAGACTCTTCTGCTTCTTACAGATGCATCCTGACAGCAAGAAAACTTTGCATTAGTTTTTCATGCACATAAAATGCCTGTAGGCCTCACTCCACAAGAGCTTAGTACAAACGCAGCTTCCTGAGAGAGCTCAGTTTGACTAAAAACCTTTTTTCCTCTCACAAGCAAAACTTCAAGAGTCTGAAGAAAAAAAAAAAAGAAGGAAAAACCAGATTTCCATGTGTCATGCTCACCCAAAACTCTCCAACTCAGTTTGTGCTACTGCAGCTTACCCAGTGATTCAGATCTGCATTTGTCGTGCACACAAACTGCTCTAATGACCACAGAATCGTGGAATGGTTTGGGTTGGAAAGGACCTTATAGCCCATCCAGTTCCAACACCCTACCACGGGCAGGGACACCTCCCACTGGATCAGGTTGCTCAAAGCCCCATCTAACCTGGCCTCAAACACCTTCAGGGATGGGAACAGCCATGACTTCTCTGGGCAACCTGTGCCAGGGCCTCACCGCCCTCACAGGAAAACATTTCTTCCTAACATCTCATCTACATCTCCCCTATTTCAGCTTAAAACCATTCCCCTTCATCCTATCCCTGCACTCCCGGATAAAGAGCACCTCCTGAGGTCTCCCCAGAGCCTTCTCTTCTCTAGGTTGAACAATTATGATGCCAACTTTCCAGTGAATATACCCTGGGGAACCACACGTGCCCCTGTGTTGCTTGAGCCACTTTCATACCTGACCTCTCTTGTACCATGTCCTCACTCGAACAGCAGCTCAGGTATAGCCCCACAACGGGTATTTTGAACCAGTTTTACTCTGCAATACACTTTCCCTACTCCGAGGAACCCTACTTCAGGAGAGCTGCTTCAGCTCTTATCTCCTGGGATTTGTAATAGAAGAAAAACTCAGCATTAACCTAACTAATTACTTCAAAAGGATGTTGCAGAGGGTTTCATTCTACCTGTTCTTTTATCTCTCCTTTCTTTTTTAGACATATTCCCCTGCCCTTGCTCTTTCTGTTGTGGGATTCTGGAGGTTTAATACAATTCTCTCCTGAATGCCAAAAACAATAAAGAAGTGTAAAAGAAGAGAGGCACAGGACAGCCCACCCAAGACAGGGATTTTATGCACATTAGCAAGCTGGTCTTTACAGTGACATGGATTAGTGCACTAGCTAATAAAGTTTTGGCCTCATTTTCTTGTGCCTGTGAGTGTGTCTGTATATAGCAGATGTGTATAGCCATACACACCCACACCCACACACACACACACATGTACATGTTACCTGTAGGCTCTGGGCCCTGTCACTGCAGCACCGTGAGACCAGCTGGCATGCAAGGACACCAGCCAGCAGCCCAGGTAAGCCCTCTCTTGCCACTGTTGGAGTGATGCAGCATCTCTCCCACGAGCAGCCGAGGCAGAGGGATGTGCTGGCTTGCACAGCCACTCTGCTTGTTGCACAGCAAGGAACAGGCGTGGGGTTCAAGCCCAGCCCATTCAGGCAGCAGTGTCAGACAGCCCTGAGGCTTAGCTTACGCTATCAATGACACCCAAGTGTTGCTGGCATAAACCTGGACAACTGAGATTTCCCTGAGCTATGGAGTGGTGCTGAGCTGGGCTCCAAGATGGGCAAAAGGGAAGTTAGTTCTAACCTGATCCCCAAATGACCTCATGATGGTTTTGTTGGGGTAATTAAGGAGCTGAAAACCAAGATGAGAACAAAAGGCTAAGTACGCACTGGTCAGGGACGAGGCTAGGCCAGCCCTTTGGCATCATCGCCTAAGTTTGTAAACTGATCTTGAAACTTCATCCCCATTCCTTTTGGAGGAGCACAGGCTACTGAGCTCTGGACTCAAGAGCTGCCAGTCCCCACCAGACCAGGTAGCACCATTAAGGACCCCAGAAGGATGCTGCAGAAGGAAGTGATGCAGCATGGAGGCGGCTCTGAGGTGAGGGACGAGAGGCAGGTCTGGGAAGACAGTGGACGTGGGAAGATTGGGAAGACAGCAGGCATGGGAAGATTGAGAAGACAGCTGTGGAGATCAAGATAAAGGAAAAGACAGAGGGCAGCAGCACAGAAGAAGAAGCAAGGAGGAAATGAGAAGGGAGAACAGCTGACTGTGAGCAATCTTGAAGCAACACTGGTGTTGCGGATTCAGACAGCATTGATAGGAGACTGACTCTCCCAGCTAAAACTTTAGGAAGTCACATAAGTCAAATTCATCTTTAACTTCCTTCTCCTGTAATCTCTGCTTGTATAAAGTAGCTATTTTAAACACTCTTCCCAAGGAGGGAATAGCTGTGTTGGGAGAAGACATGCAAAACAGATTGAAGCAGCTGCTCTTCCCCCAGCAAAGCCCCAAGCAGTGGAGCAGGATGCCAAGTACTCATCTGGGGGCACAAACACACAGTAGGCTTTGGGGGGAGAAGCTGGAGGCTCTTGAGCCAACAAAGTAAACCTCTTTTGGATGCTCTGCATGCAAACAATTTTCTGCTTGATACCCTATCGATGTTTTGGTTTTGTAGAGCAGAGCCCCAGGTTACAGAGCTGTAGAAATGAGAAATCCAGAAACCACATCCTCTGCAGTGCTTATCATCTTCTACCTGTGCCTTCCTAACCAGAGGCTCAATTTAATTACAAAAGCTGTACTAAGCACAGCCGCCAAAAAACACAGTCAAAGGCCTGAAACTATTTTCCTGCTGGCAGGTGAAGCAGCTCTCTCTCTTGGCTTGTGTCAACAAACATCTATCAAACTAACCCCTCTTCTGCTATTCCTTCCCTTTGTCGCTCCAGCCACAGCTCCCTCTTACTCCACTTGCATGCAATCAACACTTGGGTGTTCTCCTAAAGCACAAAGCAAATTAAAAGACAAAAGCAACATCTGCCCTCCAGTGAGATTTGGCTATTTCTCCCACTTGAACAGCCCCTGTTTTCCAGGCCAACTCTCCCAGCTTGTCCTGTAAGGAGACTCTTCAGAGCTATGAGGACCAGCCATCCACCTGGCAGATCCTGCCTCAGCAACGGGAGCCTCCAGCAGAACACACATCTCCTGCATAAGCTTCTGTGGCATGGGCAAAGTAATCATGGAGTCCACTTCCTTTATGATCTTCCTAGATCTTCATGAACTAGGAAAGATTATTTCTCTGCCCATTTCCCACTGCCTGTCTGGGTCAGCAGACCTTGTAAGCGTGAAAGCCAAGGCAGGCTGCAGAGCTGCTAAGCAATACATAGGATCATAGGATCACTAAGGCTGGAAAAGACCTCTAAGATCAGCAAGTCCAACCATCAGCCCAACACCATCATGCCTACTAAACCACGTTCCGAAGTTCAACATCTACAGGCAAGAACTCCAGGCATGGAGACCCCACCACTGCCCTGGGAGATGCTTTGGTAATCAGCGTCACAAGCTAAGAGCATAGTGAAGCTCAAAAGAAAGGTCAAAAATCATGTGGCAGGATCCCCAGCATTCACTCAGTGCGATTTAACTTTAACCCATGGCAGCTGCTCTGGCTGTAGGAGCAGCCCCAGGAGTCAGAGCACAGCACAGGCATGGGCTGGCTGGCTCCCTGTGCCCCCAGCTAGGGCAACAACAGTGGTTTAGCCAGTGCCTGCCTCCAGCCCAGCAAAGATAGAGAGCTGCTACTTTCCCCAGCAGTAACAGCTGTGCTTTGGTTGGTTTACAGAAGGGTACCAGCACCCTGATACAGGAAGCACTGATAACCTGCACCTCAAAAGTACTTTCCTTTGCATGAGTGAAATACTACCTGGAAACTGTGATTTCAAATAGCTAAATTGCTGGGGTAATGTCAGTGTCGCATTCTCTTAAATTAAAACACCAACTGCGTTACGGAGCGAGCAGCACCCCAGCAGAGCACATTTCCATGAGCACAAACAACCTCAACCTGCTGTCCCCATTCTGATGTTCATCTTCGAGTGTCAAAAATCTAAGACCAGGAAATCGACCTGTGGGCATTTCTAGTTGTGTTCATTAGTGTGGTAACTCGGTGCTGTACACTCAGCTGGGTAATCAACCTGAGAGATGCCATGATATACCCACAGCTGTATTTTTCCATATGTCTAAATTCCAGATTTTATTTTCTTAAAAGAAAATCCTCAGTCAGTCTCCTGACTGAATCCCTGTTGTAGTCCCATGGACAGAACCCCTTCCAGTGACTCTACCAGAACAGAGCTGGCACACATTAGGATAATTACACAGAGGCAAAGTTCTGTGGTTAACCTCCAGCCACAACTCACCAGCAGCATTCCTGCAGCAGACCTTCAGATGAACACATTTCAGCAATGTTTAGACCAGGGTAACAGTTCCAGCTGCTGACAAATGCCTACAACCACATTTCATGGAAGCCAAAGCGAAATGAGAGATGTGAATTCAAGGACTTGCAATGTTTCACTACTGGATGTAAGCAAGTCTGTGGTCGCTCTTTGAGAATTTCCTCCCCAAAATCCCCACTTCACACTGCTGCTAGGGAAGGGACTGACCAGGGGCAAGCTTCCAGCCTTTCACAGATTTATAGAATGCTTTGGGTTGGAAGGGACCTCTAAAGATCATCTAGATCATCAGGTTGCTCAGAGCCCCAGGGATGGGGCCTCTGCCACCTCCCCAGGCAACCTGTGCCAGTGCCTCACCACCCTCATTGTAAAAAATTTCTTCCTTATAGCCAGTCTAAATCTACTCTCTGTTAGTTTAAAAACGTAAATCCTTGTCCTGTCACAACAGGCCCTGCTATAAATTCTGTCCCCAGCTTTCCTGTAGCCTGCCTGAAGTACTGGAAAGCAGCTATAAGGTCTCCCTGTAACCTTCTCCAGGCTGAACAACCACAACTCTCCCAACCTGTCAATGACATAGCCTCTCCACCAATAACACAGTGGTGGAGATCAGGCTCTTCTACCCATGCTCAGGAAGCAAATATGAAAGTGACCTGATTTCAAAGAGTCCCGAGAATCACAAATTCCTATTGAAATCAAGGATAACAACAAGATTCAGCACCTCAGAAAACGAGGGCATGTACACTCTGAGGTGGCTACGCACAGATTTAGAAGCGCGTTTGAAAATCTGGCCTGCTAATTTTACTTTCCAACAAACTGCTTCTTATTTATAGCTCAGATTGCATATAGTATAGCATGTAGTATCCACCCAGGAGCCGGGGTGAAAGGCAAGAACGAGGACAAAAATGCAAGAGGGGTTTAAAAAGCTTTAAATGAGAGAGGAGAAGGGAAGGCAGCGATTTTCTTTGAGGAGAATCACACTGGACATTTAGGAAGAGGCACAGATCAAAACAGAGGGTAGGGTCAAGGGATTGTGGCAGTGCTCAGAGCTACAGAACACCTGGTAACGTGAGCAATGTCATCATCCAGAAGATGAGGTTGAGCCAGGGAATGCAAAAATTGGATATCTCCAGTTTTCCCTTGGCCATCTATAATGAGATACCAGAGAGCCTACAAAGTCCAGCAGAAATAAGTGACTTCTGGATATTTTTCCAAAATCAGGCCTTAAAAAGGAAGGAGAATTAAATATAGAGAAGTAGATATCTTCATAACACCTAAAGTCTCACATCCGGAGCAGTCAGCTTGGAGGCGACAATGAATCTTACATCCTGGGAAGTGCTCTAAGTGCTACACTACAATGCCTGTCCGTATGCTGCTCCTCCACCCTGGCACGATTTTGAAGCAAAGCACTGTGCTGTGTGTAAATCACGCTCCTGAGAGATGAGTGGGTATGTTCCTGCCCACTCTGAGGGTGCTGGCTGGCCTTCCATGAGAGACTGCAGAGCACCAAGCAGCGCCGATAGCCTACAAAAGGTAGGAAAATACTTCACACAGGTGAATTTTTAAAAGCATCGATCATCCATCACATGGAATTACAACCAGGTGCAATTTAAAATAAACAAGTATCCATGAGCAACGGAGCTTAACGTTTGGATAGCAACTCCAGTTCCCCACACCTCATCCAAATGTCCACAACAGCATTAGGTTCAGAAACTGCTCTTATTTTCTCTCTCTGTTTTTCCCTGGGAGAAGTTTTCCATTACGACTGCCTCTTCAGATCATTTAGGGTTAACTAGCAGTCAAGTGACCCCAGAAGTCCAAGCACATCAGGCGCCTGGTTTGTCTTTCCAGAGACTGCTGTGCTCTGAGATCTCTTCCCCTGCCCGTTCACACGTGCTTTTATACCTGGGTGAACCCTGCTGCATCTCAGGAGAGTCCACAGCTCCCTCTTGTGTCACTAAACCATTGCTGGAACTCATACCCACAAATTCTCTGGCCACCCTTTGCATCTGGACACTGCACCTCCAAGCACAAACTCATCCCACTCGCACCATAAATTCACTGGAAACCTGCAGTGCCTCCAGCTCAAGCTACAGTCTCCTATTTTTCATGCCTCCTGCTTGCGCACGGCGCTTTCCAGGCTGCAAGTTCATAGATCAATATTTCAAGGCAGTGCCAAACAGAGCTGGGAGAGAGGATGAAGTCAACATCCCACAGCGTGCTCTGGGGCAAACACTTTATCTGGCAATATTTGAGGGAAGACAAGAAAAGTCTGCAGTGCTGTAATTCTACACCTGAGGAAGCTGGATGGGTTTGAGGTTTCAAAGCCAGTCTGGGAGAATAGTGTTCCCTACCTTTGAAGCCAGTCTGGGAGAACAATGTTTCTTACATTTTTATGAGCCTAAATTATTCATTATTCCAAAGAACAGAACAATTTAGAGAAAATAATAAAATTTTAAGAGTTAGGAACAAACTCTGAGAGAAAGAAATGAAATACCGAAAGATGCCCTGAAACACCCTTATTTGAAGGGAAATGTGTTAAGCATTCTGGTTTTTTTCAGCAGAAAGCTGTCAGATTGCCTGAGCACAGCTACATTAAGAGTGTATATTTTCCCTGGCGCTCTCCCGATGAGGTTTTTGACACACAGTCCCTTTCTAATATTCCTCTTCAGATCCAGAGGAAGTGTAGGACCAGCTGAATCAGAGCCAAGATGCATTTGTATCCATTTTTACCCATTTCCTCTCAGTTTCTATCACCAATTAAGTGTGACCATTAGGCATTAAATGGAATTAGCTTCTTGTTGAAAGGCGGCGACAGAAGGAAAAGAGATTTATGTGCTGTGCTGTTCTCCACGAAGCAGCTTGACTCTGACAGGCATTACCAGATATTAGTCACCATCAAATCAACCCAACTGAACCACGTGGTCACACAGGTAATGGACCCTGCAAGAGGAACTACTTTTCAAGGTGACCCCCATCACAGACCAAGTAGGGATCACCATGCCAAATACACTTGAAAGAATCAGTAGCTGGTAAGCCAGCAGTGGGGGTTTTCTGCCTTTGATCTCTGCAGCACCAGAAGCCAGTCACTGCTAGAATGCTGTGTCCTCAAAGCCAGTGAAGGAAGACAGAGAGGTGCAAGAAAGGAACAGCCACGTTGTTGCTCCCATCAACCCTCTGCAAATGGTTGTACTCACTGCAGGAGGTGCGCTGCGGCATGTCACGGGGACAGTAAAAAGTGGAAGGATGGATAGCTTCCTCCAAGAGGCACCACATCAAGCTGGGATGCTAGGTCTGCAGCAGGAACCCCATGCCTCCACGTGGATCAGTGCTCTGGGGGCAGTCCCTCTGGGGGATCCCCACAATAGCTTGTCTGGGATGACAGGGCAGGGCGTGGTGTAGGAGCATGTGTGGAGACAACTTAAATCATAGAATCATAGAATTGTTAACGTTGGAAAAGACCTCTAAGATCATCAAGTCCAACTGGCAGCCCAACACCACCATGCCTATTTAACCATGTCCTGAAGTGCCACATCTACATGTCTTTTGAACACCTCCAGGGATGGTGACTACCCTGGGCAGCCCCTGCCAGTGCTTCACCACTTGTTCAGTAAGCATTATTTTTTCCTAATATCACAGAACAACAGAATCATTTAGGTTGGAAAAGACCTGTAAGATCATCAAGTCCAACCGTAAACCTCACACTGCCAAGTCCAGCACTGAACCATGGCCCTAAGTGCCACATCTACACATCTTCTAAATCCCTCCAGAGACCATGATCCCACCGTTGCCCTGGGCAGCCAGTTGCAGTGCTTGATAACCCTTTTGGGGAAGGAATTTTTCCTAATATCCAAACTAAACCTCCCCTGGTGCAACTTGAGGCCATTTCTTCTCAGCCTATCACTTGTTACTTGGCAGAAGAGACCAGCACCCACCCCACTACATTCACTGATCTCCCTTTGAGCTTATCCCCTTATTGCCTTTAGCCTGACTGTGGTCTCCCTTCTGTGCCTGTTTTATTGCCTGTCTCTTGCCATCTACTCCCGCCTCTCCCTCCAACACATGAGACATCTCCCAGAGATTTGAGTCTGTGGGAAACACACAACCCTTGGGTGCATCTCCTGCCTTCACACAGACAAATGCCTCCTTCATTCTATCTGAACATAATGACTTCACTAATGAGGCCAGACTTTCAACTGATATTAAGTGATTTTATTCTGTTCCATCCTCTAGAAGCTCTTCTCAAACAGGGATTATTCCTGCCAACTCTTGATTACCATAAGCTGTTTGTTATAGTTCTGGATCATTTCGAAATTTCATCCTATTTCCAGGGGTTTATCACCTTCCAAAACTGCTCCTTTTCAAGGCAATATTTCTCACAGTGGCATTCAGCCTGGAGGTGAATTTCTTTAGACGTTCTGAGTATAATCTCTTCAGTACTTTCTTTATGATAATCAGCATACATGGCAGTGCAATCTTCTGATGGCATATTTAATCCAAAACTGTGCTCTTTTGTTTTACCCTAAAAGGAAATCTATCACAGAAAACAGATGGGTTTTTTTTTTTTTGTGAAATCAGGGCCTTGAATTGTACAACATCCAGAGATGGAATTGTAAAGCTGCAGCATCAGCTCTGTCTCTCTCCCTTCAAGTATCTCTGTGTCTCATCCTTATGCAGCAGAACAACAGAAGCAAAGTGATGCACGCTCAGAAAAATACTAGAGAGTGGGGAAACACACTTACTCCTTCAGTAAAGCTAGAGATTACTTCCAGATTTTACACGAAATTTTACCTTTAAACTGTATTTTCTTTGGGTTTTCTGGGTACACATGCAGCATTTTTGGTCACTGCCTTTAAAATGTATAACCATGAAAAGAGATGAGTGTAACCAGGGAGAAATATCTACAATTTGCTCTGGGAATCTTAAATGAATTTCCCAATTTTACTGCAATTAAAATCTTAAATTGACTTAGAGGAAGGCCAGGCTTTCTTTCATTTTAATGCAAGCTTCTGACTTTACCAGAATCTCAGGAGGGTAGGTAATTATTTACCTTTTCTTTTCCCTTTAGGAAATTTTATTTTACTTTCTTTGCATAGTGCTCAGTCTGAAGAAGAGAACGGCTGTAAACCAATAGCTACTGTTAATTATTCATACACCATGTTACAATTCCCTCGAGTATATACCTGACATTTAAAATTAAAGTGTCATAATAGAATCATAGAATACCCTGAGTTGGAAGGGACCCACAAGGATCATCAAGTCCAACTCCTGTCCCTGCACAGGACAATCCCACCATTCACACCGTGTGTCTGAGGGTGTTGTCCCAATGCTTCTGGAATATTGTCAGGCTTGGTATAATGGTTGCTTCCCTGGGGAGCTGTTCCAGTGCTCCACCACCCTCTGGATGAAGACATTTCCTAATATCCAACCTAACACCTCCACCCCAGTCCCCCTCTCCCATCTTCCTGCCATTCCCTCAAGTTCTATCATTGGTCACCAGAGAGAAGAGCTCGGTGCCTGCTTCTCCTCCTCCTTCCCCTGTGAGCAAGCAGTAAACTGAGATGAGGTCTCCCCTCAGTCTTCTTTTCTCCAGGCTGAACAGACCAAGTGGCTTCAGCCGCTCCTCATACGGCTTCCCCTCTAAATCCTTCACCAACTTTAGTTACTTCCAGGTTTAGGACTTTTCACTGGTCACTGAAGTGAAAAAGTCAGCTGAAGGCTGAGCCAGCCTTGGTAAATATTTAGTGTGATGGTTTGAGCATATCTAAATTTGGACCACAGAGCATGGATGTTTGGCCAAAATTCCAAAGTAAATGAGTATAATGACTCTAATGTGAATTTCTCAACAGTGATACCAGTTGGACAGACAGCTCACTTCATGCCTCAAGAGCTCAAACTTAGCCCTTGCAAATCACTGTGAAGATGATGTAAAACACATTTTACCTTGTCTCTGCTTTCTGCCAGCTCTTCAACTAATGATGGCCACCACTGCTGAGAGGGTATGGAGCTAAACGGCTCGGCAGCTCAACCACCCCCGTAATTCTTCTCTCCTATACTCCTGCTGCAACCCAGAACCAGACCAAGCCTTTAAGGGCCATTAAGGACAACGTCTGCAATACAAATGTCATGCAATTGGCAAAAAAAGAAAGAGTTATTCTTCAAAGCCACGGCTTTGAGTCACAACACCACCTCCAGAGGCCACTCTGATCCATTTCTCCAGCACAGTGAAGGATCCACTCAGCCTTGCAGGAGGAGGATGTGCAACCTCCAGCAACAACTCCACAGTCTGCTCGAGAGATTCACTTCCCTGAGCAGATAACAAACTCTGCCTGGCTGCAGTTTAAGCCTATTCCTTCTTGTCCTAATCCAAGTGCCCACCACAACTAACAGAAGCTGACCACCTCAGTCTGGAGGAATCTCAAGCTTTTCAAGCTGTGCTTCCTGCTCCAACTTCTTGCCATCCTCTGAGCTCCCTGAGCTTATCAGATTAGAGCTACAATAATTCTGTCACGCGTGGCCACAGGCAGGCTATAGCTGCTCCCCTGGCAGCAGCAAGTGAGAGGTTTTCAGCTGCACTGCCAGTAGCACTGAAACAGATGTGAGCAATGGTCACACTGTGGGTTTTGAGGGTAAAACCTAGGAGGGGAAACTGCTACCCCTACAATAAGCAAATACGCTATTAAGCTTGACAAATGTAGCACAGCTCATCCCAAAAGGTATTTCCTTGTAAATTCATTGACAAGCAAGGGATACAAACTGATCAAAGTTTACACAGCTCAAAGATGGATTTTCACACACAGAAGACAGCCCTACAGGCAGTGCATAGTCTGCTGTGGTTAGAAATAGGGAGAAGCATCAGTATTTGAAGGAAGAAGGGTTGCAAGGCTTTCCAGTAATTCTCTTTGCCATCTGCTTATAGTTTGCTTGCAAAAGGCTTGGGACAATGAGGGAGGTGCTAAGCTCTGGCCAGTCCCACTGAGGTCATCTGTGGGAAGTGCAGTGAAGCTGCGTTGCTGCATCCACCATCACTGCCCCACCCAAGGCAGCTCACACCATCCTGCCAAGGCACCCTCTCTTTGTTGGCCATGGAGGGAGGTGGGTTCCTCTAGATGACCCCTTTGGGATCAGGTTTGGAAGGAAAGCGGCCCATTTCTGTGTCACAGTTTAGCCTTGACCCGGCTAATTTTTGGCTAAACTCGTGCAGTTGGATTCCCAAATTCCAATCCCACCACCCTCCCCTAGGGGAAGGGAGAGGAAAGTGAGAGGAAAGTGAGAGGAAAGAGGCTTGCGGAATGGAAAGTAAAGCTACAACTTTAATGAAATTATGATAACAATAGTAATAATGATTAAAATAATCAGAAAGTAATGAAAATATATACAAATATCTGAGATTGCACCCCTGCCCCACTCCTCGATGACTCTACATCACCATAACTGCTGTAGATCAAACACAGGGGAATGGGTCCACATCTAGGAGGGTGTTGAACTCAGGAACTGAAATCAGGGATGCACAGATCTGGGATCAGGAACCATCAGACAAATGAGGTCCTCACTGGATGTCGGCCATCGCAGAAGAGAGCGAGACCCTCGTGATCTCTCGATTTTATATGACATATATGTGATGGAATACTCTTGTTGGTCAGTTTGGGGTCACCTGTCCTCTGCCCCTCCCTGCAGGTGTAGTTGTTTTTTGCTAGCTCGAGGACGGCCTTGGTTACTGGAGGAATAAGTATAAATATTGGCCTCCCTGCAAACCAGTGTTCCATGTTATCACTTCTAGAGAGAAACTGGCTGAAAAACATGCAGTTAGTTTTTCAGTTACTTTAGACTAAGGCTGAGCCAGTCAAAAGCACCCCAATTAACTCAAACCAGCATAAAGATTCCCCTTTTCATGGACAGTCAGCTCCTAGACACACCATATTTCCTTGCCAGCACAATTCTCACAAAGCTGTCAGAGTGTCCTAATACTCTCCAACACCCCCCCCTCCTCAACCCATCCTAAGCTATGTGTGTTTAGCAAATAAATCCTATGGGGCAACACAACTTCCCATCTGACTTCTTCAAGGAAAACATCAAAGGCCTGTGCTCTGCTCATTGCCAGAGGGTGGTGCTTCACTCTGCCTTTCATCATTCCGAATTGAAGGGACCTCATGGTGCAGCTGCACTGACACAGATTGTGGAAAGACCCCATCCAATGGCAGCCAGCATCGGAGAGCTCGCCTGCACAGCACGGATTGAGCTGAGCTCAGCTGTTCAAGGCACTGCCTGCTCCTCTCCCCACAGAGGAAACGAGATTCCTGGGCAGTAAATGGTTCAAACCACTCATTGTTGTCTTAAGCACAGACACTCCAACAATCACATTACCCAAATTGGGCATCTGCTGTAAGCAGCCTACGCGAGACCTTGAGTCCATGTGTGAATTGGGGCAATTGAGCTGGCAGATAAGTACATGCTATTTATCTGCTTCATACAGGTGTGGGAAAACATTAGACAACTATTAATTATTTCTGGGAAGTGCTCTGAGATCCACCAGCACAGAAAGTCAGAGAAAGAGTCTGGCATCATCACAGTGCAGTCCCTTGGGAAGGAACCGCATGTCGGTAGGTTTACAGAGATCAAGGTACCAATAAAGTTACAAAGCATCACAGATCTGTTCTTTGAAAATACAGCTACTGAATGATGTTAACCACATTCATCCATCAACCAATGTGTGTACAGGCCCACTATTTACCACTGCTGCAAAGGATTGTAATAAAAGCCAGCATGAACAGCTCCTTCTTGATTTTGCCAGCATTTGGGGAACCAAATTTTGTACTGTTTTCCTTTCAATTTTCCGGAGTAAGAAGCACTGGTGATTGCAAAGCCCTCTAAAAGCCATCTCCTCAGGGACTTGGCTCAAAAGCCTATCAGCTTCTGGGTTCATTTCAAGGCCAGTTTGGATGTGGCTTTGAACAACCTGATCCGGTGGAAGGTCTCCCTGCCCATGGCAGGGGTGTTGGAATTGGATGGGCTTAAAGGTCCCTTTTAAACCAAATCATTCTATGATTTTATGATTTGTTTCTCATGTCTTTATGCAAAGTATGCATAAAGAGTGTAAGAAATGGTGCAAGGTTAGGAAAGTATGAGCCTTCATGTGTTTTTTTGAGCAAGTACCACAAACAGCAGGTACCAGAAAAAGGAGAACAAGGATATTTTCAGTCATTCAGGTTTTGTCCCCATGAAAAAATTTTATAAAACTCTGGCCTACTGCAATCAATGGCAATTCTAGTACTCACTTTGCTGGGTTTAGAACCTGACCCCAAATATCATTTTTTCTGCCAGCCAATGTACAGCAGCAGGCAAAATGCTCCCAGACAAAACATAACTCATCTCTATATTCTGTTTTTCAGGAAACTTTGGGAGTTAGGAAAGACAGAAGAGCTTCACCACAATTTACACATCAGTCAGAATGGCAATCAAGCTACCTTGGGGCTCTCAAACCCACAACAGTAGAGAGGGCACCATAGGGCTTTGTACCTGAGGTGTCATTTTGGAGAAACCTCAGAGGATAGCACAGGCAGCACAACCCAGCACCACGAGCCCAATGGAGTGCAGTGCCCTTGGCTTGCACGCCCGCAGAACAAGCAGATCCATTAAGACTTGAACCCATTGTCTCCTTTCTGTTTTTCCTAGAAATCACACCACCCACCATCTTTTAGGGCAACATATGTGAAGGCCAAACTACTGTCGACAGAAAACCTTGTTCCTGGCCCAAAGTGTCTGCATGCAAACAGATACAACAGAAATACTTAAGATGGAAGAGAAAGGAGGTGCAACTGTTTCCATGCACCCCTAAAGATATCCACGCACTTTAGTCTCATCAGCCGAGGTACCAATTATAGTTGCAGATCAGAGCCCGCACATTATTTCCAAGAATGAAGACAGGTCAAACCCAGAACTGAACAGGGACCTCAGCTGCTGCCTAGTGACTTTCAAAGCCCATCCTCTTCCTCCTCCTGCCCAATGTCTCAAAGTTAAAAAAAATCAAAGACCCACTAAAAAAACCCAGCAAACTACATTAGTTGCAAAAAGACATTTACAGTTTAAAGGTCAGTGTGAAACTTAAATTTGCCAGAAGAAGAGAACTACATGACTTCAACTACAGTTGAAATAAAATCAACCTGACCCTCACCACTGCTCTCTGGTGCACTTCATGGCAGGGAATAGAGACAAACTGCCTCTCTCTTTTTCATATATGTTCTGTTAAAGTAAGAGGGAAGCACGCATTCCCTAGAAGACTCCAGAAGCTCTAATCCCAACATCTAATTCCAAAGAAAATCCCAATACAAACATCCTGTATTAGGAAAAATAAAATAAAGCCCTTTATACCAAAGGCATCCTTGAAACAATGTGATTGCAATTGGGATCACATTAGCAGGTAGCTTTGCAAACAAGAATCTTTTACAAATGTCTCAAGAGACACTTTTCACACCAGGCTCTGATAAAAACCACAGCTGATTTGGGGTCTATGTAATGTGAAAGCTGAAATGGCCATGATTTTCAGAAGATAATGGGACTCCAATTCTGAAAAAGGAATAGCTTTTAAAGTGCAACATTCCAAAATCACCAGGCAGTTTGAAAACTATTGCCCACATCCTCATTCCCTGCTCTCTGCAAATCCTAATGAGCATGTTCTGCTCCCATGACAGTGGGGAAACAGGACCTGTCTGTGCCCCAGCCACACAATTTGACAGCAGAAATTGATGCTAAGGACAGCTACTCATCATCCCCTCCCAAGACCTGCAGCAGGCAGGGCAGGAAGAAGCAGTCCAATCCTCTGAGAGCTGTTCCCTTCTTCCATCCCAGACCTCAGCCTGCAAGATGCCTGCAGCCAGAACTGGATGCATTTTTAAATCTGCTTAGCAGTGCTCGACTCAAAACTTCATGGATCACTGCTTCAGTGAGAAAAATCCCTGCAGTTGGGGGGAGGGTGTATTCAAACCCTCTTGTTTATTCATTTCAGCACTTAACTCAGAAACAGCTTCTGCATTGATCCAGCAGTCTGAGCAGCCTCCCTGCACATCATATAAACATTGTTTTGACTCTTCAGGCCAGGACGCAGGGACCGTGGACATTAACCAGAAGGGAGGGCTTCATTTTTTCCTATTTGCAGATATTGCAAGTTGATACAAACAACAACTGACAGGAAAGTGCACAAAGAATTAAGGTTTCAACTGCTTTGAGGGAGGAGGGGCAGAGACATAAGGATCACTCAGTTGGAAGTGTTCATGGAAGGGATGAAGCTGGATGGCTCATCTTGGCAGGTCAGGGAGAGGTGATCGGCAGGAGCAGAGCCTGAGGAGTCTCATGATAGCCATATCCTGGCCACGCTCTGCTTTGCAGAATCAGAGCCAATTTCCTAGTCTTCCTCCTCTCTTCCCCTGCTCTCTTCCTGCTTTGTTTTTCAAAGTTTCCTCCCCAGTAGAATTCGATGCCAAGGTTTCGAAAATCTGCATTGCCTCGAGTTAGGCACCTCAAAGCACATTCTACCAGCAATCTGAGGGGGCCTAGTAGAGCCCTTTGCAGAAGGAAAATACTAACCCTGACTGCTTTGACTTCAGCACCTATTTACCAGTTCCAGATGATGAAGTATCTGAGCTCAGACATTAAATATTTCAAGTTGGTTTTCTACACCTGTATTTTCACCTGTGGAAGCACAGCCAAGCATATCAAAAGCAGGCTGACATGCCTTAGCATCTGCTCCTCCTCCTCTCCCTGCCCTGTGATTATCAAATCATAGAATGGTTTTGGTTGGAAGATCATCAAGTTCCAGCCCATGTGCTATGACCAAAGACACCTCCCACTGGATCAGGTTGCTCAAGGCCCCATTCAATCTGGTCTTGAACACCTCCAGGGATGGGGCAGCCACCACTTCTCTGCACAACCTGTGCCAGGGCCTCAGCACCGTCAAAGGAAAACATTTCTTCCTAACACTTCATCTAAATCTCCCCTCTTCCAGCTTAAAGCCTTGTCCCATCACTGCACTCCCTGATAAAGAGTCCCTCTCCAGATTTTCTGCAGGCACCCTTTAAGTACTGGAAGGTTCCTGTAAGGTCTTGCCAGAGCCTTCTCTTCTCCAGGCTGAACAACCCCAACTCTCTCAGCCTGTCCTCGTATGGGAGGTGCTCCAGCTCTCCGTGGCCTCCTCTGGACTGGTTCCAACAGATCAATGCCCTTTCTGTAATGAGGACTCCAGAGTGGGTAAAAGAAGAAAGAAGATTTTTGGGTGATTATCCCAGAAACAAGTCAGCATGCTCAGTATCTTGTACACAGTCGTGATCCAGCTGAACAGACAGGAGAGTCTGTGTTTACAAAGGCTTAGTTCTCTGTTAGCTCCATGTGGGAGTAACGATATTGTACATTCATTTGCACCCACTAGGCAAAGACTACAACTTCACTTGGAGAACAGAGGTGCCATCTCAAAGAGAACAACCCTCTCCAGTCTCTTAAGAAAGTTGTTGGGTTTTTTTTGGGGGGTGGGTGGGGTTTTTTTGGGTTCTTCTGTGTTGTGTTTTTTGGAGGAAAGGAGGGGTCCTTTGTGGCCATCAATCCTATTTGGGTCTGTACACATCATTATACCTGACTAAAACTACCAGGTCTTCACTTCAACACCTTTTGCGTACAGTACGGTTCAAATGGATTTCAGGATAGGATTTTTGTCCTTCTTTGGATGAACTCTGAAATCCAAAGCAAGAATGGTTCAGAGAGATTACATGACCACATATTAAATTTCTCTGTCTGACAAGCCAGCACCCCACTGTGGTACCATGGTCAAAAAAACTGAACTGAAAACACTTGCTTCTTCTGATTCAAAGCATTTTGCATCAAGGGAAAGAAAGTATTTCATAATAAGGTTTCTCCAGGGTGCTTGATGAAAAGCAGGAGTTTCAGGTCAGTTCTGCTGACATAGAATGAAAATATCCAGGAAAATGGAATATTTTTTAAAACAACTGCTTGCTGTGGAAGTCACCCAGCTTAGGGCTTCCTTTCCCACAGACAGTAAGAACAGAGACACAGAGCAGAGCATCTGGTCAGTCCTGAGAAAGTCTCATGAGTTTGCCTTTGGGTATTAGCGGATGGGTTACAGGACTTGCTGTGGAGGTTGGGAGGCACACCAGGAGATGAGATTTTTAAGCAGAGATCTGAGGAATGAGCAGAAAGGATGTGGTTGCTTAGAGGATGCCTCCCTTGTGAAAAGGGCAGCAGAGGTGAAAGCATGAGGGTACTTTGTGAGAAGTTGTCTTAAACAGGCAGTGAAGAGCAGCTCTGCAAAGAGAGCCAGGAGATCGCAGACAGGACACAGGTGTGTCAGCAGAGCCCATAGAAAGGCAGGTGCACAATTTATAAAGGTGGAACAAAGATACAGTAGCTGCACCACACCAGGGCAGTGAGCCTTAAAGCAACACTTGGGTGGGTATAAGGGAGAGAGAGGGGAACAGGCACACACAGGGATCTGTCAAGGCTCACTTGCTTTCCCTGTGAGCCAGAGAAGACAGGAAAGGCACAACTGCAGCTGCTGCAATTGGATTTCCTTATTCACACAGTTTCCCTATGGCTCTCTCCACTTGCAGAGCTGTAACAGCAATGGATTTCTGCTGCAGGCACATCATTTGTGACCAAGGTTAACCATGTTCTGTACTGTGACCTTTTTCTTCCCACGTGCTGCTCGCATTGGCAGAACATGACCTTTCTGCACCATAGTACGAGACTGCTTCACGTTCATTCCTCAGTGTCCCGCAGCTTATCTGTACATGATGGACAAAATGCTAACATATCTGGCATCTGCTGACTAGTTTCCACACATTTTTCTCTGACAAATCTGAAGCTGAACCCAGCTGAAGACAAATCACAGGTCTGATCTGGCACGCCTTCTTGTCCATACCACAGCTAAAGCTTGTTCTGGTCTGCGACTGCCACTCTGAAGAGATAAATAGTGACAACTCCTAAACTGCAGTGCAGAGCTCTTATGCATCTACTGACCCTGGCTCTGGCTGCTTGGTGCATCTTGGCTGTCACAGAACAGCCACAGAGTGGCAGACGAGGTATCCTGAGAGCACATAAAAAACCCACCCTCAGCTGACAGCCTCCAAGCAACTGTCTGCAGCACAAATCTCCCTGCCTGCAGCACAAGGAGCACAGCAAGGAGTCTGCAGTGTCCCAGCCTTGCTGTGCTCCCCTGAGCTAGAAAGGATCCTTAGCAGTCCAGAGACAACTCTGGATTTTGCAAAGAGCAACTACCAACCCTGTACGATCCCTCTATAGATGATGGCATTTGACCATCCCCACAACTTTGTAAAGCCAAAACAAAACAAAAGCCCCTGTAATTAAACAATAAGGAATTACTACTGGGAAGCCATCGTTGCGAGCAGCACACCCAAAACCTCCACTTAGCTGAGACCCACCAACTACATTCTTCAGAGGGCAAAAGACAAGGTGATCTCCAAACACGGCTCCCAAGCAAGGCTCAGCATCTCCCAAAGGCTCGTTGCCCGCCACCACACTACAGGATGATGTTGGGCTGGCCTTGCTGTTGCAGCACTGGTCAACAGTGTCTAATCTCCCTCTTCATCCTCAGCCAGCTGCATAAAGACACCCCATTCTTATTGCACTCAAGCCACACGTGGCTCAGAAGCCCCAGAGTGGCCACACTAACTGCAGGATTTAGACTTACAGAAAACCCAGAGCAGAACTAGCCCACTTTCCCCTGTTACACTGAAGGTGGATTGCACGTAGAAGCCCATAACCCAAATCTGCTGGCTTTCCACCTGGAGTCAGCAGAAAGAGCTGGCTTCAAATAAAAGCCACGTTACCTTCTGGGAAATATCTGTGCCGTAATATGCATAAACCAGAAATAGACACCTCAGTAGAAGAGAAACTGCCTCCGGTCCCAGCCAGCCATCACCAGTCCCCTGCTCTGCCTCTGCTGCAGTTCTCTGCTTACCCACCAGTGCATCCCTCCTCAGCTGTCCCATGGTAATAGCAACAGGCTGGAATGTGTTTCTCACCCAACAAACTTGGTTATTTCATGCGCCTTAAATCACTGAACTATAAATATTAGGGAAGATGTATGAAATCTTACCTAGCTCACATTTCAGCCCTTGTCTCTCAATCAGAATTTAATAGGTGCCTGAACTTCTCTTTTCAAGTCACACAAACAGAATGAGGGAGTGCAGGCTGCTCGCTTCGACACAACCAGCAGAAAAACGCTAGCGAAGAGCCAGATTGCAAATGTCAAAACAAGTGATTGGTCTTGAAATATGAGGGAAAGTTCATTCTAATGATCCTAGCAGCTTACACACTTACATAACGTTAAAAAAAAAAGGAAAGCAACAAAAGCCTTTTCAAACTTCCCTTCATTTAGTGGGGCGATAGCAGACATGATGTGCCTACAAAATGTATCCCTCTCAGCCCAGCCTGGTGAGACAGCAGCCTGTTTACAAAAAGTATCATGGTCTGCAGCAGAAGGGAGTTCGTGAGGATTTTGTTTAATATCTGCCTCTGTTACAGACACCCAGACTTTGTCCTAATACATTCACCTCTCCGCAACTTGCCTGTCTGCTTAAATTGGATGCTCTTGGGGCAGGATCTGTCTCAAATTCAAGCATATGAACAGGGCTTCAGCACAACACGCTCCACATTTCAGAGACAGCCTCTCAGGTGCTACCACAACAGAAGGAAGAGTAAATATTTGCTATAATTCTTCCGTACTGGGGGATTTAAGCCTGTCAGGTACTGATGCAAAAGCAGGTCAAAAAACCTGGAAATTCCACAGGCTGTTCAGCTGATAGGCTCCCACATTTGATATCTGCTCCCTGTGGGATGCATTGAGTTGGCACTCCAAAAGACATTCGAACCTAGAGATGGTCCAGGCAACTGAAAATACCCCTGGCAGCAGCAGTGGGCCATGCAGAGGAGCCCAGAGGCCAGAGCTGGGTTTGGCTCAGGAGCTGGGTATGACATCTGGGGAGATAAACTGGGAGCTGACCAGTGCTTAATGGGAAGGATGTTGCTCTTGCTCAAGTGTCACACCATGCTGCTGCCACATAAGCGGTCTGGGAAGTCATGCCTGAAAATTGGCCTTTCCCTGGTCAGTCACATGCCAAGGAAGAAGAAACTAACCTGACACCAGAGAGCAAAGGGATTCAGGGTAACACCAATACCAGGATCGATCACCCAGGAAAGTCATGGATGCCCCATCCCTGGAGGTGTTCAAGGCCAAGTTGCATGAGGTTTTGAGAAACCTGGTCTAGTGGAAAGTATCCCTGCCCATGGCAGGGGGGTTGTAACTGGATGATCTCTAAGTTCCCTTCCAACCCAAACCATTCTGTGATTCATGATCCTGAGAAGTGACTCAGTGACCATTGACAACAAAGTCACTCATATACCTGGTACCAACTAATCTCCAGATGGCCAAGGCCATGCCTTGCACAGGTAATATTTTGAGGCCTTGGTCCTACCCAAGGAAGATCGTGAGTCTGAGGGCCTTGAAACCAAGGCCAAGGAGATCAAGAAGCTCGTAAGCCCACACAGAGCATGGGGAGATTTGAAAATTGGTATCTTGTCTACATTGGGACAGCAAAGAGAGTCCTCAGTCGCACACCACAGCAGAGCCACAAGACAGGAGAAAGGGAGCAGATCAAAGATCAAGAACAAGACTTATTTAACTGTGTAAAATTTCAGTGCATTCTTCACTGTTTCTGGTGAGCTTAGTAGCTCTTCAAATTAGGAACTGCTCTGACCTCCTATGGCTCTACAGAAATAAGAACTATTTTCAAAAATTCTTTAAACTGATGGGAAGAGTTTTTTAATGCTTCATTTTACACATTTTTTACTTATTTTAGGCACTTGTCACCCAAGAAGTACATTGCTTATTAAAACAGGACTTCAGAATATATTTATTTCATTGATTAATAAACACAGTAAATTAGTCTTTACTTTTTGCTTAGTGACCTAGCAAAGGCCTCAGAATTTGGCTTAATAACAGTGCTGCAAGATACTTCAACTGATGAATTATGGCGTAATAATTAACATCCTTGCAGTTGTCAGGCACAATGCCCAGTGAAGTACAAAGCTTCTGCGTACACAGACTGTAAATTATTCCAGTAGTGCACAGCTTGATGTATTTATTGCTGTGATATCATAGCCGATAATCAACATATCTCTAAAATATCTTGAGACTATTCTTTCTTTCAGTTGAAGAAGCTGTAAGCATATTTAAGCTCTAGAATCTCAACACTAGATTTAATACAAACTGTTAGGAAACAGCCCTCACATAGATAGTTTTGCCTCAAGAACCCATTAAGGATATCGAGTCAAATTTTGCTTCCAAAAGAATCTTAGTGTAAACGAGGGAGCTGTTATCAGCTTTACAATTCTTGGAGCATACTTGATCTCAACCTGACCTGAGACAGACTGGTTTATAGCAGTTAACTGGTGCTCTAATTGATGTGACCTGGTGTGGCTTTCAGAGAGTACCCACCTCCTCAAAAAACATCTCCACTCCCTGCAGGTCCTATCAAGCAGCACACTGTGAAGTGTTTCAACTCTTGTAGCTTTTATCCAAACAGCTTGTAATAGTGTGGGGAACTCAATTTTCAAAAAGAAAGGATAATTCAAACTGGAAAGAAGGAAATGGTATAGCACACTTGGACGAAGCCACCTGGAATCTAACTCTCTCCACATGGCCTGAGCAAACTGTGAAAGGAGAAGGCAAGCTACTGAATCCCCTAAGTATGAGTAGATAATGGGACAGGAGATTCAGGTGACTCCCTGCACTCAGATACTGCTTTGCAAGAAATATGCTTGGGAGCTGAGGGCAGCTGATGATGCCCAGAGCTATAACAGACCTGTTAAAGCAAAGGACTACCCTACCCAGCTCCTCCATTCTAGCTGTGATGAGGTGTATAGGAAAGTCCAATGGGACTGGAGGTCCTCAACAGGCACATCAGAACTCACCTGCGTGTTTCTGTTGTTCACTAAACAGCCCAAGTAAAGCCAAAGTTGGCCCACGTTGCACTTTAGTTGATGAAGACCACAAGACCTATTCAGTAGGTAGCCTAAGTTGTCTGGTTACAGCCATAAATATAAGAGCAGGAATTTCTGCAGAGCCTTTCAGTTTGAAACAGACACCATTCACTCAGAAACCAACATGAAAATCAAGTCCATTTGAAAATCTGCCCTTAGAGAACTGAATCATAGAATCATTAAGGTTGGAAAAGACCTCTAAAATCATCCACTCCAATAGTCATCCCAACACCGTCGTGTCTACTAAACCATGTCCCAAAGTGCCACATCTGCATGTCTTTTATAGCAAATAGAATAGTGTCCATCTTCAAAGAAAGAGCAGCTTATAAATATCATCTCAGCTTATTTAGCTGTAAAATAAAATTGTGTGTGTGCAGTTGACTGAGCTGCTTTATCAGAAGATGTACACCTATTAAGCACTGCTCTCTGGACAAGTTAAGGGTCAAGGGGCTTTTTGCAAGGCCTGTGTGAGTTGTTGATGGGCTTCTAATCACACTCATCCATCTTCTCTGGGGAAAAGGACCTGTGAAAGTGTCTGTGGGGTGGGGGAATCTAGAGCAACTGCTATAGCAAGGAGACATAGAAACCCATCTGTTTTACCAAAAGCAGCAAAAATAATGAGAAAGACAACAACACACTGCCTAGAAAATGGTTCTGTTCTAGCGTTAAGATACCAGTCAAAGCTTCAAGACAAGGCCAAAAGAAGTGAAGGTTCGAGCTGTGACTTCAAAACATATTTTTCTAACGAGAGAGATTTAGCAGTTTAAATCATCTGGTTAAAGGAGTTACTGCATTGACACTGGTGTAATTGCCCACCTTGAC
Organism: Dromococcyx pavoninus; assembly: GCA_033558185.1. Classification (NCBI taxonomy): domain Eukaryota; kingdom Metazoa; phylum Chordata; class Aves; order Cuculiformes; family Neomorphidae; genus Dromococcyx; species Dromococcyx pavoninus. Next base: position 137,139 of record JAUMJL010000837.1, read on the forward strand.
TTGATAGAGGAGTACCTATTCCCACCAAGAGTAGTGCAGCTGCAACTGCATCCACCTTTGCCTGAAGAAAGGCTTACATTCAAAGAGCGCAATTTCTGGACTCAAGCTTCGTCAGGGAAAGTTTAGGCTTGATGTGAGGAAAAAGTTCTTCACTGAAAGGGTGATCGGCCATTGGAATGCGCTGCCCAGGGAGGTGGTGGAGTCGCCGACCCTGGAGGTGTTTAAGGGAAGACTGGATGAGGCACTGAGTGCCATAGTTTAGATGATGGTTGGTGTTAGTGTTGGGTTATAGGTTGGACTTGATGATCTCAGAGGTCCTTTCCAACCTTGTGATACTGTGATACTGTAAAAACAATTAAAATGGAAGCATTGCAGCAGCCAACATAGAAACAACTGCTGGATTCTTGCTCCACTTGCAGCAGGACTCTACTGGCATCAGCAGGAACCACAAACTTTCAAGGGCAGAGAGTAACTTGCTGTGCAGGCTCTGCCATGTACCTGATGCCACTTTGTTTTAGCAACAGCTACATCTGTGCACACCGTATAGCAAGTGACTCTTCCAGGAAAAGGATCAAGTTTGGCAAAACTCAACCAGTTTTGAATGCTTGAGACTGAGCTTAAACAGGCCATCTGATTTCTTAAAAGTCTTAGGAACGGAAAAGGATGTTCCAGCAGAGAAGATGATCCGGTTTTGCTAGCACTTGCTTCACTGAGCACACTTTATCAGAACACTTGATCAATCCATTTAACATAAAGTGACGGTTTGCCTGCACACACAGAACTGAAAGCACTTTATTTTTAGGCCCGAGTGGTAGAACTTCAACCTGACAGAGGAAAACATTTAATGACCACATCGCTTCAGCCAAGCCAGCATTTTGCTGACATTCTGTCTGTAAAAGCAAAGCAGATGCTCCTAGGCTTTCTTGTAACGATTTTTAAAACCAGAAGTTTTAAATGTACCACATGGCAGACTTCAGGCCTAAGGATGACTTTAAAGAAGAGACTGCTTTACAAACCCTGCAAACGTAAACAGGAAACAATGGCACAAGCTAGCACAGCCGACACACATCACTTGGTGAGGAAGGAAGGAGATGCTAGAGGATACAAGAGGGAAAAGCAGAAATACCATAAAAATTCACTAAAAGGACGGTGAGAAACAGTGGAAGTTGACCTGGAAGAAGAACACAGAATAAAAGAGGGGAACTGGAAGGAGGAAAAACTCTGAGGAGGGGAATTAGCTTGAAGAGCAAGAGCTCCAGCAGAGATAGTGCCTTTGCACAGAAGTTTTACCTGTGAAGATCAGAGGAGAAACATCTCGGAGCCAATACAGCAAGAGAGATTTTAGGGACCAGTGACAGTACCTGTATGTTCTTCAAAGCCACCCAGCATAGCACAGCAAACAGCAATCCTGTCAAGCCTCAAAACACAATACCATGTACATGGTGCAATGTGTCCCTTCCAAGGTGATGCTGCAGGCAGATTTTGCACATCCCAAAGACAATGTCAGAGAGATCCTTCAGGAAGAGGACTTACTACAACCATACGCTGCCCTGTACAGATTTCACAACAGCCCTGAAGGCACCATTCCTCCAAAGATGTAAAGAAAGACAAGTTTTTAAGCATCCCTCCTCCACGAGAGCAGTAAGTTCTGGTGTATTCCAGAACATGCCAGCAATCTTCTGGTCCAGAAGCTTTCCAACAAAAATCAAGGAGCTTTTCATAAGACTTGTACTCCATTCTCATCTCCCCTGATCTCAGTCCACAGGGACAAAGCAACATTCAATTGCCAGCACCGCTCCATATTACAAAGCAGCACACAACAGGCCAAGATCACCTCCCTTGCAGAACATAAAACGTTCTGGCACCATAGTTAGCTGGCACAAAATGCCACCAGATCCCTCTCAGACTATGGCACTGCAGCTCAAGATTTCTCACACCACTCCAGCTACTTTCCTGGATGATGTAAAGATGCTGTTTCGTGATGAAAGCAACATCCTGCCCCGGGGGAGACTCGGCTGAAACACAGCTCCAGCTCTCATGAGAGAAAACTGTGGAGAAGTGGGGACAAAGGAGTTTGTCCTGACAACACCTTGTACTCCGAGGCTACCCTGGTTCAGCTGCTCCCAGCAGGACTAAGAGCTCTCTACATACCTTCTGGAAGGGGAGAGCAGGACAGAAAGATGAATGGCAGCTGGGCAGAGACGCTCCTGCTGCTAGGATACAGGGCCAAGCTGTAAGTCCACAGAGGGAAAACTCTGCACCTTCTAATGAGGTCTTTGGGGAGATCAGCTGTGACGGTCTTTGGGGAAATACATGAGATAATTGTGCAGGTAGCAGACTGGATGAAATGCCACCGTTTGAAGGATTTTGAGAGCTCTAAGACCTCAAGTGGCTTTGAAGAGAGTTATTTTAGCAGGAAGCTCTGTGAGAAGGGACAAACTCAAGACCCACAGGCACGTTCCAGAGAACTAATGGTGATCAGAGACCTCACAATTCCATCAAGTACACGGCAAGAAGTCTATGTGGAATACTGTGACTGTAAAGTTCCTGTAGACCTCCTAGCAACAACTGTGCCTTAGGTGTATGTGGGGTTCAACATGGAAGTTATCACAAAGCTGCAGGCTCAGAGAGAGAACTGCAAAATGCTTTCATGCTGCAACACAATAAATGATGGGACTCCTTTTTGAAGAAAAAAATGCTACTTTGCCAACAGCAGACTTATGTGCAAATAAGAGTACAACTTAGTCTAAAGTGGGCTTCTAACATCATCATTCAAATCTTGCCTCGGCCATATGCTGTAGTACAATAGAATTTCTCAAACCCAAGACAGGAAGAGCAGACAGACTCCTTTGCATGAAGATTAGCTAAAAAGATAGCTTAATCTTTCTTTTGGTCTGCTTAAATCCATGCTTCTCTTCAAGAATCCAGAAGGCAAAGTTAAATGCAGATAGGGTCACTGTCAGCACAGGCAGGACCAGTGAAAAAATCCACAAACCCTTGAAACTGTCTTAATCATAAAACATGAAAACTGTTCTGCCGGTTAAGGTGGTGCAGATTATAGATGGCCCAGAGAAACAGCAGAGACATTTCCTGGCTGCCAGGAAGGTTGTTTGAGTTTATATTGGAAAGTTGCAGACCAGGACAAAACGGGCCTTTTGGCCATGACCAGCCAGATTCACGAAGAGCTTTAAGCAGCCCCTCCAATTTCCCACTTTAACCAGGAGAAATAAATCATATCAAGCTCATATTGCCATCTCCAGTCATTGACAGATGAGATACCATCATCAAACCAAAACCCCCTCCACCTCTACACTGCTCTCATGAGACCTCACCTGGATTACTGCAATCAGTTCTAGAACGCTCCAGAAGGACATGGATCTGTTAGAGCAAGTACACAAGATGCCACAGAGATGATTCGAGGGCAGGAGCATCTCCCATATGAGGACAGGCTGAAGGACTTGGGCTTTTTTAGCCTAGAGAAGAGAAGGCTCTGGGGAGACCTTAGAGCAGTCTTCCAGTTCTTAAAGAGAGCTACAGGAAAGCTGGGGAGGGGCTCTTTATCAGGGAGTGCAGGAATAGGATGAGGGGGAATGGTTTTAATCTGAAAACGGGGAGATTGACATGAGATCTTAGGAAGGAATGTTTTCCTGTGGGAGTGGGGAGGCTCTGGCACAGGTTGCCCAGAGAAGTGGTGGCTGCCCCATCCCTGGAGGTGTTGAAGGCCAGGTTGGATGGCACCTTGAGCAATCTGATCCAGTGGGAGATGTTCCTGCCCATGGAGCAGGGGAGTGTTGGAACTGGGTGGCTTTTAAGGTGCCTTCGAACCCAAACTATTCTATGAAACCAGAGAAAGTCCACCAGGCACAAAAGGAGATACACTTAGTTGAACTTGGTCATGAACTGAGACAACCAGCCCAATATCACTCCATATCTAAATGAGTGCAGCACATAAAAAGGAAGTAATCTGCCTCAGCTTTACAAAAAGCTTCAGAATATTTCCAAGGTCACAGGAAGAACTTATGGAACAGCAGGGAACTGAAACCAAACCTCAGACCCATTTCCGGTCTTAACCCCCAAATCATCCTTTGTCTCCTCTTCAAATCCAGGATCATTCGCAAGCTCTAAAGAGAGTATAGATAATGGAAAAGAACTTTCAGTGCTGACAATATTGTCCCTATTTAGCTAACAAGTATTGATTTTTCCCCTCAGTCACTCCAATGAAGATGAAAGCAGCACAGATTCAGTTCTTTTGTTTAATTCCCCGAATCCAATCAGTGTTACTGATGCTATCACCAGACTCTCAGGACTGATTACCCATGTGCTATTTAAAGTCAGAGAGGTGCTTACACCTCATTTTATTTGGGACCAGTGGGAATTGTAGGTTATGCTGAAAATTTTAACTGTTTTCCTTTTTGTTGTTGTTGTCAACAAAGCTCCCCCATGTGAAGGAACAGATCTCTGAAAAAACAAGCTGTTCTCAGAGCAAGAGAACAGATGATGCCTTGTTGTCCTACAGACTTATCCCTTTTCTACACAAATGCAGAAATCTTGCTTCCATGTTTGCCACAGTTCTATATCTCCATGAAATTTTGTAAGAACTACTATCTTCCATGAATCTTCTATCTTCCATGAATCTACTATCTTCCATGAGCTTATAAAGCTCTTTCCCTGTCATCTCAAACTGAAGGCGATCAAGTGATCATACACAAGCTACCGCTGAAGTTTTCCACCTGTGACTGAGAAAAGCAGCAAGCAGTAGGGGTACAATGAGTCTGTATATAATTTATTCCTTCTTTGTAGGTAGATTTCCCCTCTTTTAATTCAGATACAATGAGCACTCAAGCATTTGCCCACAGTCTCACCGTTGTCCGCAGCTGTCAAGAAGATGAGCCACTTTGATAGAGATGACAAAGATGGTAAGCAAAAGTCCCAGAGTTGCAGGCAGAAGGGCCACAAGGCATCACTCCAAGCCTCACAGCTTTATAGCTGAAGGCAGGAGCAAACTTTGGAGGTTTTTACAATCTTTACAACTTTAAATGGCCTTTAAAGCCATCCCATTGGAAAATCTGTTCTGCGTGCTCACACAAAGCAGAGCCTCACGCAGGGCTTTCTGCTTTAGTTCAGCTTTGGTTTTGTGTTGCCAAATTGAAGACATCTAGTCTTGATGGCAAGATTGCAAGTGACAGAGGATTACAAACCAGGCAGGTCGGTTGGACTCAATGATCTCAGAGGTCTTTTCCAACCAGATGATTCTATGATTCTAGGTCTGTTTGCCTGTAACATACACTTCCACCTCATATCCCTCATATCCCATATTGGCTCGTGCACCAACTGCATTCACCGTCTCTCTACACAAGTCTTCCCCCAAGAAGTATTTGGACAAAGTCCTCAGACATGGCTTGAATTTTGGGGTTGTCCTACAGAGGGACAGGTGTTAGACTCAATGATTCTTGTGGGTCCCTTCCAAATCAGGACATTCTATGATTCTCTGATGAGGGTTTATCTCTTGAAATAACTGCCAGTCTGTTTCTCACTTCCAGTCAAGGGTATGATCACAGACTGGGTCATCCTGTAAGTGAATACACTCAGTCCCCAGGGACAGCCATCACTGCTGCTACAGCAGCATCCCTGGATGTCTACAACATCCTTAAGAAATGGGAATATGAACCAGAGCTGCAGCGAAGAGCCATCTAAATTCAACACCTATCACCACGCTTCTTTTCCACAGTTGTAAATCTATTATCAAACATACCCTGAGACACCATCTGGAACACGTGCTTGATGCACGTGGTATCAGGCTATAAATAGGCAGATATAGACAATCATACTGAAGATTATTTGATGAAGCTGGGCCTCTGCCCTGCTGAACAGCTTCTGAACGGTAGAGACACCTTGTAAGAAGCTGGCTCTGATCAGCACAACCATCTCCTGTGAGAAGAGATGCTGAAGGGCTTCAGTTATACCCTGTGCCCTTGTAGTCTTACATTCTTTTAGCTCTCGTGACCAAAGTATTTCTCATCAGTAGAAAATTTTTGGGAGCAATAAATGAAGAGTATAGGGTGTACTAGAAAGTCCAGTAAAGCCTATATGAATTTTCAGCAGTGTTTTTCACTGGTCCCTACTGGTTTTTTTTGGGGATTCAGGAGAAACCAGACACTCATTGCTTCATTAAAAAATCACATTGCTGGCAAGCACCAGTAGAGACCATTTGAGCATTTGCAGCTGGACTTCCCAGGAGGCAGGTAGACAGCACTAGAAGGTCACACTACTCTAAATGCACATTATCTTCACCTTATCCAATATTTCTGTACAACCCACAGACACTGAAAAACATTTAGCATCAGGGGAGCTCCACTGCTCCCTTAGAGATGCCATATCTCACACACTGGGCATTAAATCAGTGTGCATTCCCACAGCAAGAAGGCAACGAGTCCTGTGCTGCTCAAGTGACATTCAAAGCCTTTCAGACCACACAAGTCCCAGCCTCAAAAGGGCAGCAGAGAACAGGACAGCAAACACTGAACGTGTTTAAATGCAGAGTAAACCAGGCACAGGTACTGAGCTCCCATACACCACACCTGTGTGCTCATCTTCTAAGAAACACTGAAATACAGCAGGCTGGATTCTCCAATGCTTTGTATTCATCATTGCCTCACACCCTTACAAACCAGTACTGCACTTTTCTTCAGATTAGATTCTCCAGAGCACTTTAACCCTACTTTGTTCAGATGTGACAAGTTTTGTGAACCAGAGCTAACAGTCAGACCCAAAGACTGGAAACTAGTTTGGATTCAGGGCAGAGGAGGAGCATTTAGAGCCTTGAAAACCCGGGTTTGGAGCCCAGAGTGAAAGTCCCAACATGAAGCCATTCCCCACTGCAGCTGACAGGGTAGCAAACTCCCTGCCTGCAAACAAGATATGTTATATATAAACTGAACTACCTGCTTGTGAACACTGGAGACGTGCTGTGACTGGTGCCACCACAGTCACTGCTGGGTTGCTTAGCCCAGCTGAGCTCTTGGCTTGCTGCAGCACTGACCACACTGGGACACAGTCAAGATGAGCTGCGGCAGCTTGTGGATCTGTTTTCCACAACCAGCCCAGCCAGGCTGCAGAGATCTGACTCATGTCCCAGGGACAGTTTAACAAGTTGCTAGTTTTGGTACAGAAGCCAGTTTAAAGTGTTTCTGTCACTTTTTGGACATTTATTAATGCCGTGCTCTCTCTTCTGACCACTTCTTCCCTTCAGCTGCATCGCACATTTCATTAATGAGATCACCAAACAGATCAGGAGTGAAACAGTGCCAAGCCCAGGCAGAGAGCTGTTTCTGAGAGACAAGGTCAAACTGCTCCTCAGAAGGGGTAGAGCAACAGAGGCAGCACCACAAAAATCCCAGAGAAGTTTGAGAGTGAGGTTTCTTCTGTTTGAGTTACCCAGTCACCAAAACGCCATCTCTGAGGCACTAAGTGATGTTCACACCATACGATGTGTGTGCTGTGCACTATCCAGCCAAGGCAGAAGTACCACCTCTTGCTAACCAGCTGGGCAGAGACCCATTCTGAATGCATCTCCTGCCTGAATCCTCAGTCAACCTGGTGACACAACACTCAGATTCGAACTGCTTTGCAATGCGAAGCTCACGAGGCCCAGTCCTCAGCAATCCAAGGATGAACTGTTCTCTGGTTCACAAACAGATCTTTTAAAGCTACTGCATCTCGTTGGTAACTCATACCTTGAAGACACATAGTCCTCATGAGGCACGATTCCTCTGCAGTCATGGAGCCTCTTTATCAATAAAACACTGTAGACAGTACCATAATTCCTGGTAATGACAAAGGTACAGGGAAAAAATGTAAATATGCTATAAAGAAAATTAAGAAGTGCCTTGCAAAAGATACTAGTCTTGTGAGAAGGGCTATGCAGGAAGTGGCTTCCCTGTCCATTGGAAGTTTTTCTAGTCTGCAACAGGATGAGCAGAAGCCCATTTAACATGAAAAGATAATACAAAGCAAAGCAAAGAGCAGCCAGTCACCATGAGCTCAGAGTCTCTTCCAAGATCAGTGTTCAACTCCATATAAAAGGAATTTGCTAGGAACAACTACTGGGTAGAAAGCCAAACCCTTCTCGAAAGGAAAAACTCCCATCAGGACATGTCCTACAGCATTTCCAAACCTAATAGATCTTTAGAGCTCAAATAAAAGGTGAAAAAGGTCATATGGCCTGTAAAAGTTATGCTCCCAGCACAAAACTACTTCTGCCCCTTACCACTTCTGTTTAGTATGGTATCACTAACTGCATGTAGCAAAAAATAACTTGCAATGAACAAAGTCCAGAGGAGGCCAGGAAGATGATCCGAGGGCTGAAGCACCTCCCATATGAGGACAGGCTGAAAGAGCTGCCTGGAGAAGAGAAGGTTCAAGAGAGACCTTAGAGCAGCCTCCCAGTACTGAAAGGGGCTCCAGGAAAGCTGGGGAGGAGCTTTTTATCAGGGAGTGCAGTAACAGGATAGGAGGAACAGCTTTAAGCTGGAAGAGGGGAGATTTAGAAGAGATGTTAGGAAGACATGTTTTCCTGTGAGGGTTGTCCAGAGAAATGGTGGCTGCCGTGTCCCTGGAGGGTGTTGAACACCCAGTTAGATGAGCATTTGAGCAACCTAATCCAGTGCAAGGTTGGAATCTTGGATAGTCTTTAAGGTCCCTTCCAGCCTAAACCATTCTATGATTCTATAATTCAGTATCAAGATATTTCTGGAAAAACAGGATCCTTTCTCCCTGGAGAGAAATGAGACTCTCCTGCTTTTCCATAACATCATTATTTCTCGTTTCGCACACATAAAACCCACAAAAAGCTCAGGCACATAGAATTATCAGCAAAATAACTGTAGTAGAATAAAACAAACAATTTCAGAAAACTAAAATTGTTTTGTCTCCTGCAGTTACTTGGCTGTGGCATCCAAGGTGATGCAAACTTGGACTAAAGCGTTTCTTGGCATTAGAAAGTGGGTAAGGACCATCTGTTTGTTGTTCCTCTGATGGCTGAGAGCTTAACTGACACTCTAGACTTTCCCTGAGCCAAGTGCCAAGGACTTCTCTCCTTACCTTGACTGCTGTATGCACAGAACTAGCAAAAAGACAATCTCTTTGACATTGAATCTGAATTGAACTGAGATTCCGAGAGACTCAAAGGTCTAAGAGATTCAAAATTCTGGAGAGGGCAAGATGAGCACCACACACGCATAATGACAGCAACGTTACTGCCTGGTATCCTGAGAAAGTGAGGCTGAAAGAATTCTTGCAGTAAGTGTTTGAAATATGTGAATGAACAGCCAGCCACTGTAGAACAACATTCCAAAGAAACTCAGAATGATAAGAGTTATCATAGAATCACGAATCACCTGAGCTGGAAGGGACCCAAAAGGCTCATCGAGTCCAACTCCTCTCCCTACACAGGACACTCCCGACATTCACACCGTGTGACTGAGGGCATTGTCCAAATGCTTCTGGAATGCTGGCAGAGCAGGTGCTGTGACTGCTTCCCTGGGGAGCTGTTCCAGTGCTCCACCACCCTCTGGGGGAAGAACATCCAATCTAAACTTCCCCTGGCACATCTTCCTGCCATTCCCTCAAGTCCTATCACAGGTTACAAGAGAGAAAAGATCAGCACCTGTTTCACCTCCTTCCCTTGTGAGAAGGCAGTAAACAGCTACAAAATCCCTTCTAAATCTCCTCTTCTTCAGGCTGACCCCCTCTCAGTCTTCTCTCCAGGCTGATCAGACCAAGTGACTTCAGCCTTTCCTCATACGACTTCCCCTCTAAACCCTCAACCAGCCTTGTGGCCTCCTCTGGACACTCTCCAGAGTTAATAAACGTCAAACCAATATCTATTAACAACAACATGAATCAATATCAGGCAGCTTCCACGCATATAATCCTTGGAGGCCTCCATCTTCTTATCATCTGACAGCAGTGAAAAAAGAGGGTGGAAAACAACCAACATCATCGGTCACGTAGTAAAAATACTCACTGTTCTCAGGAGAGAAGTTGAAAGGGGAAGTAAAACAGGATTTGCTGTTCCCTGGAGAATCCCAGAGCAGCAAGAAATATCAAATTCATTCAGCACCACTCCTCATTTGAGATAAGGCCATTTTTTAATAAGTTGCAAATCTCCCGCAAGCAAAAGCTTGCTTTTAGGGAGAGGACTGTCTTTCATGAGCCAAATTGATACATCGCCATCAAATCTGACACAAGCACTTCCAGCTACTGAGGGCTAGGGTTATTTTTAAAAATCAGCATTAACCAGAAGGAGAAGTTTCTCCAGCAAACCACAAATGTCTTTGCGTAAAGTGGCTCACTGCAAGGAACAAATCCAGCTGGATAAGTTTCTGTGTTTCTGAGTATTAGTGTTCCTCAGTGATTAATTAGTTTATTGAAAGCTTACTGAAAATTTATTTTTTAAATTGCATGCAAACAATTTTCTGGCTTTATTGTGTTCCTAACATGTTTGTGTAGCTCAGCAAAGCCTAAGTCCCATTTCCTAAATTAGTAGGTCGTATATTTTCTTTCTAAGGACAACAGATTGAATTAAACTGTCTGGAGAGCTGTATTCTTTTGAGAATTCTCATTGGGAATTTAATTTGAAATGCTGATTTTTTTTGCAAGTAGCTCTCAATGCTTTTGTTAAAAGTTGAAGAGGGAAGCTACATTCTGGAGATAGAAATTCATCTGCAGACAATCACAGGCTAATTTGAGTACAATTCTGAAAACGAAGCCTTTTTTAAAAATAAAGGAAAAAACTCTGGTTCAACCACTTGGTAGAGAAGTGCCCTTAACAGAACTGCCTGGTCTTGGTTACGTTGGTTAGCTTAGATGATGTCCATGCCAGTTTAGTATCTCCAGGACAGATCATTACTGCAGCCTGGAGGAGACTGAGAGGGGATCTCAGAGCTGTTTGTGCCTTCTCACAAGGGAGGGAGGGGAAACAGGGGCTGAGCTCTTCTCTCTTGTGACCTATGATAGGACTGGAGGGAATGGCAGGAAGATGTGCCAGGGGAGATTTAGACTGGATGTTAGGAAGAGGTTCTGTCCCCAGCGGGTGGTGGAGCACTGGAACAGCTCCCCAGGGAAGCAGTCACAGCACCTGCTCTGCCAGCATTCCAGAAGCATTTGGACAATGCCCTCAGTCACACGGTGTGAATGTTGGGAGTGCCCTGTGCAGGGACAGGAGTTGGACTCGATGATCCTTTTGGCTCTCTTCCATTTCCAGTAATTCCATGATTCTATGATTACTGGTGTTAGTTTCTATTGGTATCAAAATTATTAATAAGCAAATATCTGCCATAAGAATCTGGGAATTCCTCCACAATGAAGATGACAAGTGTTGTACTGTGACAAGTACTTTAGAGCATTATTAACATAGCATCAGTCTGCACTTCTTTTGGACAGCACCTATCACACAGATCCCACTCCACTGGGGTGTTAGCTTGGTCCATCAAACAATCAATAATCTGAATGCTGCCCCTTTGCCAAGGGGTAACTGAAGCCCAGAGGGTTTTCATTGATGCTTCCTCCTGGAGAGAGATGAAGTCCCTAGGACTCCCTGAAGCTTCCTTATGGCTGCCTTAAGTGTGATGACAGACATTTTAGCAGCGTTTGTTGTGACAGGACAAGGGGTGATGGTTTTAAACTAAAAAAAAAGGGAGATTCAGACTGGATATGGTGAAACACTGGCACAGGTTGCCCAGGGAGGTGGTGGAGGCCCCATCCCTGGAAACATTCAAGAGGCTCTGAGCAACCTGATTGAGTTGAAGGTGTCCATGTTCATTGCAGGAGGGTTGGACTGAATGGGCTTTAAAGGTCCCTTCCAACACAAAGCATTCATCGGTACCTGCTCTTTAGAACTGATTCTAATTAGAAACCACATTGAAGGGAAAAAAAAATCCTACCCTATACACAAGGTAGGAGAGAAACCACTCTCTCCAGCATTACACAGTCATGGTCCTTAACCAATACCAGTGGTGTACAACCACCACACACATTTCCTTTGCAATGGATTAGCCTGTGCTCTACTAATCCAGAACTGGCCTCTTTAGCAGCTGGCAGTAAAAAGAAAGTGCCAAGTCATCTATTTCCACATTTGGGGATGATGAAAAGCACTTGAAAACCCTCAGCACTTCTGCAAAAATTATAACAAGCACAGTACTTGTTTTAGGAAAGTATAATGTATTCTGGTGAGCAGAATCACATCAAAGAGGAAGCTTTCAGACACTTCAAGGAGTAGAATATGAAGACATATATAAAGAGATATAATTATCACCACAGTCACAAGCCCCTCTTGGGCAAGGATCATAGCAAGGAGAGGCAGATGAATGAGATGTACTGGACATACAGATAAGGCTGTAAACTGGCGTAACATACCTTCTCATTACCTGGATATGGTGCAAGCTGGGCTGGAATTGCTGCAGTGCCACTCACTTTGCGTAACTTTTCTACTTGAGGATGTGCTATAGCTGTTCAAAAAACCCAGTCTTTCTCCTGGGACAGTACTCCACAGCTGTCTGCTTCCTCTAAAGGGTTCAAGACTGGTCAGCAGCTCCAACACAATGATTCAAAGCCTTTTCCTCCTGCACATTCTTATTTCCTCCCCACCTCTGTATTTTGCTACACCTGGCTGTTCAGGCATCTGTGCATGTCTGGCTGAAAGATGCCTCCACCCCAACACCTAATGGATGTGAATGCATGAGAAACAAAAATCATGTCTGCATTTCCCCCTCTGTCTATAGCCCCAAGCTGGCCCATTGAAAGAGAAGTGTGGCTGAAATTGGTACCAAAATCAAAGGGATTCAGCTGAGAGCAGCTGGCTTAGTCAGATTTGGGAAGTTTGGCCAAATCTTCATTAATTGGCGACGAAACTGGGAACTTAGTTTAATCAGTTCAGCCACATCATCAACTGCTCAGAAATCTTATGCAAAGTAACAACCAGCATGTCCCAGTCACAAATGCAAGGTGGAATTACATGAAAAATTAGTTTTCTTTCAGTTTTGGTAGAATCTAGGAAATAGGAGGATCTGGAGTTAGGGAGGAAAAAATCTGGTGCACCTGAAAAAAAAAAGTAGAATGAAACACAGAATCATAAAATGGTTTGAGTTGGAAAGCACCTTAAATATCTTCTAGTTCCAACCCCTCTGCCATGGGCAGGGACACTTCCCACAGGATCAGGGTGCTCAAAGCCCCATCCAACCTGGCCTTGAACACCTCCAGGGATGGGGCACCCAGAGCTTCTCTGGACAACCTGTGCCAGGGCCTCCCCACTCTCACAGGAAAACATCTCTTCTTAAGACCCAATCTAAATCTCCCCTCTTTCAGCATAAAACCATTCCCCTCATCCTATTACTGCACTCCCTGATAAAGAGCCCCTTCCCAGCTTTCCTGTAGGCCCCCTTTAAGTAACACAAAACTAAAATGCATTTGTAAACCTACCTTGACTTTTTTTTTGCCTTTTGAGTTCCAGTCATTGCTGGATATGCTTGAGTCTCCTTGGCTCCATCCAGCATGGAAATAAGAAAATCCTGAACAGGAGAGCCGGAAAAGCCTGTGTCTTATAAACTGCCCACTCCACATTGGTCTCTTGCATCAGTTTTCTGACTTCCAATATCAACTAATTAGTCATGGAATTTATGGGATCTTAATACTAATTATCAATAGGTATTATAAGAAGGATAATTTGGAAGATCAAACAATCCCAAGATCTATACCCAGCTGGCTTCAAATGGAGCAACGGGTTCAAAAGTTACTGAGTAAGAACAAAGAAAACAACACCAACACACAATCTCAAAGGTCTCCCAAAAAAATGATGCTAAAATACAGCAAGGAAAGAAATTCTGACAGCATTTTTCATCCATCTGAAGCCACAACTTCTTGAAAACACTGTGCATTTTCTCAGAAGCATTTTCTCTGCAATGTTTCATACCGTAACCTGTTATTTTCAGTGAAGAAGATTAAGAACTGAGGTCGTTTGTTGAACACTGAGGCTGGCAGCTTTTTCTTGTTAGTTAACCACAGAAACCCTTCGCCTGGCAGGGTGCAAGCATGCAAGTACTAAAAATATACAGCTGAGATGGGGCAGTGTTATCTTATTTGAATAAAAGGAAGGGAAGAGCAAGCACAGAATAACTACTCGCACATTTCCATAGACAAAAAGCTCAACCCACTGCCAGCCCCTTTCCCCAGATAGTCAAGGGTTTTTATTTATGGATTCTTCTTTTTTGTTTTAAAACTTCAGCCTTACAGAAGATAAAATGATGATGGCACTGTCGCAATAGAGTGCAGCAAAGAGATGTATTCCTCCCTCCTGCCCGACCGGTAGCTCTGCTGTTTCCAAAGGATTTACTCAAGGCTGTTTGTGACCAGCTCCAAGATGAATCACACCTCCCATCCTCACCTAATGGCTCTTCAAAGCACAGGAAGGCAAATCGTGCTCCCCAGGGCTCTCGATTAAAATTTTGCAACTTCTTCTGGAAGTCTGAGATTCTGGTGCAGAGTGGTTGTGGAATCCCCTGCTTGACTTCACAGTAATCACAGTAATCACAGTAATCACAGTATCACAAGGTTGGAAAGGACCTCTGAGATCATCAAGTCCAACCTATAACCCAACACTAACACCAACCATCATCTAAACCATGGCACTCAGTGCCTCATCCAATCTCCCCTTAAACACCTCCAGGGTCGGCGACTCCACCACCTCCCTGGGCAGCGCATTCCAATGGCCAATCACCCTTTCAGTGAAGAACTTCTTCCTCACATCAAGCCTAAACTTTCCCTGACGAAGCTTGAGTCCATGCCCTCTAGTTCTGTCACTGGTCACCTGAGAGAAGAGACCAACCCCTGCCCGACTACAACCTCCTTTTAGGTAGTTGTAGAGAGCAATGAGGTCTCCCCTGAGCCTCCTCTTCTTTAGACTAAACAGCCCCAACTCCCTCAGTCGCTCCTCATAGGGCTTGTGCTCCAGCCCCTTCACCATCTTCGTTGCCCTCCTCTGAACACATTCCAGTATCCTGACATCTTTCCCAAACTGGGGGGCCCAGAACTGTACACAATATTCAAGGCGAGGCCTGACCAGTGCCGTGTACAGGGGGACGATAACTTCTCTGGTCCTGCTCGCTACACTATTCCTGATGCAGGCCAGAATGCCATTGGCCTACTTGGCCACCTGGGCACACTGCTGGCTCATGTTGAGCTTCCTGTCAACCAGCACTCCCAGGTCCTTTTCTGCCTGACTACTCTCCAGCCACTCTGTCCCCAGTCTGTAGCTCTGCATGGGACTGTTGTGTCCAAAATGAAGTACCCAACATTTGGACTTATTAAACATCATCCCATTAGAATCAGCCCATCTCTCCAATCTGTCCAGGTCCCTCTGTAGGGCCATCCTACCCTCTAACAGATCAACCCTTCCTCCCAGCTTGGTATCATCTGCAAACTTGCTGCAGTTAGACTTGTGCAGTTAGAGGTGTATTTTGCACTGTGACTACTAGGAAAAGTCTCTCCATACCCATGACCTGCCCTTGCTCTTCCTTCTGTAGCGATTCTGGTTTGTCTCCAGCCACACAATCTCAGCTCTGCCCTGCATAGTTCACAGTATCTAAAATTGCCAGTCTGGAAAGATGAAAGAATTGTATTTATGGTGCTTTCCCCCCCACTCTGTGTTTGCTTTCTGCTTTTTTCATGAGTTTAATCAGCACAGCACTGAGTCAAACGCACCCAGACGAGGAGAAGAGAGTTGCAAGCTGCACCCCTCCAAATCCCTTAAACTTTGTCTTGAGAAGGCACTGCCCATTCTATTCTCTGTGATTCAAAAGCCCCCTGGGCCCTGGTCATCAAATACTGGCACTGCAAAGCCTGGCTTGGCTGGTAACATACACAGCATGACATTCCTCATCCTCCACCTTCCACCAGGAGCAGCAGAGACCTTAGAGCAAGAACAGTGATTTGCATTAGAAATTAATATCAGCGTGCACTGATGGTTCTGCTGAGCCCAACTCAGCTGTCACAGCATCCTCCAGCAGGAGCAGCGGTCAGAAAGGGCAGAGGCAGAGGAAGGAGTTCACAGAAAATAAAGGACACCTGTATGACAACTCCTCCTTCATCTTGATCTTCCCCAAGGGAAGATCAACACCATCTTCTGTGTCACCTGAAACAATCCTTCTCCACAAGCGTCTTCTGCTCCCAAATCCACCTGCCTCAACAAACCCAGAAATCATGGAAGCCAGTGCTGGAAAGGACCTTAGGAGTTCTTTATCCTTCACTCAGCCTTAAGGCAGACTTGCTGTACTTACAATTGCTGACAAACTGACATCCATCCTGTTCACAAAAAAAGTCACCAGCAGTGGGTGCTCCACGGTTTCCTTCACAACCAGTCCATATGTTTTTCCCTAAGGAGTTTTAGGAAAGTCTCTCCTGATAAAAAGCCAAACTCCCTGGCACCACCTTAAGCCAAACAGTCCTGAAGAACAGTTTGCTCCTGACTTTCTTTCACACATTTGAAAGCTCATATGTGTTCCTCTGTGCTGTCTCACCTGGCTTCAAAGACCCTGTAAGTCGTGTTCACCAGTCTTCTGAACCGGGGAACCCCTTAATATTCCTGGAGAATGGTACCACAAAGTGAGTCTGATGCTCCCCAAAACCTTTGCAGCACTCCCCTGTTGTAAAAGGATGGCACCACCTGGCTGATGTGTGATGCTCTGTCTGCACAGCAGAGCACAGGACAGCTTTGCTCACAACAGCAGTGACCACATAGATCATGGCCCATCACCAATCCCAAAAGTTGCTTCTTTCAGAGCTCACAAAAGCAGACAGGACAGTCCTGTACTAATCCCTGAGCACTGAATACACTCAGAAAGGTTTTTACTGCTTAGATATGTCACTTTAACCTAGCAGGAAGTGTCTGGAAGGGAGAGGAACATTAAGGGAGGAAGAAAAGTTCAGTTAGCCAATGCTGGACAGACAGGGTAGGAGGTTAACAGCATCCAAGCTCTCATGTTGGATGATGCTACCTTCTCCAGCTTGCTACGCAACTGCTCACGAGAAACCACAAAGAACGAGGGATGGGGATTTTTTTTTTAAACCTGCTACAGGAGATGAACAACAGGGAGCAGCTGCTTGGAAGATAATACAGAGCACTCAACCTTGCATCTGGAAATGCATTAGGATATTGAACAAAGCAAGGTCACAACAGTCATGGGACTGTTGTACTGACAATAGGCTTGAAAGTGTGTTCTCTTCCTTTGTGCTCTGGCAGTAACACAGGAAGGCTGTGTGGTCACAGGAGAAACTGAGGGATGAGATCTGGTGGAGCAAAGATGCTGGAAGAGCCTGGGGTCATCAGGAAGAGACTCCATCAGAGGGACTGAAGACAGAGTCTTACTGTAAATTGCAGCACACAGAGACCAGGACTAGGATAAATATGTGGCTGCTCACCAACACACCAGGCCTGCCAGTATTTAATGGGGGAAAAACAGACCCAAAAGGGGAAAACACAGTGGTGACCTTCAGCTATGCTGAAACTCTTTCATCAAATAACCCAAGCACAGATTTTCACACGATTACAGGATAGCAACATCTCAAAAAGGGGATAGGAAGAACAAGAAAGAGTAATTTTTTCCTACATTTCAGGCATAGCAGGTTTCATCAACAGAAGAAAGAATGATCCAAAAGGCTTTAAGACACAATTTTGAATCCCTGCCCTGTCCCGGGTTGCCTGGGTAACCTTGGGAAAATTATTGCATCTAGGTGCAGTCCCTCACCTGCAATGTCAGGACAACAGAGTTTGCTCCATGGCATAGTCTCAGAATATCCCAGAAGGACAATAAGTCACTGAAGTAGTAGAAGCCAGTTTTGATAGATGTTACCTCCACAGCATCAAAACAGCCCCAATGATTACTGGTATCATCATGCTCCTAAGATAAACGAGGATCTAATCAGCGGAGAAGAGAAATGACCACTTTGATAGCAAGACAAACTTCCTTTCCTCACCTCAGCATTCCATCAATAAATAAGTCTTCTAATTGGGAAGCAGCAGAAGCAACTGTCTTTGACCTGATGCCATAAATCGGCTTTCAAATCAACCAAGCAACAATATTTCCTTCCAAAGCGGAAAATTTCTCAGTGTTTCTCTGCTTCATACTTGTAACAGCTTAGTCATCAAACCAGACAGGCCTTGGGTAAAGCCATGTACTTCATTAGCATTACAGAACCAGCTGCATGACTGACAGAAGGAGCTGCTCATCGGCAGTGCCATTTTTGGTCCTGTCACCAGCAGAGGCATTGTCCCTCTGTGGAACCACCAGCACACACACACACAGATGCCATTGAGATCCAAGGAGCACATTTTCTCAAAGACATATCTGGAATCAGTCCAGACGAGCTGGAGCATCTGCTCTGTATTTGCATCACTTCACAGGATCCTTCCACTGACTTCTGCACTGCAGAGATGCGAACAATTTAAAACCTCTGTGGTTTTACCTGTCTTACCTTGGCTCTCTGATCATCATTGAAATAATCACAACAAAAACTGGAACAGAGACTTAAACTCTGCTCTCAGTGAAATCATCTGCAGGCTTAGAATAAACTACGGGCTTAAGAGCTTTGCTGTACCAAGCCCTAAATAATGGAGAAGGGAAAGGAACAGAGTACACAGCTACTACAGCACTGTGAAAAGCTAAGTGAGACCTTGCATGAACAACTCAGACAAGACAGAGAATCCAAACACAACCATCCTGAAACACCTTAATAAAAAACACTGCAGAGCATGACAGCACTACAGAAATACAGGTAAGAGCACAGGAACAGGAGAGCTGTGAGCACTGTGCACCAACCCTGCCAACCTGCTTCCACCTCAGCCATCAGAGTCACAAAAGCACCTTGGAAGAGACCCTATCTCTGCTCATTATGAAGCAAGAACAGAACAAGTGAAAGAAGCCAGACGTTTTCTAGTCTCGGGTCACAATCCTGTTGATAAGTTTATCAACTGTGAAGGGAAAACCAGAACAAGTTGCTCATTTTAGTTTCTCTTTTTGACCACATCCTGGATGACAAAGTCACAAGTTAAACAAAAAAAATGAGGACAGCGACATTTTAGCTCTCGAAGACAGAACTGAAGCAATGCTTTTCCTGCCTCCATCTTTCAAGAGTTTCCAGGATATTTTCACCCTACCCAAGTCCTACTTCCTATCCACTGGTGACCAGCAGCTGGTCCACTCCTCTGATCACCAGAAAGGAGCCTCAAGGATGATGTGCCGAGGCACTTCAGCTTTGAGGACTGCTCACTCATTTCTCACATTTCAGAGGCGAAGCAAAGTCACACACATGTGGCTGGTCACAATAAAGGTGACTTTAAGATGCAAAGCAGAGGAGGATTTGCACAGATGAAACTGCAACAGGGCCTTTGAGCAGGCTGTAACTATCTAGCAAGGAATATTACATGGGACAAGGACTTCAAAGGTGACTCTTCCATCCATTAAGATGAAAATGAAATCAGATGGGGAAGTCATGGGACAGAATAGCAAATTCTGCTGAAACATCAGCACCCGTGAGGACATCTCTGTACCAGATCCTCTGGCGGAATGACTTTGCTCTGGGACCAGAAGTCAGGATGTCTTCAAGGCTACAGCATTTCCAAACGTGAACACTTGTGGCAGGGTTTTCAAAGTGGCACTGGGCCAGAATTTCAATAGGGGTTCTAAGCCAGCTGAACAGCAATTTGCCAGTCTGGAATATCAGAAGAAGAGTGAAGCCAGCTGGTTCCTGTCTCTGAGGACACCTCACCGAGCCATGATCTGACATCCCCCAGGCCAAGGCTGCTGTGTACAAACCCCCCCCAGCACGCATAAAGAAGGCATTTCAGTGAATGGGCACGTGGCTCAGTTTGTCCAAACAGATTAGAATAAGGAAAAGTGGAAATTAATTCTAAAGGGGAACACCCCTCTCTGCTCTTCTGCCAAAAAAAACCAAACCCAAAACCACAGAAATTTCTTCCCAGCAAGCAAAACAGTATGTCCAAAATACTGTAACAATAGTTCCTCAATGAGGTGCTTGCAACAATAAATTCAAAATACAAGATCCCCTGAGCAAAGAGGCCAAAAGAACGACGATCATTAATGGCAAGCAAAGGTACACTGGATGCAATTCAGCCTAGACTGCATTGTGTTAAAGTAAAAAGAGGTCATTTTTGTTTCCAATTATGTGGGGTTTAGTGTTATTATTATTTTTGCCTATTATTAGCAGTGTGGGACAAATGAGAAACAAACTCCTGTTTCAATAATTGCACATTGCAAGAGGCCAAGTGACCACCACAGGGCCAAAAGCTAATGGAGATGACTTAAGCCATTCCCTGTTAGATCTACAAGAGGGGGTTAATTAGCTGAGGATGGAATGTGGTCCAGGGCACAGAGAAGTGGTCAATATTCAGCTGCCTTCTGGCTCTGCTGTTGGCTATCCTGTGCAGAGGAGGCAAAGCATCTGCCTGTTCCCCCTCAGCACAGAGGCTGAGGAGATCTCATTTCTAGAGGAAGATTTGAAGCCATGTCCCCAGTCTCTGTAAGAGTAGGGAATTAGCTCAGTAAAATAATAAAGCATCAAAGCCTGTGAAGGCAGGGAGGCCCTGACACAGGTTACCCAGAGAAGTAGTGGCTGCTCCATCCCTGAAGGTGTTCAAGGCCAGGTTGGATGGGACTTCTAGCAGCCTGATGCAGTGGGAGGAGTCCCTACCCATGGCAGGGGGGTTGGAACTGGATGAACTTTAAGATCCCTTCCAACCCAAACCATTCTACCATTCTAAACCCTAAATATGAGGAAAGCCTGGCCAGGAAAACACCTTCCAGAGCCATCACTTAAAACCCCACAACAGCAGAGAGCGGTTATAAGGCACTTAAAAGCAGAAACACCCCGGTGGGCTGAGATCAGGAACAAGAAACTTCATCTCCATAGGTAATATTTCACTAAGTTATGAGCTGGCAGAACCGTGACTTTGAATGAAAGAGCCAGCTCAGCTTCCACTGGAGCTCCAGGACTGCCGCGCCAGCATAAATTTTAATAAAATAGCAATATGAATGTAGTCTTTTCACCCCTTGAAATGTTGCTGTAAACAGAACGAGACTTCCAGGCCTTTGAATAAAAGTCTATTCAAGCATGACAATGAGCTATTTTGCTCACCTAAGTAGCTACTCCACTCCAGCAACCTGACAGCAATTCAGAGAGCTGCCTTTCCCCATTCTGAGCAATAAAGTCACTCCACACACCAACAGATTCATCTGTCAGGTCTACTACTACTACAATTTTTCTTCAGCCTGTTAGTCTATGCCCCTATCACCAAACAACTCAAAGTCAAAGAGCATAAATATTCTTTACGGTTTAAACCGAGATCAATGCAAGCGATCAAAGAAAGCATAAATATATGGTGTTCCTTGCAGACACTGATGCACCACAATGCAAACCAGCCCTTAACCAGCAGGGAGGGCTGAGAGAAATACTGTTCCTTTGAGGCAGCAATTATTGTGGATCTCCTTGCATGCTGTTTTGATGAATCCAGTCGCGGCCACTTTCAGACACTCGAGGCTGGGCTGGAAGGACTGACAGAGCGGAGCAATTGTCACATTCCTGCATATACAAGGCGTGTGTATGGTGAACCCAGGTTCAGAGAGGATCCACAAAGGTCCTCCGTTGCCTGCTACAGCTGTAAGCAAGGTTTATCTACAGATGCATCTTTACAAACCTATTTATCACTCTTAAATTATGGCACAACCACACTGTTTTCACAGTTACAGTAGGAACAAACATTAACATTTGGAAGATGTATTTCTTTCTAACTTGCCCCAAAAGGCTGCTTTCTTCTTTAATTTTCATTGCACGTCTTTGTAACGCAAGTAGAACTTGGCCTGTAAAGTCTACCATAAATCAGACACAGCAAAATAGAGGTGAGATTCCCTTTTACACAAACTACCCTCCGAGTGCTGTACTTGAAAGAAGTCAGTCTAGAAAATCCAGGGCTTCTTTATTTACAACCCTATGTGAGGGACAGTACTTGAGATTTTAAAGACTTGGGGGTTAAAGGAAGAAAACAGCACAGTTTCCAACAAAAATATCAGCTGTTTTTACTCCCTGATGACATGTTTCTTTTATGGGATTTACATGTCAGATGGCTGCAGTGAAATGGTGCTGATGACAAAGACAAGTCAGTATCCCCCCTCCACTGGGAATATGCTGAAAATATAGAGTAAAGGAAAGGAGAAGAGAGCATCACTGAGCAGATGATAGATAACATCTCCCTCTCAGATCAGGCACAGCAGGGATCTCCCCCCAGAATGGAAAAATGAGATACATTCCATAAAGGTGCATTTTTTTATATCCTATCTCTTTTTCTTGCATCCCTTGAGCTCCTTACAGTACCAGCATCAACTGCAACAGAAACAGGAAAACAGCTTCCAAAATTTTATTCCAACATGTGGCAGGGAGAGGAGTTGATGCAAAGGCAAACAACATTAGGGAAAACAAATATTAGAAAGGAAACTCCTCAGACAGGAAACTGAAATTATTCAAGCAATGCTACTACTGGAGTCCATCATTAGGAGAAGGGAGAGGACCTTCTTGCTGTAGGGATCACCTGGATCAACCACTACCCAGGGCAGGTAATGAATGCATCCACCTTGAATATGGCAGAAAGCAGCCCTGGCACCTTCATTTTTTCAGAAGCAGCAAATTGGCATCCTGGCCTGTATCAGGAATAGTGTGGCCAGCACTATGTGGCCAGTGATCCTTCCCCTGTACTCGGCGTTGGTGAGGCCACACCTTGAGTCTTGTGTTCAGTTCTGGGCCCCTCAGTTCAAGAAAGATATTGAGGGGCTGGAGTGGGTCCAGAGAAGAGCAACAAAACTGGTGAAGGGACTTGAGCACAAGTCCTATGAAGAGAGGCTGAGGGAGCTGGGGGTGTTTAGCCTGGAGAAGAGGAGGCTCAGGGGTGACCTCATCGCTCTCTACAACTATCTGAAAGGAGGTTGTAGACAGGTGGGGGTTGGACTCTTCTCCCAGGCAACCAGCAACAGAACAAGAGGGCACGAGCTTAGACTCTGCCAGGGAAGGTTTAGGCTGGATATCAGAAAAAAGTTCTTCCCAGAACGAGTAATCAGGCATTGGAATGGCCTGCCCCAAGAGGTGGTGAATTCACCATCCCTGGAGGTTTTTAAAATAAGACTGGATGTGGCACTTAGTGCCATTATCTAGTAACCATGATAGTGTTGGATTAAGGGTTGGACTTGATGATCTTGGAGGTCTCTTCCAACCCAGATAATTCTATGATTCTATGAGTCTATGATTGATTCAGGACAGAGGCAGCTTTTGTGCCAACATGGCAGATCCATTTCAGAGACCTGAACAGTTTATTCTCCCATCCATGTTTTTCACAACCATGCAGCCTCAGGAGCTGTCAAGCCGTCTTGTGGCAGATGGCCTTCTGCCTAGTATGGGCTTTCCAGGGGACAGCAAGATCCATGCTTTTTTCACCTGGATAGCTGCAAACCTAGAGAATGGATAACAGAGAAGGAGTGGTTGCAGCCCTGCCTCCTGCCCACTTCCACATTTTGCTTCATGCCATAAAGGCAGGAGCACTCAATCACCTCTCCCTAACTTCTTTATGGAAGGAGTCCTTCAAGCAGATGAATCAATTCAAATGGATTTTAGGGAATACTACCAAAGTGGAGCAGTAGCATAGCAGTCACTGCTTTCAATGTATTCTGTACCAACATATTTAAACCAACCAAAACATGCATGAAATATGGTTGGGTCTCACTTTAACCTCTTTTAGTCCAAGACATGACCAAACAAAACCAGACAAAGTTTTATCTAGACTTGTCTGGAAAACCATCTCTCAGAGATCCATCCCTGCACCTCTGAGCACTGACCTGAAGTGTGAGCCAAACATATTTTGTTGCAATCTCAACCCAAATACTTCTTGTCCTTGCCTTCAAGGAACATGGAGAACAGCTTGGTCCTTTCCTTTTGATGTTCTGAAGACAGACACTGTACACGACCTCAGCCTTCTGTGTCCTGTACTGAACAAGCCCGTGCTTTCAGTCTTTGAGGGCTCAGCCATAGAGGTCATCGCCCGGCTGCTTTCAGAAAGGCATTGAAAGGACACAGAGATTGTGATACTGGATCCAGATGACTGGCCCAAATGGTTTAAATATTACTCTCCAACAGCTGGGGTGTGATTCTCATTAGCTGAACAAGCAGAAGATTACAGATTTTGCTGAGGACAAGCCTTGCCCAGCCTGCCAGGCTGGGAGGTACACTACATCTCCTCCAGATCGCTATGTTTTCCCACAACAAAACACTTGATGGAAAGATTTCTTGGTGTAAGCACCAAGTTAATGGGAATAAACTTGTATAATGTCTCAGAGCAGCTTCCATCTTTATGATGCAGCCAGCTCCTGCCTTGCCCCACAAGAGCCCTCCAAGCTGTCCAGGTGATGACTGCATGGCACAGAGAGCACATTGTTCACCAAGCAAGGACTCACAAGCCATCCATATGCACAGGGCCGGTGGTTATCATTACCCTTCCCTATCCACACACCAGGTCTCTCCTCTCTTCCACAGCAAATGCTGATGTCAGAGGCTACAGGGCATCCTGGAAACACAAAAGCTGCCCAGAAAACAGACATTAAGACTTCTATATTAAGGTTTTTTCCACATAGAGAGAAAGCTGAGAACCAATAACATTTATTATGACAAAACAGGGAGAGGGGCCCTGCTCTTTTGAAGCAAGGAGCCTGTCCTGCACTCCAGTAGCCCAGAGAAGAGCCCCATCTCTTCCTTGGCAGGCCGATCGACCACTAGAGTAGAAAAGCAGCCCCTTGCTCCCACAGGGGAGAGAACATCTCACCATGCAACAACCATCACTCTGAAGCTGTGAACACTCAGCAGGAATTGGAAGACCAATGTTTAAATTACAATGACAGAGTAACTGAGGAGACCTCCACGTGTTTGTTCGACTTTCTGCTCAGGCCAGCACCCTACAGCACAGTTAGGTCAGGTCACTCAAGGCCTCATTTAGTCAAGTTTTGAACGTCACCAAAGGTGGAGATTCCCCAACTGACTCCAATTTCAGTGCTCTCATGTGGATTTCCACCACTCACCCCTGATATCCAGTTGAACCTTCCTTCAGGATGCACAAATCCATTGCCTTTGTCCTTCTGCTGTGCAGCTCTGAAGAGAGTCTCGCTCCATATTCTACATAACATATCTTTAACCATCTGGAGACCACAAGTACATGCTCTGTCCTGGTTCCCTTGCCAACTTGGTGGCCTTCACTGCATTTTCTCCTGTTTGGAGATCTCCAGCCTCTCTCAAACCAGGGGACAAAGGGTGCAAAACAACAGTCCAAGTGCGGCTTCATCAGCATCAAGACAAGGAAATGAATAACTTCCCTCACCTTGCTGGTGACACTCTAGATAACCCAGCCTGGTATGCTATAATCTTTCAACCCCACAAGAGTACCCACTGACTCACGTTCAATGGATTATTCCCTGGAAACCCCAGGTTGTGCCTGGATGAGCTACGCAGTCCACGATGATGCAGCAGGTTTCTCCATCCCAGAGGGAGGATTTTGCATCTGTCCTTGTTGAAAATTCCAGCAAATGAAAAGCTTCAAGACCCACAGTCCAGCAGCACAGTCCTTGTACTCAGGTACTGGTTATGGCCTTTGATCATAAC
The DNA here is from genome assembly GCA_033558185.1 of Dromococcyx pavoninus. NCBI lineage: Eukaryota > Metazoa > Chordata > Aves > Cuculiformes > Neomorphidae > Dromococcyx > Dromococcyx pavoninus. Next base: position 162,891 of record JAUMJL010000837.1, read on the forward strand.
TTCTTCTTCAACCTGAAAGGCAGTTCAGATGAAGCATTCCCACAGAAGGCCATCCCTCCAATAAATTGCCATCTTCTGGCAATTCCCATCTGGTTGTTAAGCCATAAAGCCACTGCTCCCACCTGAGATCTGTCTTGCCTCAGCTGGCTGCTCTTCACACCGCACTGCGCACTGCCCAGAGTCTATTGATAAAAATGCATGTCTGGTACAGGCTGGAAAAGTAGTAGCATCCAGTCAACCACATGGACACCTTCCAGTGGCAAACCAATGCCTCTAAATAGAGATGAATGATAACAAAGTCGAGCCAGTTTTCAATTGCTCTTGCATTGACTAAGGAAACACTATCAATAACAAAAAAAAAAGGTAATAATTTCAACTGGTCTTTGGCTGTGGGGTCTTTCTTATGTGAACACTCACGTGAAAACAAAAAAGACATCAAGATAAGCTGAGAGTGCCCATCAATAAATTAAGGTTAAAGTAAAGGACAGTCAAGTTTTAACATTTTTGCCACCTAAAAGCAGGATGCAATCACCACGAACAGCTAATCTAAACCAGGTTCCTCCCTCACTTTTACGGCAATATTCACCATACACTCATGTTCATTACAGGACGAGATAACAACGTAAGCATAGGAACTTCTGATTTAAGATTGCAGTCTTAATGATGCAAAACTATCCAAACCTGTGATGGATGAGCTGGTTTGTGCACTAGCACAACCTTAACTCTGTCCTGCCCATCATACAGAGCAAAAGCTGTTTTGCAGAATGGTGTTATTCAGCAACGTGACAGCAGAATTAAAAAAATTGGGAGGTGAGGTTTAGAGTGTCTTAGTTCTCTGACTCCTCTCCACCACTCTCTGCCCACCCTAATGTCATACAATGGGAATATACTTAGTTTGCACAGCAAAAACAGGAGCTGAAATCCTGTGCCCGATGAGCTAAGTTTTCCAAACAAAGCAATATATCCAAAACTTGCAAAGTATTTCATACACAAGATCAGCTGAAGAAGTCTGAAGTGTTTAAGTGGTTTAGGAATAGGAATCCTAGCAAGAGCACAACTGCGTAAATTCCCTTGGGTGACTCCAAGTATTAAATTTAGATAACTAAGAAACATGGATATACACCAACCCCTCACCCAGACAGAACCCTGGTATTTGGGCAAAACAATCACACAACATTCAGGATAGCCACAGGTGGAGGATGCACTGGGTCTGCTGGCAGAGAACGTTCAGAGAGAAGCATTATGCTCCCTTTTCACTCCAAGGAGTCAGACACTGCACTGCACCGTCCTACTCAAGCAGGGTCAATGTGACCCAGGTAGTGCAAAGCTGGGGTGCAAGCCTGACCACTTGTCCTCTGACTGATGAGAAGTCTTCATCAGTTTGCACCTGCTTTTTCAGGCACCTTTAGCACTTGTGGTGTTTCACTGAACTCACTTCAGTGTACAAAAAACTCCACTAAAAGGACTCAACAAGCCAAACAAGAGGCAAGATTATATGCACAGTGGGTTATTTAACAAGCCCATCTCCTCTGGCAGAGTTCACGACCACACAAATGAAAGAGCAATGGAGAGCTGTCCTGAACAACACCAAGAACCTAACTGCAGCAACAGTCACAGGGGGTTAAAAACTACATGGAGATCCAAAGGTTTACAGGCAGGGATAGCTGGACTCCCTCAGTCAGAAATGTATCTCTGTTGCTGCCTGGTCTCTGTGCTCCTTTCTCTTCAATGCGAAGGTAGGGCTAAAAAGTTGGAGTTAGCCTCCAGTTGAGATGCTCAGATTTGCTCCAGGAAAACACCAAGGTCAGATCTGGACAGCAGTAGCCACTGCAGGAAAGTGTATCAGAGACTGTGCTGGCACAGAGGAGTGTAAGGTCTGTAAATTACAAGGTACAAATGACTCTGTTACACTGGTGAGTATGGGGAAGGTCCTGAAGTCACTGAGACATTCCTCAGTGCACCAGAGTCCATGAAAATCAGCACACCACTGGTAGCATTTGCTCTTCATCATGCAATTAAAAGGATCCCAAGCAAAATGGGATGTGCATTTGTTTTGCTATTAATCAAAAGCAGGAAATTACAAGTCACACAGTGGTAGGATAGGAGCAAAGCCTTTTGAACAGATCACTGGCAAGCACTGTTCCCCACTGCAAAATTATCCATGCTTCAGAAAAACATTTAGTGGAATCATTTAAGGATTAAAATTATAAAATGTTCCACGAAGACATTGGATTATTGTGCTGTTGTGTTGTGTCAACAAGATGGAGGCATAAAGCATCAGAAAAAATGCCCTTCTTACAAGTAAAATGAGGATTGTGCTCTCACCTGCTCCATTACTACACTTATAAGTAATCAAATACGGATATAATTTTGATGTTCGTTAAAACACAACAGTTCAGTCAAAAATAATGGCCTCTGGTCCAACCCAATGGGACTAATCCAGCCATGTATACACCAGGAAATCACTGTTTTAGTAAAAATTGATTTCACAGATTCTTTTTTTCCTCTCCTGAGATGCCAGTGGATTGGTGATTACTTAGGATTATAGCAGTGCTCATTCCATTAAGCCATCTGTGGTTTCAACGTGCCATTCTGCAAAACCCTGGATGCTGCTGTGTATTTCCTTGGAAATAAGAGGCCCAAAGAATGGGAAGCACAGACTGGGAAGTTCCCAATGACTTGAATGCCTATGCGGTCTATGCCAAACTCCGTACAGTGCAGTTTTGGGCACCACTGGATAAAAAGGGTATAAAGCTACTGGAGGGTGTCCAGAGGAGGCCACAAAGTTGTTTTAGAGGGGAAGTCATATGAGGAGCAGCTGAAGTCACTTGGTCTGTTCAGCCTGGAGAAAAGGAGACAGAGGGGAGACCTCATTGCCATCTACAGCTTCCTCACAAGGGGGGAAGGAGGAGCAGGTGTTGAGCTCTTCTCTCTGGAGATCAATGACAAGACCCAAGGGAATGGCAGGAAGATGTGCCAGGGGAGGGCTAGGTTGGACATTAGGAAAAGGTTCTTCTCTAGGAGGGTGATGGAGCACTGGAACAGGCTCCCAGGGAAGCAGTCACAGTGCCAAGCCTGGCAATATTCCAGAAGCATTTAGCCAACATCCTCAGACACACAGTGTGAATGTTGTCTTATGCAAGGGCAGGAGTTGGGCTTGACGATCCTTGCGGATCCCTTCCAACTCAGGACATTCTATTATTTTCTGATTCATCTTATAATTCTATGAATTAACTTTTATCTGGGCAGTCAATATCCACTAGAAGAACGTTCCTATCACCCAGGTGTGAAGTCCAGATGTTGAGCTAAACACCATGGCAATAAGCAGCTCAGATTTATATTATCATCAGAAAGATGAACACTGAAGCAAGATGATACTGCTTTCCTCTTTGCCTTCCTTTCACAATCAGCCAGAATATTCCCACGATCCCGAAATTGGTACTGATCCTCATGACAGGCACCAACCCCTGCACTGACATCTGACCACACCAGAGGAAGCGGCTTGGTTATCGCCGGTCAGCCAGAACAGTACAACAGGTCTGGGGAAAGCAGTCTGAAACAAATTATAGGCCACAAGGGAATATTTATAACCACTGTTCACTGCTGCTAGTCTGTTTTTTCCATTTCTGAAATGCTCAATACCAAACCAAACTCATTGAGAGGTGTTCTTGGATCAACGTACATTTCAGCAGATCCAAGCCAGCTTCTTCAGAATATCCACAAAGTTCCCACCACAGGGTGAAGAACAGCAGTGCTTTTATACTTCATTTTATACTTCATTTTATACTTCATTTTATACTTCATTTTATACTTCATTTTATTTCATTTAAAGGCAAAGCAAGAAAAATTCCACCAAGTTCAGTTATTTTCTAAAGCACGCCTTGCTGTTACCAGCTTAACTGAGCAAGTCAAAAAGGTTTGGGCTGACCATGGTGTCTCTTTTACAATCTATGAGAGATTACCTCCATCTAGCAGTTAAAGAATCTTCCTAAAGAAATAAAGAACCTGTCTTCCATAAACAGTTTGTTAGCATTCCTGAAAAAGCATAAGAACCTCTCTGAGGAAGAGTGATGGATTATGTACGGCATTGATTCCCACCTCACATATTTTCACTCTATAATAAAGATGTTTAAGAGCCAGAAATCCAGCAGCTGCAGTGATATGATGCAAGAGAAATTACTGTAACTAGCAGACAATCCAATCCCAAATTTGAATTTTCTTTCTTGCACCCTTACAAAAGCATAATTAAATACTAGGAGGTGAAAGGAAAAAAAAATCTACTTAATACACTCCAAAATCATTTCACCCAGTACAAAGCAAAATTCAAGGAAGTCAGTTTGAAACAGAATCTTTGCCTGCATCAACCAAAATTGACAGCAACACCGTTAAGGAGAAAAGCACCACAGAAAACCAAAGCAATAGTCTTAATTTACTGCTGAATCTTTCAATTCTGTTTCCTTCCTTTGCCTTCCTTGGAGAATGCATGTTTTATTTATGATCAGAGGAACTTATCCCTGAAGGGCATGTCTTACCAAGCTGATCTTTTAGGGGACAAAGAAAATTTAATATGAACTTTGTCTGCTTCAAATTGCCAGAATATTAAATGAGCCCATATAAATATATCGGGTTCTCTTATCCAGTTGCTGTGTCTCAGTTATAATGGCTTACTTTCACTCAATACCTCCTTTTACCATCAAAGACTTCTCAACAACAAAATAGTAATAGAATACAGAAAGACAGGGAAAGCTTCTTCTCCTGATAAATTAAGCCAAAGCTCTGCAAAAGAGCTAAGTAAAAATAGTTCAAAATCCATGTATTTACCTTTTCTCCAGTTTTGTCCTACACAGAATTTCAAGAGATCAGACACTGACAGGTCAATGTGAAATGTACACAACAAATTTTTAAAATAACAACAAAAAAACCCAAATGAAACCACACCTCCACAAACACTTCTAACCCTAAAAACACAGCCTCTGGCTGTGGAAGTTTCCAAGCACTCATAGATCTATATTTCTATACTCAGCTGACCTGCACCCCTTTCTAAAAGCTATCCTAGGCTTCATAGAATCGTGGAGTGGTTTGGGTTGGAAGTGATCTTGAAGCCCACACAGTTTCAACTCCCTGCCATGGGCAGGGACACCTCCCACAGGATCAGGTTGGTCAAAACCCCATCCAACCTGGCCTTGAACACCTCCAGGGATGGGGCAGCCACAGCTTCTCTGGGCAGCCTGTGCCAGGGCCTCCCCACCCTCATAGGAAAACATTTCTTCCTAAGCTCTCACCTCAATGTCCCCTCTTTCAGCTGAAAACCTTTCCCCTCTCATCCAGTCCCTGCACTCCCTGATAAGGAGCCCCTTCCTAGCTTTCCTGTAGCTCCTTTCAGTACTGGGAGGCTGCTCTAAGGTGTGTGGAGTCTTCTCCAGGATGAACAAGCCCAACTCTGTAGTCATAAGGGAGGTGCTCCAGCTCTCTGATCATCTTCACAGCCTCCTCTGGACTCATTCTAACAGATCCATGTCCCTCCTATGCTGAGGACTTCAGAACTCAATGCAGGATTCCAGGTGAGGTCTGTCTTCCTGGAGCAACTGCTGGTCAGCTTGGGAACATCAGCCTTGAACAATGCACCCAGATAAAGCACATTCCTGTGCCAACACTACAGATGACAGAAGTGCCTTCTCCTCACCCCAGCTTACATGTTACCAATAGGGCAGCAGACATGGACTCTTGAACAAGCTCAGATTAGCTCAAAATTACAGACTTGACAAGTGGTTAGATGGAGAGTGAATAAGCTTCACTGGAAAATGGGCTTTTGATTTAAATAGCACAGTTGCACCTGTTGTTGTAGTGGGACTCTTCATCACCAAGGGCCAGTCCTAAATAGATGTCACAAGGTTTTAATTTCTTTTTCTCCACAGCAAAGAGATGAATATGGGAGGAGGCGACCGTATGTTGCTCAGTACCTCAGTTCATTTGTTTCCTGCCTCCAGCAGAGGAAAGGAACCCTCCCGTTAGCTGACGACTAAGTAGTTCAAGGGGAGGGGAAAAGAGAAAGCCAAGGATTAGTCCTATGAAGCTGGCCTTTCTTGAGCTAATCAAATCTTATTTGCTACAATTTGATCTTTATTAAATTTCACAAGGAAGATTTTCCTCCGGCCATCTAAAAAACTCCTTTTCCCTTTCTCATTGTCACGCTGTTTGTAAGAAGAGAATACATTTACATACAAACAGCAAACTATCTCCAGATTCTCCGGGAACCCTGAGATGCTGTTTGCACAGAAAAATCCTCTGAAAGAAAAGAGAGTGGGACTGCTTCTGCCCAAAGTGCAAATTTTTGTTTAGTTCTTCCTTTGAGTGTTTATTCATCCCATTAGAGAACTCTTACCACTTGCAAATTATATTAAGTCCCTGTCAGGACAATCCTGCTGAGTCAAATGCTTCACTAGACAAGGTAATTCTCTAAGTAACCCTCCAGCTCTTTGCATCAGACTTCACCTCCAGCTTTCTCACCTTTATCACACCTTGAGTTCTCCTGGCTCTATCAGAACAAAGTTAACACTCAAGTGTCACAAAATGACCCACAAACACAGAATGGAAATGTGCATCAGAAGCTACAAAACGAGTTCCTTATGGTTGCTTCTGAAGAGCACAGGTTTTGAACACTGCATTAGTCACAGCAGCAAAGAGTGGACACAACAGCAAGCAGGCACCTCTTCCCCCCAGGGCTACAGAAGGTAGAAGACCCCACTAGGATGGAGCACTAAGGTAATATGCTGGGGCATTCAATACTGTTAAGGGAGTTCTCATACAAGGAAAATTAAAGCAGTTCTTCCTTCATGCAGGCTTTCCCACATGACACAACTCTGAAAGGTTAGATCTAAGGAGCTGAATGATGACAGCTCATCCTATCTCATATCGAGAGAGCTGAGCTTGTTTAGCCTAGAGAACAGAAGGCTCTAGAGAGACCTTAGAGCAGCTTTTCAGCATGTAAAGGGACTACAAGAAAGCTGGGGAGAGGCTCCTTACCAGGGAGTGCAGGGATAGGACAAGAGGGAATAGTTTTAGGCTGAAAGAGGGGAGATTCAGATCAGATATTAAGAAGAAATGTTTTCCTGTGAGGCACTGGCACAGGTTTCCCAGGGAAGTGGTGGCTGCCCCATCCCTGGAGATGTTCAAGGCCAGGTTGGATGAGGCTTTGAGCAGCCTGATCCAGTGGAAGGTGTCCCTGCCCATGGCAGGGGGGGTGTAACTGGATGATCTTTAAGGTCCCTTCTAACCAATATGATTTTATGATTCTGTCTCAAACTTCTCACCTCAGCATGGGCCACAAATACTTGTGGAAAAGGAATAACACAAGTAAAGAAAATATGCCAAGTGTGAATAATGAAGTCAAGCTCAGCTATCTAAATGTGAAGGACAAACAGAGGAAAATGTTCTTAATTCTGGATCTTACTATTCTGGATGCAAGTATGTGCTCACACAAAGTGAGGTGCAAAAGATAAGCCTTCAGAATATATTTTTGACTCAGTGGCGTCTCTTCTGCCCTGCTGCCCATTTCCCTGTGCAGAAAGAAGCAGGTAAAATTAAAAAAAAAACCAAAACAGCACAATAAATACACTTTCTCTCAACAACCACAGTGCTGGGCACTAATTAAACACTGCTCGTTAATCATATACTTATAAAAAAGCAGCAATTCTGCAACACAGAAATGTTGGAGACATTCAAAGGCCCCTTCCTACTAACCTCTTGCTCAAAGCAGTACCAAGGCCAACATTAGATCGTGTCAGCCATGGCTTTATCCAGCTGAATCTTGAAAACCAAGGATGAAGATTCTGCCTTTCCCAAGGTCAGCCCACTCCAGTACAGCCCTGCCAGTACTGAACCTCCCAAAATGAACCTCCCAAGCTGCAACTTGAAGGACACTGTTATCATATTGTTTGTATTACACTGAAGAGTTTGTTTCTATCTGCTTTGCAAAAGCCTTTTGGATAAGCTACTAGGATTCAGTGTTAGGTTCAACTCCAGCCAGGGCAGTACAGCACAAGGAATAACTTCAGAGGTTTTCAAAAGATGAGATTGTACCATGTAACTCCTGCAAAGGGTAACACCCAAGCAATGCTGGTCACACAGAACAAGACCATGGAGCACCAAGTTTCTTCAGGTTTCCCAGTTTTGAACGTGTACTGAGCCACAGAGGGCATATTTTAAAGTTCTGAGTCGTATTTTGTATTGTGATCAGGAAGGCAAGCACAGAGACACTGCTTCAACAGTTGAAATCCAAGCATCCCATTCCTATTGACTTGCACACTCGCACAGTAAATGGTGGAGCCAAATGACATCAAAAGAGGCCAAAGCAAAAGACTGGATGGCCACACAGAGGCACTAAAACACTCTCTAACATGAAAAGTCACAGCTCAGGGCAGATTCAACACAATTCTCAGAGCTAACTTTCAGACATAGTATCGGGGGCAGGGGAACACCATTAAGCTAACGAAGATTTAAAGCTTAGCACATGGATTAAGCAAACAAGATGTGAGAGTTGGTCCCATTCCTATCCTTGCTGATGCCCAGTTTGTGACTGTGTCCCATCCTCTTCCCTAGTCTCACTCTCTTGTGCCTCAATAGAGGGGATGCTTTCCTATATACAGGCATTTTTTCCTTGCTGTGTGTCTGTGTGTGTAGCAAGATGAGGCCCAGATTCCAACTGCAGTCTTCAGTCACTTCTATTAAAAAAACAACTCATTACTGCAAAATATCCACAAGACTCCATGAAAAGCACCAGGTATTTTTCCTTCAGTAAGATAGCGGTATCACACAAAGCATAAACTTCTTTTCTTCTCTCCTAAAATGAACATTCCTTAGGCTTTGAAGCATGAAATAAGTAAGGCCCATAGAGAACAGTATTTTTAGCTTCCAGGATCACATGATGTGCCAATGGCTTCTGTTGGGATCATCAGTCTTGCAAATTTAAATTGATTGAAGTAATAAGAGTGCTTGGCAAACATAAGAAGTTGAAACATATAAAAGGCTGAAACTTCTAATCAGACAGCATGAAGTAAATGCAGTCCTCTTTATAAAAACTCCTAAACAATTCATATTAGCAGTGCGGGGGAAAAGCTTACTGCATTGCAAAATTATAAAGCACTTTTAGTCTTATTTTTTAATTTTATCATTGCCAGTTAATTGTTTTGACATCACTCTGTCCTTTCTTTCCAATTGCTTATACAAATCACTCTCATCTGCATTAAGAACTAATTAATTCAGCATCGCACAATAATTTCTACTACAAACAGCTGGATACTTGGAGTTATCCTTGCATTATTCTCCTTCTGGATGGATGTGTAATGCAGCATACAAAATAAGCAAATACATGTGATGAAATACTCTCACAAGCCTAGATTAGTCCTGATCAAAGACAGAACAGCCAAAGAAATACTTCAGAAAACCTCCTCGGTTTTACTGTGGGTTTTTTTGTTTCATCATGATCAGACATTAAAATAAAAACCCAAAGAAAAGAGATTTTCCATTCCCATGGCCTGCCAGCCATCGCTATTCTGATTTAGCTGGGAGGTCCAGCCACCAAACATCCCTCCTACAAACACTCAAGAAAAGCTAAATGAGGATGACAGAACAATTTGTATTGGTCAAGGTCAATGAAATTTGTCCAATCTGCAAGATTTCCTAGGATTTCATATTTCTTTCAGTTTTAATGATTTCCTGCTCTGGATGATGCATTGACTGAGGCACATAAAATGTGGTTAGGATTAAAAACAAACAAACAACAAATGGGCCAGATTTTCTCAATCACACCAGGATAAATCTCCAAACATTACAGCAAAATCTGTGGGCTTCCATTGGGGTAAAAGAGGTGGAAATGTCTCCCCTGATTGCCACTGTTATTATTGAATTATGCTGGTAAAGGCAACTAGAATTTCTCATCAAGGTTGGTCCCTTTTAATATCTAGAATCTGAAAAATCAAACTTCATTGAAAGATACAATCTGTCAACTACAGCACATAATTATGGTCAAATCTAATTGCTAAAAGCAGGTGATTTATGTGCAAGTTCCACTGACACGAGCTTGAGGTAGGACACCCACCAGGGATAAGGTGTCAACAAAACAGTCAACAAAACAGTTTGCATTTGCTCACATAACTAAAGATAATCATACTCTCTTTTTCATTGATTGATATCTATAAATATTCACTTTGAGCTTGAGATGACTTTACCCTAAGCAGAGACTGACCATTAATGTCCAAACATGTGAGGTCAGGACCTGGACATAACATCTGAGTTCACAGAAGGCTTGAGGCATAAAGCTTCATGTTCCATAGCTAAGACCTAGAGACTCTGAGTCCAGCTACAGCCAGAGCCTACACTGACTTTTCAAGGATTTCTCATGGCTTAAAGAAAAAATAACTGATTGCTACACTATGGTCCCAACACACCTGTATTAAAATTATATTACTTACATATCTTGGGTTATATATTAAATATTAGAATATATAATAATGTATATTTGTATATAGTGCAATATAAAAATAAAGGAGGTCAGATCAGGCAACCTGAAATGTCCCTTCTGGCCTTAAAAATGTCTATCAGTCACAAGGCTTTAAGAACACAAACATTGAACCAGCTGGATCCAGCTGCCAGGCAAACTCAGTCAATGGAGTCTGACCAGATCAGAGCTCCCTGGCTCAAACATCACTGAAATCGAAGGACACCAGTGGTGGCAGCAGCAGACCATCAAAGCTCATGACTCACAGTGAGCAGACTGCCTTCAAAAGAAGTATTATATGAACATTGTATGGCAGGCTGAGAGAGTGGGGCTTGTTTATCCTAGAGAAAAGCAGACTCTGGGGAGACCTTAGGGCAGCCTTCCAGTGCTTAAAAGGGGCTCCAGGAAAGCTGGGGAGGGGCTCTTTATCAGGGAGTGCAGGGATGGGATGAGGGGGAACAGTTTTAAGCTAAAGAGGGGAAATTTAGATGAGATTTAGGAAGAAATATTTTCCATGTGAGGGTGGTGAGGCCCTGGCACAAGGTGCCCATAGAAGCTGTGGATGCCCCATCCCTGGAGGTGTTCAAGGCCAGGTTGGATGGGACTTTGAGCCCCCTGATCCAGTGGGAGGTGCCCCTGCCCATGGCAGGGGGGTTGGAACTGGGTTAGCTTTAAGGTCCCTTCCAACCCAAACTATTCTATGATAGGAACAAAACAAAAAAAAAGTCGGACTGTACAGATAGCCAACTACACTTTCATTCAAAGGCAATTTCAGTTTCACATTGCCACAAAGCACTCTATAAGTGATCTCTGCTTCTATAGTCTTTGAGCATCCAAGAGCCTGGGCAGGACTATGATCCAGGTTACATCAGTGTAAACCTGAAATAAATTCCCATGCTGTAAAGGAGTCAATTACTCGTAAGCAGGTCCTTCAGACTGACCCCAAGATCCCAAATGGTCACATTTCACATCTCAGAGGGGAAGGTGACAGCTTAACAAGAAAGCATTAAGAAAAATATTTTCAACTTGAGCAAACTCTGTGTATCCTGCATTTAAAAACTGCCCCAACTGTCCACAGGAGCTTATGTGTCAGATGCTCAGCATCAGTGCTATAAATAGACTCCAGTAGCCTTCTGAAAAGCATCGAGACATAAGAACTGCCAAATGCAGGCAGAGCACCTAAATATTCAGTGATCTAATTTTGATCTCACTCACACAAGGTATACACTAGTGTAATGCCAGATGTTTTAATGGAGAAAGGATTTATGTAGACACGAGATTAGTACCCTATATTTACTTCTATTTTTAATCCTTGTGATTAATTATTAATGCTACATGGCATGTTTAAGATAACAACATATTGCTGCTCTAGAAAAACTAAGGGTAGGCTTTCTTGTTTTTCCAGATAAAAGAAAATAACAAAGATACAATCTTCTCTAATTTCACACAACAACCCTGTCTTCCTGTGGTCCCTAAATCAACAGTGCAGCTGTTGCTTTGAAATGATATAGAACATTTAAGATTATTAGTCAGCTGTTTGCTTTTATACCAAAAACTCAAACATACTCCACAAAGCCAGAGACAAAATGTGAATATATCCCAAGCAATCTGCTCTCCCAGCTTCATTCTTGCTGGTTTGCAAGTCCAGAGGAGGACTGTGAAGATGACCAAAGGGTTGGAGCACCTCTGCTATGAGGACAGGCTGAGAGAGTTGGGGTTGTTCAGCCTGGAGAGGAGAAGGATTTGGGGAGACCTTGGAGCAGCCTCCCAGGACTGAAAGGGGCTCCAGGAAAACTGGGGAGGGGCTCTTGATCTGGGAGTGCAGGGACAGGATGAGGGAGAACGGTTTTAAGCTGAAAGAGGGCAGACTGAGATGAGATCTTAGGAAGAAATGTTTTTCTGTGAGGGTGGGGAGGCCCTGGCACAGGTTGCCCAGGGAAGTCGTGGCTGCCCAATCCCTGGAGGTGTTCAAGGCCAGGCTGGATGAGGCTTTGGACAACCTGATGCAGTGGGAGGCATTCCCTTGCCCATGGCAGGGGATTGGAAGTAGATGACTTGGATGGTCCTTTCCAACCCAAACCATTCTATGATTCTATGAAATTATCACTGAAGAAGGCACAAGAAACAATTAGAGGCACAGGGCTGACAGATGAGTACCTGCAAATAGGTACAAGCCCATGCACCACTAAGTAGAGTCTATTTGCAAGCAGAGCCAAACGAGACAAAATACTACAATGGGAAAGTAAGACCAAGGCTGACTTCTGCAGCCCTGACTCAGGCAACATTCCCATTAATTTCAATAGTTTTGCCTGAGTCAGGACTCCAGTTCTGGGTCCCTAATTACAGCTGAATAACCAATCCACAAACAACTCTGCCAGCAGATCAGAGCCTCTCTAAAGCATGTAAAAGAGAGCAAGATTCTCCTTTTCATTAGCTTCTTCTCCAGCCTCCCTGACAATTCAAATGCTCTGTGCTCACCTAATGGAAAGCCACAAAATGTTTGTCAGCAACATGCAAAGCTCAATCTTCAGGTCAGGCTGGACAGGGTCTTTCAAGGCCAGGTTGGATGGGGTCTTGAGCAGCCTGGTCTGGTGGGAGGTGTCCCTGCCCATGGCAGTGTGGTTGGAACTGGATCATCTCTAAGGCCTCTTCCAATCCAAACTATTCTACAATTCTGTGGTGCTAATGCAAAAATTAGATTGTTCTGGAGAAGACTATCAGTGAGCAGCAGACTCGAGGCAGCTTTTCCACACCTGAGACTGGGGCACAGATTTCAGAGGTTGTCAGAGGAGTCAAAAGCAAAAAAGTTTGAAGTTTTTGGATTGGAAAGCGACTAATGGCCTAACAGTGGGAGGGGACGACAGAAAAGGGTCAGTTGATTCATGTCCTGTTTTGTTTCCTACAGCACCTTCTACTGGCTCTGCCACATGAGGATCCCATGATAAACGATCTTTTGGTCAAATTGTGGAAGATTTTGTCATCTGCCCCACTGAATAAAGTGCCCAGCTATTCAGAGGTGTTTCTAAGGTGCCAGTTACAGGATCTCTGCAACTCCACCAGGCCCTTAGCCCCAAAAAGACAGATTTCTGGCCTTTAAAATAATTTTATTTAAAAACAAAAAAAAAAGGCTGACAGTATGATCAAAAATTATCATGTACACCACACATTGCTCTCCAAAGACAGAGGAACAGTAGTTTTAAGACAGATGAGTTGCCATCCCCCTTTGAGTTGTGTGAGGATTTTGATGTTTAAACCCAAGTTAGGCCACCAGGAGAACAACACTTCCCAGGAGACATACAAAGCACTAGGAAAACAAAATAATCTTTAAAATATTAGTGAAAGTCACACTAACAAGAGATACAATGATGCTTATAAGGCATAATAATGATTTTCAGGAGTTTTCAGAAACCAGTGGGCTCATGATCAAGTCAGCTGGGGTTTGGAAGGTGACAAGTACTGAAGAGTTCATCTTGTTGGATCTTTTCTCCTGGGTGACTATAGAGAGACACATCCTCCCAGAGATAATTTCTAGTGGGCCTGCTCTAACCTTACACTGCTCCCTGTTCAGATGATGTCCTTTACAGCCTGCTTACAGATATTCAGATTTTTCAGACATGGACCAGATGTTAGTTTTGCACTCCAGCTCTTTTACATGGACACAGCTGCAACTCCTGGTCCAACTCAAGAGCTTTTTTCATGTATGATGTGGGAGATATTTGGCTGGTGGCCATTCATGCTAATTTAATGGATATTCTTGACTTCTCTAGGCCACAGGTCACAAGGCAGTAGGTTAGATGACCTGCACTGGACAATCCCAAACCACCTTCTAAACAATCCTGCAATGTATTAGTTTATTGGTACCATTAAACACATTTCTCCTCATAATTGAAAAATGTCTCCATTATTCATTTGGCCTCCTAAAGTTTGTTATGTAGGTGAACTTTGCAACCTGTGCAAGGGTCATGGTGATGTTTACAAAGCGCTAAAATCTAACTCCAAATGTTATGTGAACCTTTGCTTTTCATATACCACACCTAATGATGCCACCACCTGTGAATAACATGCCAAGATGACTTCATTTGCAAAACATTGAAAAAAATACTGAAGAGAAAGACCATGAATAGAGTTACAAAGTTCATTTGAAAGCTGCTGCTAACTTTGCCTCATTACCTGCCCAGTTCTGGGCCCTGATTGTCTCATAAGCATAAGAGGAAATTATAAAAACACTTTAACATATAATTTTTAAGTTATTTTAGAGTAATGAAATATTGTATCTTAAAAGTTGTCTTAAAAGTCATTGTTCCATGGAACAGTAAATTCTGAAGAGAAACGAGCTGGCACCAAACTAAGGTCTGTCTGGAACTTCTGTATCTAGAGGGATGCATTTCACATCAACAATTTGATCTAGCACATCCAGGGAAAAAACACTGGTCTTGGTTCTGAGAACTCAGTTAAAAAAAATGGTACAGGGACCTTCAACAACTCTAGGTAGGCAAAAGAAATTATGAAAGAGTGGAAAAGCACAAACTTGAATAAAAGGGAAAAATGAGCAGCAAGATATAACAAGCAGCCTGTGTCCTCTGTTCCCATGAAAATATCAGATCAAATAAACAAACTGGCTACATGTAAAAAAAACACTCAGGAGAATGAGAGTCAGGTTTGTAAAACTAAATCCCATCAGATTAACATCATTTATTTCTAAGAGAGAGCAACAGATTTGTCAATAGCAAAGGACAGGAGACATTAACACCAGTATGGCTGCTGATATCGCCCAGCTCAACAGGACAGAGAAATTATTTCACTGTGTGGAAGAGTGCTCAGGAGCCAAACCCAGGGCTGCTGT
The DNA here is from genome assembly GCA_033558185.1 of Dromococcyx pavoninus. Lineage (NCBI taxonomy): Eukaryota > Metazoa > Chordata > Aves > Cuculiformes > Neomorphidae > Dromococcyx > Dromococcyx pavoninus. Next base: position 178,229 of record JAUMJL010000837.1, read on the forward strand.
CAGTGGCTCAATGTCAAACAGAATAATGCTAAGTTAAAGTCCATCTAACATTTGTTGTTTTCATAATAGGGAACTTTATCATTATGCCTAAAATTACGCTAAACAGGAAAGTTGCAAGTATTGGATGAAGAACTGGAATGATTTTAACAACCTACAGAAATTAGCTGGATGAAAGAATTATTTGCAAAAGTGAAAGGTTACTCCCAACTAAGCAGAGAATCAGCAGTAGAGGCATGGTTCAGGAAACAGCTATGGTTTTCTAGAAGAGGGCTGGGAGTTGAGAGAAAACCCCAAATTGAAGCTGCATCACTTGTTATATCATTGCTGAAGATTCAGAGACAAGAAGGACATTGAGGGGCTGGAGCATGTCCAGAGAAGGGCAACTGAGCTGGTGAGGGGGCTGGAGAACAAGTCTTATGAGGAGCGACTGAGGGAACTGGGTTTGTTTAGCCTGGAGAAAAGGAGGCTGAGGGGAGACCTCATCACTGTCTACAACTGCCTGAAAGGAAGTTGTAGCAAGGGGAGTGCTGGTCTCTTCTCATAAGTGACAGGTGATAGGACAAGAGGAAATGGGCACAAATTGCACCAGGGCAAGTTTAGACTGGATATTAGGAAAAATTTCGTCATGGATTAGATGAAAATACATACATGAAAATGCTCTTGAGTTGGACCAGGAGTTGCAGCTGTGTCCATGGGAGGCCTGAAGGGTAAAAGGGCTGGAATTCAAAACTAACATCTAGCCCGTGTCTGAAAGGGTGGTCAGGCACTGGCAGAGGCTGCCCAGGGAGGGGGTTGAGTCACCATCCCTGGAAGTGTTTAAAAGACAGGTTAATGAGCTTCTTAGGGACATGGTTTAGTAGGTGAACAGGTACAGTTGGACTTGATCTCAAAGGTCTTTTCCAGCCAGATGATTCTATGAAGTGAGACAGATTATCCCCTGAACACTAAGAATGTGAAGTAATTCTTCTCTGCAAGGCTACATTGGAGACCTCAACTGAAAACCTGTGTCCAAGTTGGGAAACGGATTTTAAGAAAGGTGTAGGCTCACTGGGTAGAGTTCAGAAGAAGATAAGCAAATTTCTAGAAAGTATGACTATACAGAATGAATGAAAGAATTTGGTTGGCTTGGTGAAGATGAAGGAAAACAAGAGAAAAGTTCCTGAGACCTACAGCATATTGCTGCAGGGAAAGAGACCAGTGACAAGGTGACCAGGACAAGTATTGGGTCTGAAATACTGAAATACACCAGGAAAGATTTAGCTTTCAGGAAATAACAGCAAGTGAAGCACTGGAACAGCCAGTCTGGAATCTCCAGCATTGATATTTTACAAATTAATTAGACATATCCATACAGAACAATATCTGTGACCCTGCTCATTAAGACACTACTTCTTTATCGACCCTTCTGAGAGTTCTGTGATCCTCTAAACGCTTGGAGCTCACGAAAAATATTCCCTAAAAGTGGCCAAATCCCAAACATTGAAATCAGACAAAACTTCCCCTGATTATGGAATCTGGATCAAAGGCAAAAATATCAAAGACAATGACAGGTTCTGCCAGTCTTTACCATGTAACTTCAGTTGAGGAATAAATCTTTATTCAGCCTAGGTAACATCCCACTTGAGAAAGAATATTAGCAGATTGACTCAGAATTTGGATGACTGTCCATGATTTTGTAAACTTTTAGGACTACCTCTTTGGTTTTACACTTGCATTTGGTCTTCACAATTACTTTAAAATGTTCTGCTGGAATAGAATAATCAGAGACAATTATGGAAGGTCAGAGAATGAGCAGGCATAATATATTCTGTCAGCTCTTTCTGGTAGTTCATGATGCAGAGCTTTATTAACGTGTCTGGGACACACACCCCAGACCACTTCAGAAATGCCAATACTCCCTGAGGGATGGCACAGAGGGGATTCACAGCTTTCAGATGTCTCTTCAGGAAGATGATAACTTTCAAGGAAGTAAAAATGGAGTTAGAAACCTTTACCCCAAAATCAAACAGGGGCACGCATAGCTCTAAGAATAGGTGCAGTGGCAGAAGGATTAAGGCATCTTCTCACCAATCCAGAGACGCAAAGGTCAGACTTGGTCCAGACTTGCACCAAAGGCTGCATTCCCAATTATTCCAGCTCCAAGCACTTCTTTGCTCACTCAGACCAAGCACTGACAAGCATTTGGATATAATATTAGCTACTTCATAACCTTATCTAGTGAAGATTAGAGGCACCGCTATGCTTTAACTCCACTCATCCTACAGGGCACAAGGTCTGAGTGAAGAGTCACCGTGGCCAAAATCCCCCAAAAATGGCTGAAGAGGGAAACTCAGAACTTTCTTCTCTGCTCATCTCACACATCAATGCCAGCCAAGTGCAAATCCAAACTTATGGGCTGGTTGCCCTTCTTGTCTGATCCACTCCAAACACACAATATGTTATTTCCCCTGCTTCCTGCACTTCTATGCTCTGATTGAGCAGACACAGTTTCCTTTGCATCTTCACCACTGAAGGATCATTCAGAGAGCAAAGAACTAAGCTTCTGATACTCTGCCGTGCTTCACATTAAGGGCATATTTATAGAGAATATACACTGTGTGAATAAGTTACTAGTTATGTCTGTAACAATCAAACTCAAAAGATCATCAATTTATTTATAAAATCTATACTCATCTAGTGATATAACTCCAATGACCTGTTTATATTTCTGTCATTATAGTAAGACTAATCATCCTGATTATCCTTAGAATAAATTCTTACTCTGTTTAGAAATGTTTTGTTCTCACACATGCCCTGAAAATGACTTCCCCTGTTCTCGACATCCCACTCTGCCACACTACAATTGACAAGTTACATATGATCACAGTTATCTTACAACTTTTTCCTTCTGGCTAATAACAAGGATGCATTAACAAAAGTCAATGAAGAAACTGATAAATGCTGACACACCTGTTCCTTAACTTCTGCTTTCTGTATCCTACCCTCTCAGGGAAGAACTGAAATTACAGGTACATCCCTACAGTTTTTACAGACAGACATCAGCAAGTCACAGCCCCATTTAGAGCCCACCACACATGAAATAGAGCAGACTTATTAGGACTAACACAGCACAGAGCTGCCATGTCACCATGGTTCCTGACTGGGAGTTGTCTACCATCCACATGGCTCACAGCCTGAGCAGAGCAAACCCATCTCTATCCAAAGACTAAATGTACATGGCAAGAAACTAAAGCCAGTCGCTCTAGGGCCTTTGGCTCTGCCACCAAAGAAAACTCATTAATTGTCTGTTCTGTACCTCTCCATAAATCACAGAATTGCAGAAACATTAAGGTTGGAAGAGACTTCTAATATCAGTCCAACTGTCAACCCAACACCACTGTGCCCACTAAACCACATCCTGAAGCACCGTGCCTATGTGTTTTTTGAACGTCTGCAGTGATGGAGATTCTACCACTTCCGTGGACAGCCCATTCCAATGCTTCACTACTCTTTCAGGAAAGGATTTTTTTCAAATACCCAATCTAAACCTCTTGGTTTAGACTTGGCACAACTTGAGGCTATTTCCTCTCATTGTATCACTTGTTATTGGGACCCCTAGGACTCCACCACAAACTCTGCTTCAGTATCTGACCTTAACACAGGAAAATGAAGAAAGATGAACTAATAGAAAAATATCCTGGGTCTACTCTATTTCTCTAACTATTTAGGGTTCTCTGCAGCCTCTGCCAAAGCTGAGTCTTAGCTTTAATTTACTGCCCAGTTGCAACAGTCATTTCCCCATTCCCATTAGCAGAGGATCACTAGATGGCTCCAATCCAGCCCTCTCCTGGCACTGCAAGGACCAGGAGCAGCACAGTGAAAAGCACTGAAAATCCTTGACCCAGCTCCTTGCATGTAGCCCTTGTTATGCAGTTTATGTTTAAATAGCACTGAAAAAGGATAACTAAGTTTATTTCACCAATAACTTTCATCACCTTTCATCATGAGAGGGCTGGGCTTGTTCGGCGTGGAGAAGAGAAGGCTCTGAGGAGAACTCAGAGCAGCTTCCCCAGTACATAAAGGGTGCCTACAGAAAAGCTGTGGAGGGGCCCTTTATCAGGGACTGCAGGGATAGGATGAGAAGGAATGGTTTTAAGCTGAAAGAGAGGAGATTCCGATCAAATTGTAGGAAGACAGGGTCGTGAGGCCCTGGCACAGGTTGCCCAGAGAAGTGGTGGCTGTCCCATCCCTGGAGGTGTTCAAGGCCAGGTTGGATGGGGCCTTGAGCAACCTGATCCGGTGGGAGATGTTCCTGCCCATGGCAGGGGGGTTGGAACTGGATGGGCTTATAAGTCCCTTCCAATCCAAACAATTCTGTGATTCTATGATCTCAGCATCCCCTTAGTAGTCTCAGCCTGTTTTTTCCTGTCATGCTCCTGGAGGACAGGAGCCAGCCCAGAGTACTGACTGCTGGCACTTGGATGCCAAACCTGTTCAGATTGTCTCTGTCCTCAAGGAATCTCTGCAAACCTGTAAGGTAAAAACATGGGAGAACTTCTTAAACCACCTTCCATAGGTTTGCAAATACCATCTCATTATCAACCTCTTCTTTGCACTTAGGCTTATAGAAGACCAAACTTTGTATTTTACCTCCACAGCGAGGCAGAGTCCTCCAATCCAGCAGCACATAAATGAGTTTCACACCAGTGGGGAGAGCCTAATAGATTTTGCAGGTCAGTGTTTCTGGCAGGTATTCCTCTAAAGACCATGTTTTGAGTTCAAGGGAAAAAAAAAAAGAAAAAAGCCATTCCTCAACTAGATTTTTGAAGGCACAGTCCAGTAAAAGTTAATATGAGCAGTGAAAAAAAAAACAGAAGGAGGAAAAATCTCGATTGATTTGTTGTAAGCTGATCTGAAAGTGTTTCAAAAATTCAGGGCATGCGAGGACAAAATAAAAAATATAAATTCTAGCAGAGAACAACTCAAAAATAAAAATAGCAGCAGTGGCTAAGAACAGTTCTTCAAAGGGATGTCAGACTTTACAATACTTTGTGCAGGAACAGCAACTAAAAAGGCTTCATGTCATTGCTACATGGTGATATTAAAAACCAGCGCTGATTTCTTTGGGGGAAAAAAAACAACAACAGAAACACATACAGCAGATTAATAAATTGCAACCACAGCAAGGTTGCTTTAAATCCTATTTATAAAACCCTGGGGTATTTTTCCTTGTTCAGTGCAGTCTTCACAATGTCAAATTCTAATTTTCAGCATAGGTCGGAGTGTTGTAACTGGCAATGCTCAGGATGGCATGGGTGACAAAGATGATTTCTAGGAACTTAGCCTTTAAAACAAATACACAGAACTGGTGATATTTCTTTATTGCCTTTTTGAAACCCATGAGTTACACATAGCATTAAATTTGCTGTTGTAGCAGACAAACTTTTATGCTTTGTATTAGTCCTCTTGTGCAGCAAGGTTTTTGTTCCCTGGGCTCTTAGGGAGTGAAGATGACTGCAGAAGGCTATCTCTTTAACCTGCAGGAGAAACAGGGGAAGCTTACTTTTCCTCCTCTGAGTGCCACAACATATTTGTGAGCCTAATAACATCACTGCAAAGCAGATAAAATATTAAGTACTATCTCTAGTACTTAATAGAGAAAAAGAGAGGGGCCAACAGTCAGCCACCGGTTTTCTGCTAGTACAAAATTAACACTGGATTTATTATTTCAAATAAGAGGAGGTGATCATCATGAATACTTTATAATATTTTCTGTAGCTGTAATAAAATAACTCCATTCTCTCCTTTTTTTAATGGTTCACAACCATTGCCTGCAATGCTCTACAGGCCTTTACCAATAGCTGTGCTGATGGAAATTCATACTTTACTTATTGAATTTCAGACCAAAACCTGAATCTGTCCTGTAGAAATGTTTTACTGGGTTTACTACACCTCAAAGTCCCCAAAAAAGGCAGGTATTCCCTGTAAAGATTCTGGACATCCTAATACAGTCTGGAGAAGGAGTCAAAAATTAGGAAGACAGCATCTCTCCTCCCAGGCTAGTATCTCATCTGTGTCCTGGAAATGCTTTGTTTTCTTTCTCCTCTTCTGTTTCCACATGTACTGAGTGGGTGATGGTCCTGACCCCAAGACTGCAGGGGAATTACCCTCATTTTGTCAGCTGAAGAATGGTACCCAAAGAACCAGCAACAGCAGAGACAAGTAGTTCTATAACAGCAAAACAGACAAAGCCACTTCCCTACAGAATTGTGTCTTCTGGCCAGATTCTCTGGTGTCTAAAAAGCAATTAAATTCATGGAAGAAATCTCCACCAAAGGCTACTATGAATACACATACTCCACAGAACTCCCAAGACATAAATCAATGTAGGATGGAAGCGTACCAGGAAGCTGCATTATACTCTTCTCTGCACATCTCCCGTTGACCACTGTCCAAAACTGGATGTTAACCAGAGGCATATTTGATAAGACCCAAAAAATGTTATGCAGCATAGCTTATCTTCAGGAGTGAGTTAATTCCACAGCATTCCCACTGTGGGAGAACCAAGAGGGCTCTTCGTTTTCATAGAGTCCATCAGGGCTTCCAGACTTTCAGGCTTTCTGACTCCTGATAAGTTTGCTTGGATTTGACAAATGGATTCAAATGTTACTGGGGGAGGAAGCAGGGACAGAGATAGTGATGTTCACATAAGCCTTGTTTCCCTAAGAAACCAGGTTAAAAAACTCAACAGATGACGAGTTACAAGAGGTTCTGTAATCTGCTTTTAAAACACCCAGGAATGAAGTGCAAAGTCCTAACAGGGCATATGAGGATGTGTTTGACAAGGAGTAAGTGCTTACATTAGGCAACACAACATCATCTTTAAAGAATGATTCCATAATAAAAGAGAGGTCCAGCAGCAACTCCAAAGAGCAGGAACCTGCTCACTCAGAGAACTAACACAAGGCACAGGGCTATTCTTTCCTTTCTAAATCATCCCTTTCACTCTCTTCCAGTCTTTAACAGACTGCTAAAAAAATATCATAAATTATAGAGTATGGATGATGTCAAAGCCTGCTCTCAGAGGGAGGCTGGGAACAGCAATCATGTTTTCTTCAGTTTGGGAATACACAGACACAGTTCTTGTTCATAGCCTATTAAAAAAAGGTTCTGCACTTCAAAGGTGCCAAATATATTTCCCTTCAGGTCTTCACTTCAACAAACCCAGTCTGATGCCACAGACACAAGGAGAGAAGGGAGGCTGATAGGATGAAATGGGAAAGTCAAGACCCGGAAGAATGGCTTAAGCCACTGAAATACCCAGGGAAAGCATAAATGCAGAAGGTGCAGAACCTACATACTCAGTCCAAACTGCACTGTGTTGTTCCAGTTGGCTTCCAGAGAGACCTGCTTCTGAATACCTGAGTGCAACAGGAGACAACGACCATAACCTTCAAATGAAGGCTATGAATCTTCTTTTCATGTGCATAAAGGATATTTGGCAATTCTGGCTGTTCTCAACTACAGTGTCTGGCCACTGCCCCAAGCAGGGAAAGAGAAAAACTTGCAGAACATGAACAAAATAGGATAACTTGTTTTACCCAGTCACACACCATCCACCACTCACAGGAAGGATGTGAAGGCCACCAGAGGATTTTCCTGCTCTGAGATGATCTTTTGCCAGGTAACACATCATGAGCACTGTTTCACAACAATGAAAACAAAAAGTGCAGAGGAAATGATCAGAACCTCGATGCTGTTTTCCACAGCAGTGTCCATCAGAAAATCCTAGGAAAGGGGTTGAACTTTTGTTTACAACTAAACCAAAAACATCCTCAGATGTGAACATCCCACATCTGGGAGCAGCTTTGAAATTAAAGTAAATCAGAACCCAGCCAACTGACAGCTGTCCCTTACTTGTCTCAGACATTCCCAACTCTGTGTCCCCTGTTAAAATAAAAGACCAAAACCAGCATCTATTAATAATGTGCACAGTGATAGTGATGGACTTCTATCCTCCATCCCACTACACAGGATAACTCTGACAGCTACACCTCACACTTTGTTTGCCTTCTTAAAATTGTAAACTACTTCTTTACTATTAACTACATTAAGGAATGTCTTATCTCCACAAAGTGCTAAGAAACTTCACTACACTGTAAAAATGTTTTACACCAATAATAATTAAGAGGTACATTCTCAAAGAAAGACAGAATCACAGGATGGTCAGAGATCAAAGGGCCCACCCTGCTAAAGTAGGTTCACCTTGAGCAGGTTGCAGAGGAGCATGTCCAGTTGGGTTTTGAACATCTCCAGAGAAGGAGGTTCCACAGCCTCCCTGGGCAGCCTGTTCCAGTTCTCCATTACCCTCACAGTAAATAAATTTTTCCTCATGTTCAGGTGGAACTTCCTCTGCTCCAGTTTGTGCCCATTGCCTCTCATCCTGTCACTGGGCACCACTGAGCAGAGTTTGGCCCCATCCTCTCAACACCCACCCTTTAGATATTGATAAGCACTGATGAGATCCCCTCTCAGTCTTCTTTTCTCCACGCCAAACAGACACAGGTCCCTCAGCCTTCCCTCATTAGAGAGATGCTCTGGTCCCCTCATCATCTCTGTGGCCTCTACTGGAATGTCTCCAGTGGTTCCTTATCTTTCTTGAACTGAGGAGCTCAGAGCTGGACACAGGACTCCAGACATGGCCTCCCCAGGGAAGAGCAGGGGGCGAAGAGAATCTGCCTCACCCTGCTGCTTGATGTACCCCAGGATACCATTGACCTTCTTGGCCACAAGGACACTTTGCTGGATCATCATTACTTGTCCACCAGGACTCCTATGTCTTTGTCCACAGAGCCACATTCCAGCCAGTCAACCCCTCACCTGTACTGATGCAAGGGGTTATTCCCCCTGAGGTGCAGAACCCTACACCTGCCTTCATTGAACTTCATGAGGTTCCACTCCAACCATCTTTCCAGCCTGTCCAGCCTTTCAGTGTACCAGACACTCCTCCCAGTTTTGTATCATCAGCAAAAAAGAAGAACAGCCTCCAGAAGTTACACATAGAAAATTTGAGAGCAGGTGTCAGCCTTGGAAACTTTGACTCTCAGAAGAGCCACTGCCTCTGTGCAGTGTGAATACCTGAGTTTAAGCAAGTTCTCCAGGGTCTGCCCACATACAGACATCTTTTCCTCTAGCTGACTTCTCAAAGACCGTAGCTGAGGATGCCTGTCTTCACAAGGATGCTCAAAACAGTTGCTCTGAATTCACTTCAAAGCAGACATGCACAAAGACACTGCATAGACCCTAGCTAGAAATAGAGTTGCCCTAATTTGATCTAATTAACCTCCTTTCCAGCACTGAATGTGGAAACAAACAGGATGCGCTGCAAAACTCAAGCTAAGCAGCCTCTTCAGTGCCTGCCGCAGTGAATCTACAGGTGAATTACAACCTCAGCCTTATAAACCAACCCTTTGAACAATCAGCCAGGTCTCCATCAGAGAGCAGATGGCCTTCAGAAAGCAAAATCCTGGACCAACACCTTCATGAAGGCTCTAGGTCAGATGACAGGTGTGCACTCTACAGCACACTGAAGTCAGTCCAATGCTCCCTGCAAGCATCAAGCTTTGTGGACACAACCACAGATAAATCTGTGCCCATTGCCAAAGGATCCCCCTGGAAGAGTGACAGAAAGCAGGCCTTGTACTGGATGAGTCACCTTGACAAGATGTACATGGCTCAGCCCACCAACAACAGCTCAGCTATGTTTTGTGGCTGAAAAAAATGTCTTTTGTTCCTGTCTCCAAGGTTCTTTTTACAATGCATGTGAAAAGTGGCACCTCTTTAGTGATATTCCAGATACTTCACCAATCTGAATTTTTTTTATCAGAAGAAATGTTTTCAAAACGTTTAAAGTTTTCTTCTTATCTAATTCCTCACTTTTTTTCTATTCCATCCCACCCTGGAAAGAAGCAAGAATTGATAGAAAATTAGGAATCTTCATCAGATGTGTTCTTCTTCTCCATCTTCCCCATAAATGCCAAGTTCAATCATTTTGCACCTGCTCTTTGTGTTAGCAGCCTCACTGAGCACTGAGAATTGAGTAGCAAGTCCAGATCATGGCACAGAAACACCAGGAGTTCACCTTCCTATCTATGCAGCCAGCATTGAAGAACTTCCTCTGGTGGAACACTGCGAAGCATCCCACTTGCATACAAGCTGCTACAAATTCTGCCCCCTGTAACGTAATCACACAACAGGTTATTTCTGGCACTGCAGAGAAAAACCCCAATCTGCACCCACACAATTCCAAGGCTAAAAACTCCACATGGCAAGCTTTTGACTAGGTAAGGATTTAAAAGCCCTAGGATTTAGACATATAAAAGAAAAGGGTCAGAACAACTGCACTATAACAACTCTGCCGTCCTACTTTCAAGCTGCCGAATGTAAATCATATTATGGGAACTAATGGAATCACTTTTCTCTCTTGGAGCTCTCCAACAGAGAACACGTGTTCATGTTTCACACAGGCATGGCAGCACGTGATTCTGGTATTGTCCTCAGACATTCAGGTATATGATTAGCTGGCATGGACCTGCACAGTTCTGTTTTTATGAATCACACCAAAAAATCAGTCCCCAGTAGGAAACTATTTTTTAGTGAAGTGCACAACATCTCACAACTATCCCATTAATAATAAAGTTGTGTGTTAGCCCTCATAAGAAACGTCCCCCAGAAGACTAAGCCTCTGTCAGAAGAGAGATAGCTGTACTCTATATTGCTTCAGCAGGCAATTGCTCAAGCAATACTGCTTTGGTGCCATAACCTGCCACTTCCCAGTCGTAACACAAGCATAAAATCCCTGAAACAGCAAGGAATAAAACTGGAAGAGTCGCCAGGTAGATCTCAAGTTACAATTTCTTTCTCACTCTAGACAGTGAAATCATTGCCAGGTCTATGAGTAGTCCAGTAGTAGATTTGGTGGAGCTGTTTTGATGGAGACATTGACGTACGAACTGCCATGCAGGCACTTGCCTCCCTGTCAAACATGTGATTGGGAACTTAAATGAGACTCAAAACCAGATATGGTAGCTCTTCTTATAGAATCATAGAATCATTAAGTTTGGAAAAGACTTCTAAGAGCATCAAGTCCAACACCACCATGCCTTGTCGCAAAGTGTCACATCTACAAGTTTTTTGAAAACCTCCAGGGATAGCTACTTCTTGCACTAAAGAAATTTTTCCTAATATCCAGTTTAAACCTCCCCTGTCACAAATTGAGGCCATTTCCTCTCATCCTATCGCTTGTTACTTGGAAGAAGAGACCAACACCCACCTCACTACAACCTCTTCAGGTAGTTGTAGAGGGCAATGAGGTCTTCCCTCAGCCTCTTCTTTTCAGACTAAACAGTCCCAGTTCCCTCAGCTGCTCCTCATAAGGCTTGTGCTCCAAGCCCTTCACCAGCTTGGTTGCCCTTACTCCAGCACCTCAACATCTTTCTTGCAGCGACAGGTCCAAAACTGAACACAGTTCAGTTCTTGCATCAGATAAAATAGACTGGACGATGTTGAGACAAGGAACAGTTTTAAGATTGCCAGAAACAGCATGAAACATCATCTTCCACCCTAGACCCATATCTGCTATCCTTGCCTTAACTCATAAGGAAATGAGAACAAGAGGAAAACAGCTTCTCCTTCCTTGCCTCTACAAAAGGAGGGCAAAGAAATCTTTCTCACTTCCTTGCTCTGCTACCCTGATCCAGGCCAGCTGAATGAAGGAAAGGGCAAGTCCATCTTATCACCACTATTTACAAGTGAGGTCTGGGAAGAATCAATATGATTTGAAAGTAATAACAGAAAGGTCATCTTGGTGTGGCAGATGATACACCGAGAGCCTGTAATGTGAACACATACTTCATGCCTTTGAATAAATTCACTGTTGCCACTCAAAGTGCCTGGGATGCTCTCACTTGCAGCTCTGCCATCACTTTGTAAGCCATACCTTGGGTGTTAGACAGGCAGAATATTACAGATCCATCTTTGTGCAGCGAAATCTGCCATTCTGCAGTGGGCCAGCCCAAATTTGCAGGGCCACCAGGGAGTCCCTTCACCTTACTTCAAGAAAAAGATTTTCAGTCTCACTAAGTAGAGCTGGTCTGCTTACTTGTAGTGAATAATTTAACCAGTCAGTTAAGCCTCTCACTTTCTTCCTTCATTCTATTTGCACATTTTCCACAAACAGACAGTGACTTTTTTTTGTAGGCATTTTCATTATTCATTATTGTGATCATCCACCAGCAGGTTTATGTGAAAAAGATTCCTGCCACCAATTGTTCAGCAAGCCACAAATTCACTTTCATGGGTGAATTCCCATGCAGGCAGCTGAACACAAGCCCATCAATTTCCAAACATACAGAAGATATCATAGAATCATAGAATGGTTTGTGTTGGAAGGGACCTTAAAGATAACCCAGTTCCAACCCCTCTGCCATGGGCAGGGACACCTCCCACAGGATCAGGGTGCTCAAAGCCCCATCCAGCCTGGCCTTGAACACCTCCAGGGATGGTGCACCAACCACTTCTCTGGGCAACCTGTGCCAGGGCCACAGCACCCTCACAGAAAAAAAATTTCTTCCTAATATCTAACCTAAATCTTAATCTCCCCTCTTTCATCTTAAAACCATTCCCCCTCATCCTATCCCTGCACTCCCTGCAAACGAGACCCCACACACACCTTCCCAATAGGCCCCTTTACATACTGGAAGGCTGCTTTAAGGTCTTTGTTGTACAATAACAAACTTTTTAAAACACTAATTAAAAAAAAAATAAGGAATGCAAGCATTGGAAGGATAAAAGTTTTCTCAGAACCATCTGTCACTATGGAATGTTATTTTACCACAGTTAATGAAGGCCAGATACGCAGTTGCCTCTCTGAGTGGTTGGGGAAGACAACATAAGGGAAAGAGCACTGGAAAGACAGTCAAAATGAGGGATCTGCCTTCTGATTACTCTAGAAGAGCACCACAAGCTCGTGGCCTACCTGTGCCATTTCTCAAAGAGTTATATGAAGCAGCAACTCTTTTAGAAAGAAACAAGAGAAGAAGGAAGCATGCAGCTCCACCCTGCCATGATGGTATCAAACTGAGTGAGCTCAAAGCCACCTCGGGTGAGTCGCTGCGAGTGAGGCGAAGCAGCAGGCTGAAGAGCTGTGCCACCAGGGAGCACAAGGCACGGCCCAGGCACTGCCCAGAGGGCCAGGCAGCCAGCAAGCCTTGCTGGGAGAAAAGCTGGAGTAAACGACCATCAGAAGGCAGAGGAACTGAAAAGCAGGTAGAGAGCACATGTAGAAAGCCACCACGTTACTGAACTCATCTCTACCAACCTTAACACCTGGGCCAGGTTCAGTGCAGACCTTCTGGGCAGTCACCAGTGGAGGAAGAGTTTGCTCCATCAAACATTATGGCATGTGCTGGGCAATCTCTGACAAATTAACAGCCTTCCCTGCCACCTTACTCTCTCCACTTCCCTTGCCAGATAGGAGTAATTTTTCTCAAAATCTTGGCAAACTTCTTTATGGGGCATCTTCAAAACTTGGTAATAGTTCTTATTTAGATACATAGGACTAGGAGAGACTTTTTGGCCATTAATTTCAGCCTTCTGCTAATTTCCAGTCTTAATTTATTCATGGCCTGTTCATCCCCATTTGTCTGTGTGCCAACATGCTGCTTCAGTTTAAATAACTCTTCTTGTCTACATTTCCCTGTCCATCCTCCAAGATGTATTTGGAGCAGCAGCCCTGTTCCCATCTTGGCTAGCCTGTGTGAGCCAAGCCCTGTCAGTCCCTTCTTGTAAGGGTAAGGTCATCATCACCACCCTTCATGTCCTTGCCGATTTAAATTCATCCTTGCTGCCCTCAGTTGTTCAGAACTGCACCCGTAGGTCACAGCATAGAATTACAGAATCATTTAGATTGAAAAAAGACCTCTAAGATCATCAAGGCCAGCTCCCAACTCTGTTAAACCACGTCCCAAAGTGCCACAACTACAAGCTTTTTCAACCCCTCCAGGGATGATGATTCCACCACTGCCCTGGGCAGCCTCTGCCTGTGCTTCACCACTCTGTCAGTAAAGAAATTTTGCCTTATATCCAATCTAAACCTCCCCTGGTGCAACTTAAGTTCATTTCCTCTCATCCTATCACTTGTTACTTGGGAGAAGACATCAAAACCCACCTTGCTACAACCTCCTTTTGGGTTGTTGTAGAGAGTTGTACTGCAGTACTCAGGTTCTGCAGTTTTATGCTTCAGCTCCCCAGGGATTTGACCCAAAGAGATGGAATCAAAGTCCCCTCTCCTGCTAGCTAATGACACTGCTCATCCTTTAAACCACTTTGAGTCCCCAAGTGAAGGGGACATACCAAACTCCAGCCAGGAGCACGAGGCTGCCACACTGTCCCTTCCAGCATAAAGAGAAACCTGCACAAAGCCTGGCCCTACTCCATTAGAGAATACTTACCCAGTCTTGCCAAAATTAGTGCAGAAAGAAATTACTTCATAAGTTATTGCTATCAGTGCCACACATTTATTTCTTTTCCCTGAACAAGCAAGTACAAGACTGCATCCTATGCCAAAACCTCCAGGTGGGCTCCCAGAGCTGATGGGGGGAAAAAAAAAAGAGATTTAAATCTACAGTTTGCAATCCAGCCCCCACTGCAGCACACCCTCCCTTAAAAGAAAGGCCCTCTACTTAAATGGACTACAGGAAAGCTGGGTAGGGCCTCTTTATCAGGGAGCAAAAGGATAGGGTGAGGGGGAACAGTTTTAAGCTGAAAGAGGGGAGATTCACATTAGATATTGGGAAGAAATTTTTTACCATGAAGGTGGGGAGGCCCTGGCACAGGTTGTCCAGAGAAGTTGTGGCTGCCCAATCCCTGGAAGTGTTCAAGACCAGGCTGGATGGGGCTTTGAGCAACCTGATCCAGTGGGAGGAATTAAATGAACTTTAAGGTCCCTTCCAACCCAAACCATTCTATGATTCTATGAATTATTCTCCTTTGGGAAATCCCTGTCCAGCAAGAAGAGGAGGGCTTTGAAATAAAGCTTATTATAGCTCAGGCCTGCATCTGGAGTCCTTGCAACCCAAATGCTATCAAGGAGGGACAAGGGCACCTGCCACCACTGGTACAAGCAACACAGCCCTGAGACATCTTCAGCAACCACAGAGGCTGGTCCTGACACCACTGCCTCCCTCCCAGACCCGCTCAAACACAGCTCAATGGAAACCAGCCTCACCCACCACAAATTACACAGGACCCTTCCTCGACTGCTCCCTTCCCCAGTCTCTCCCATTGTGCACAGAGAAACAGAGGGCTCTGCAAACTGGGTGCTTCCAGTAAAGAGACTGCAACTTTGCTCCTCTTTCTGGAAGTGACAAGGCACCAGGAGGGCACGGTGTTCAGTGAGCACAGAGATGATCTGGGTTTGCCATGTGATTTGTACTGCAGCAGAGCTGCTGGCACAGCTGCTGTAATCACCCAGAAGAAAATTCCCTCCAGTGTTTCGGAGTTCGATTTCCCCTCCATAGCCTTTTACTCTGCTCGCAGAGCAGGAGAGCTGAACTGCCAAGCCACTGATGCTGGCTCAGTGTGCCTGTAATCCCAGTCTTATTAAGCAAAGCAATTAAGCATGGACTTAACTTTAAACACATTGTCAAAGCCCAGTGGCTTAGTGCAAGTTCAAACTTAAGCAGGTGCTTAAGTTCATTGCTGACTTGAGGCTTAACTTGCCAAATTGAAACACCAAACCTTGCTTGAGCTGTTCCAGGGAAGCAAGAACACGTTTCTTTCTTTTTCTAGGGAAGCACAGACATGAGACATCACCCTCTGCTTCTAGGATTCTACACAACCCCAGGGTTTCAAGGCAGGTCCAAAGGAGAGAAGAGGAGTTCAGAGCTGATTGGGACAACATACAAACATTTAAAAGTCCAGCAAGTGCCTGCTGAAAACTGGCATTCACGGCCTGCAGCAGTGGGACTCAGAGCCTCCAGATCTGAATGAGAGATGCCAAGGGGTAGAAATAAGCTGTAGCTGCTAAGAGATGCAAGCACGATGAGAAAGAGAAGGCGATGGCCCACGTGAGGAGCAAGCACAGCCACTGCAGTCCCTGTGCTCTTCCAGGTCTGAGGAAACAGCATTACAGAAATGCAGATCGGTGATGCTGAGAGCCAGAAAAAGACAAACCTTTGTGGATGTGAAAACAGCTCCAGCAAAAAGGCATCACACAGGCTGAAACTGCTCAACTTGGAAGTGGGCTTGGTGAAGCTGATGAAAACTAGAAATGAGAAGCTTGGGCTGGAGCGGTTTTAATTCAGTGGAAGGCGTAGAAAAGGTGTTAGGATAGACTTGAAGGAGAGGAATGTTGTACTGTGAAAGGAAAAAAGCAGTACTGAGACGAAAGGCAGATGGGGTGGCAGTTGGAAAGAGTCGAAAAAGAAATAAAAAACAACAAAAAACCCAAACCTACATACTCTGAAGACACCAAACATGATTATATTACCAGCAAAAATGTCAGAGGATATGAGAAGTTATGGCAAAGCTCAGGAGAGGGAACACTTTTTGCCACTGTTTGTGCAGATGGAAAAGCTGGATCAGACCACATGAAAATGCACATATTGAAACATGAAGCCAAAGGTGTTGGGAACATGGGAGCACCATAGAATCATTAATGTTGGAAAATACCTCTAAAATCATGAATTCCAACTGTCAGCCCAACACCACCAAGCCCACTAAACCATGTCCTGAAGCACACCTGCAGCCCCAGGTCGAAGGCTGGAGCCTCTGCTCTACACCAGCTCCGTGCGCTGGGGAATTACAGAGTAACTTTGAAGGAATTTACTGGAAGAGAGACACAGTTGCTCTGCCTTCCCACAGAAGCCAGAGGCCTCATGCCTGCTCTGTATATTTTAAATGGAGGAATTGAGGGACCAAGCCATGCATCCAAAGGTACAGGATCTGGCCTGCATCAGGAATAGTGTGGTGAGCAGAACCAGAGAAGTTATCGTCCCCCTGTACTCGGCACTAGTCAGACCTCATCTGGAATACTGTGTACAGTTCTGGGCCCCCCAGTTTGGGAAAGATGTCAGGATACTGGAATGTGTTCAGAGGAGGGCAACGAAGATGGTAAAGGGGCTGGAGCATAAGCCCTATGAGGAGCGACTGAGGGAGTTGGGGCTGTTTAGTCTAAAGAAGAGGAGGCTCAGGGGAGACCTCATTGCTCTCTACAGCTACCTGAAAGGAGGTTGTAGTCGGTCAGGGGTTGGTCTCTTCTCTCAGGTGACCAGTGACAGAACTAGAGGGCATGGACTCAAGCTACGTCAGGGAAAGTTTAGGCTTGATGTGAGGAAGAAGTTCTTTACTGAAAGGGTGATTGGCCATTGGAATGCGTTGCCCAGGGAGGTGGTGGAGTCGCCGACCCTGGAGATGTTTAAGGGGAGATTGGATGTGGCACTGAGTGCCATGGTTTAGATGATGGTTGGTGTTAGTGTTGGGTTATAGGTTGGACTTGAAGATCTCAGAGGTCCTTTCCAACCTTGTCATACTGTGATACTGTGATACTGTGATGATTGGGATTAGGAAAAGCCTTTTTTATCTCAGGAACAAGTCGAGAGGGGGAAAAAAAACAAGATGCCTTGCTCTAATTCCTATGACTTATTATGCAGGATATGGGGATTTTTTTGTAATATACATGGATGCAAATACTAGATCCAAATCCAGGCTTCTGCTTAATTTGATGACTTACAGAGAAATAAAGAAGGTATTTTACTTCTATAACAGTTTGTTTTAAGGATAAATAAAATGATACAAGTGCCTGACTTAAAATTAACAAAAGAATCACCATATGCACGCTCCCAAGTCTGAAGTAGGTTAGTGTACACAAATATAGAAGATGAAGCAAAAGTCTCTAGAAGGTACTGCAGTTCTTTGTAATAACAGGTCTTGAATACCACCCTCTAACATTAGATTTTATGACAATTTGTGACCAGTCTTCAGCCTTCACACACAGAAGCCTATGCATGATCTCCTGTTAAACCATGGAATAAATGCCAGTCCACCATAATAAGGGTTGTAGGTCACCAGCACGGGGCTTTTTTTGTCATTTTCCAGGACCTGTCAGGAGTGACCCCTGCCTTCACCTTTCCTCATCAAGAACTTCCTCTCCCTAGTTAGGCACAGCAGGCTGGGGACAAAGAGGAGCCTAGAGGAAGGTTGTGACCATCATCAGGCTGTCATCCTCCAAATCACATCCCCACCTGGTGCCTGGCCAGCTCTCTGATCAGACCAAGAGGTACCAGCACTGTTCAGTTGCACTAAAACTGTATTGGGGTAGTGGTGACAAAACCATACCCTCATCAAAATAAACTGAGATATCAAGTATAAGAATAATTAGTTTTACAAACTTCTCACCTTGAATAGTTCCATTTCGACAGTGCTGTGGCTGTATTGAACAACTACAAGAAGAACAATCAGCCAACAGCACTTTGAAGTGTCACCACTTGAAGGTGATACTTCAGCCTAGACACCAGAATGAAGTAAGAACTCCAAGCTAGGCCCTCCAAGAGTGACTTTTGTTGCTTCAGTGCCAAGATACAGCGTGTTCAATATGCCTGAAGGATGCTTGTATTTTCCCCAGGCAGTGGCAGAACGTCTTGGTGAAAATCCTAACACATTAAAGCACCTTATAAACTCAAAACACACAGCTACAAGAATAAGGTAGTCATTCACCGACTGTAAGCACTCCAACAATCATAATGATGGTTCCAAAACTCACGAGATTGCTTTAAAAAACATTCATAATTTACAAGTACTGGGATACACCTGGGTTACACACTTCCAGTTTTCCTCTTTAAGCATGATGACCACAAATTTTGCTTATTTTCTTCAAATAGCAAAACCTGAGATCACTCGTCACTTGTTTGGCCTCAGCACCCAATCAAAAGTACAAAACGTTGGGAGATTTGCATTAAAATCCCAAGAGTCAACACTTTCAAAAGCCTTGGCCTCTCCCAGCACTCTTTATCTAATTTTGAGCAGATGCAGTTTGTAGAATCTGCAGAGCCCGGTCCTGGACTAAGAAAGCTTTTCTTTACCCAGGCAGCCCGCTCCACGATGCACCCATGCAGAGCCACTTGCATTGCCAACACTGAATCCAGGTCTGCATTTTGACAGAGAGTGGGAGTGTTGCTGCAGAGTGAAAAATTGCATTCTGCCACTGAAGCAAACTTGAGATAAAGTATTGAGCCTGTATCATGATTCTTCTCTGGTAAACCACACTGTAGAGATCCTCTGGAGCCACTGCAGAATTTGGGACACAGGTCTCGCCTGGCACAGACTTAAATAGTCCTTGGACTGTCATGCATCCATTCCTCCAGATTGTTCCAAGCTGCTACCCAACTCCTCTGACTACAAACAAACCAACTGACCTCACCAAACGACCACAAATCCTGCCATGCTGTTAGGATGCTACCAAGAGTAGTAAAACCACTGGGACCTGAACTGTTTGCTTTTTTAACCAACCTTTACACAAAGGAATTTTTTTTTAATGGTTTCAATGCCTGGCTTTCTTCTATTATAAAAAAAACCCACAGACATGTTTGTCTGATATTAGCAATTTATTAATTATGGTCTTGTTTATTGTTGTATGAGAGCTGGAGAGAACTGCACTGTCTGTTCTGGAAAGCAGTTCACCCCCTTTGATTCCAAGGGGAATTTAAACACGCAAAAGAAAGCCTGTTTCTTAAAGCTCACCTCACCTAAGCGTTTGGGGCTTTTTTTGCCTTTCCCTCCCCTCCCCCCGGTTTTGTTTTGGGTTTTTTTTAAGCTGTGACAATTTGTAGCTTTTGCAAACTGGAAAGCAACTATTAGACAATAAAACCCTAATGCGTCCATTTCCTGGGTGGTAAAAGTGAATCATTCCTTTCATTAGCTTAACTTTCCCGTTAAATAGCTCTGGGATAGCCACAATTCCAGAGGAGCCCGCCAAGGTTCTCCCAGCTGCTAGAAACCTGATTAAAAACTCCAAAAGCAAAAAATAGAGAATTTCTGCAAGGAGCAACTTCTTTAATTTCAGCTGCTTCTTTTAAGGCAAGGAAAAGAACCCCAAAAGCAATCAAAACGACCCCAAACCAACATCAAGCCTCTAAACTACAAGTGCCTCGCATTAAAACCGCGAGAAGGAGAACCGCTCGCTAACTCCTCAATTTTCTGGAAAAATCTAATTAGTTTTTTGAGGAAGATGAATAATCCAGGAGCTCCAACCCGGAGTGGCTGCCCAGGGGGGTCCGTCGGAATCGAAACTTTCCTGGTGCTGGCGCGGAGCACCCGGTGAGAAAAATCCCCCCCTTTTGGAGGTGGGCGGGGGGTGTGAATATTCAATTAAACTTCGGGGTGACGGCGAGAGGTGCTTGCATCCCTCCGGACATCACTCGCCACGGCCAAGCCGATCGCCACGGGGCCAGAGCCACTGGCCATGCAGCGAGCAAGCATCCCTTAGCATCCTTCCTGAGGGATGCGGAGGGCATTAGGGGGGGCACCCTCAAGGCTCTGCTCCCACCTCACACACACACACACACACACATTCCAAGGGCTGGGAGTAGGCGGGGAAGGAAGGCGCCTTACTTTTCTGGCTGGAGTAGCCCGGGTAATATCCATAGTAGCCCGTGATCCGCAGGATCCTGTCCTCGATGGTGGCCACGCCGTTGGGTGCTGCTTTCCCATCCATAGAGGGCGGGAGCCGCTCGAGGGGCGGCCGGCAGGGATGCCGAGCCGAGCCGGGCTGGCGGCAGCAGGAGAAGGAGGAGGAGGAGGATGAAGGCACTGCCGCCGCAGCCTGCGGAGCCGCCGGGCGCTCGCTCTGACTCCGCCGCTTGGTGCAGGACGGGCTCCGCAGCGCCCAGCCCAGCCCCGGGAGAGGAGGGGGGAAACAGCCCTTCAGTCCTTATTTAAAGGCAGAGGAGCAGGGGAGAGCGGGATGGGTCCTTCGGACCACAGCTGAGGTGGGAATCATGGAATTATAACGGTTGGAAAAGACCTCTAAGCTGATCCAGTCCAACACCACTGTGCCTGCTAAACCGTGTCCCGAAGTGCCACATCTACGTGGTTTTTGAACACCTCCAGAGATGGTGACTCCACCACTGCCCTGAGCAGCCTCTTCCAATGCTTAACCACTTTTGCAGTAAAGATTTTTTTTCTAATATCCAATCTAAACCTTTCCTGGCACAACTGGCCATTTCCTCTCATCCTGTCACTTGTTACTTGGGAGAAGAGACCAGCACCCATCTCACTACAACCTCCTTTCAGGGAGCTGTTGGGAGCGATAAAGTCTCCCTTCAGACTCCTCTTCTCCAGGCTAAGAAATCCCAGTTCCCTTAGATGCTCCTCATAACATTTGTTTCCCACGCCCTTCCCCAGCTTCATCCCCCTCCTCTGGACACACCCTCAGCCCCTCAATGTCCTTCTTATAGTGAGGGGCCCAAAACTGAACACAGGATTCAAGGTGCGGTCTCACCAGCACCAAGTAGAGGAGACGATCCCTTCCCTACTCCTGCTGACCACACCATGGCTGATACAAATCAGGAAAGGGAAGGTGGTGTGAGGGCTTGTTCCATGCAGGTGTCTCTCCTGGGCTCAGATAGCCTTGTTCTACACAAATAAACCCTGGTGTCACCCTGTTCCTGCCAAATCCCCCAAATCCTCCCCAGGCTGGTGACTGCTCAAGGGACACGGCTGGCTGTGGAGCTGAGGGGGCTTACTCTGGCTTGCAAAGAAGGACAGTGCTTCCCCAGATGCTGGTACCTCAGGGAGTAGCACCAGTGAGGGTCTGGAGCACAAGTCTTACGAGAAGCAGTTGAGGAACCTGGACCTGTTTAGCCTGGAGAAGAGAAGGCTGAGTGGAGACCTTATCACTCTCTACAGCTCCCTGAAAGGAGGTTGTAGTGAGGTGGATGTTGGTCTCTTCTCCCAAGTAACAAGTATAGGAAATGGCCTCAAGTTGCACCAGGGGAGGTTTAGATTTGATACTAGAAAAAAGTCTTTATCAAGAGAGTGGTGAAGCATTGGAAGAGGCCGCCCAGGGCAGTGGTGGAGTCTTCATCCTGGAGGTGTTCAAAAAGCCTGTAGACATGGCACTTTGGGACACGTGGTGGTGTTGGTCTGATGGTTGGATCTTAGAGGTCTTCTCCAATCTAAATGATTCTATGTCCTTGCACCTACCTGCAAGTCTCGATCCTCACATCTGTCCTCCCAGGGGCTGCCCACAGATGTCAGAGAAAGGAGAGAGGCCATATTTGGGCTTAGGACTGAGGGAATATCTCCTCAATGCCTGGTCTCCATATCCCAGCAGAGGAGCCTGTGGCTCTCTTCACATCACTTGGAGCTGCGCCGCCACAGCCATACAGCCGGGCTGTCCCATGCTCCAGGAAAGTTCAGAGGAGGAGAGGGGACACCTGCCCTCTGCCACCCAGGCAAGCTGTACAGCTGCTCTAAGGCCCTAGGATTTCCTCTAAATCTTTATCTGCATTTGAAAAATAAAAAAAGGCAGTGAGAAATTCACCATTTGGCTTTGTAACTCATTGGTATTTACTTGAATTACTTGACTTTTCTTTCTGCTTGTCCTTGACTCTCTGCTGAACTGAAATCACTATTAACTAGCCTTTTTTCCCCTCCAAGATGTATATCTATCTAGTAATCACTTTTTTCCAGCCCTGTCATTGCTTCACGGCTCTTTCATACCTTATCCTCACCTCCTCTTTTTCCATCCAGCCATTTCCATTACCCGGTGCATGGGGAACCCAGTCAAGCCATTTCATATCTCTTGCTTCCTCCTCTGTTCACATTCATTCTTCTCCCTTCTGTGCTTGGCTAAATAAGCTGATGGCACAAAACAGCTTTTTATGAGCACAAACAAATAATAGATGTTTTAAAAATAGCAGTTGCTGTGGCTTTCCTTGGGAGTCATTAGCGGTTTAGTGTTTTTTGGTGCTGTGAAGATCAACATTTTCTTGTGTATGAATGCAGACATAACAAATGCACTTAAGATATTAAGATCTCTTTTGGTCTTGATTTCTTGTCTCTTGCCTTGCTGTTAGGTAGTACTAAGGTGGTTACAAATCAGTGATAAATCAACCACTTATAAATCAGGAATTCAAGGCATAGCTCATTTCACAGCTTCTTCATCCCCTTTGAGGCCAGCTATGAAACAGGATTAGTGATTTTTACTGTTTTTCAATGCATTGATTTATTTTGAGTTTGTCCAACAGCACAGGCTCCTGCATGGCGAATTTACACCAACTGACAACAAACATTTTCTTTTTACTTCTGATTTGGAGAGTGTTATAAGCAGCCCACAACAACCCTCTCGGATTTCACACACCATGGGACAGAAGCAGCGGAGAGCCAGACCATGTATTAGTTGCCTTTGAAAGGTGCTGGGTCAGTAGGAGCTGGAAATGCTCTAACCCCTTCTGCAAAATTAAAATTCACTGCCCTAGTTAGGGAAGCACAGTTGATGTGAAAATCACTTGCCTGGTGTGTTGTGTGGAATCTCTGAATAAACCACAAATCGTCCCCCCCTTCCCAATTTCACCTCCAGTGGGAGTTGGTGCTATGTGAACATTACCAGCATTGATCTCATCTTCAAAGTCAAATTGCAGGACTTAAAAGTGTTACTTTGCATAGAAGGAGAGGAAGGTTCATTTGAAGGTTAATGTACCCAGAAAAAAAACCTCTAAGCTTCAAATTCTTTCCAGACACCTTAGTTCTGGCTTAATTTTTCATCTCCTCTCTTCCTTTTATCCCTGGGCTTTCAAGGACATGCTGTGCATGTTTAAACATCACGAGATGATAATATAAACAAAGCCACTCGTGAAATTGCTCCTGACTATGGTTCCCTTCCAACATCACTCCATGCAATAGATGCGCAGTGGTACCCTCTGTCTCTTTGAAAGCTTATAACGAATTGCAGCTTCGTTTTGTTCCTGAATTCTCACTATGCTGACAATGTTTCTTTTACGAAAAATCAAGCAGATTGCTTTTTGTGCAATTAGGCATTTTGCAAGTTCTGGTTAGCGGAGTGTAGACAAAGCCTAGCTGAGTAAGATGTATGAACTACCATTTATCACCAAGAAAAAAGAGACACTTACATTATTAGGGACACGTGGAGACTTACTTGTTTCATCTTTTCCAGTTAAGAGGCTCATCAAAGTCTCTAGCTGCATAAGTATGCTAAAGTGATTTTGCAGAGAGATTTGTATATTTACGACTCTGTGGCTAAAATCTGAGGGCTGAACCACAAAAGAGCTTTAAAAGCATCATTTTAACCTGGAGCTTGTTGTATAGGTTGAATTTCCCCTGAAATCGACAAATGGGCATATTCCTTGCAGCATTAATGGCCACGGAATTTAGCCACAGTTTTTCAAAAAAACATATTTAACTCCAGACCATATGTTTGCAAAAATAACCTCTCAAGTGAGAGAACAATGTACATGTCTCCTGACCATCTTGCTGATTCTGCAGACAGAGAGTCCCAGTGTCTATTTTGCTGCTCACAGCTTTCCCAGCCAGCCTCCAATAGAAAGGAACAACTTTCACAGCTGCCTTTCAAATCCCACTGGATGGTGCTGTCATGAAAAAGCAAGTATCCTCATGTGAGTAGAGCCTGAAGAAGCAGACTTTTCCTCCCCTGCCTGTTTTCTGATCATGTTGCCCCTGGTTCTTTCTCCATGTCAAAAGGCATCATTTGCTTCTATTCTGTTCCTTAGTTACATTGCAAAGTTTCCTAAAGACCCAATACAGATCAAAGCTCAGTAGGTCCCCGCCTTGGACAAACAGCCCAATGGATTTCTGGAAAGACACTGGGCAAGAGGGGTAGTGAAAATGCTTAGAGATGAAGCAACTGCCTGAAATACTAAATCAAATCAACCACGGGCTTTGAGGAATTTTGGCAGGCTGAAAGAGTTGGGGTTGTTCAGTCTGGAGAAGAGAAGGCTCCAGAGAGACCAAATTGCAGCCTCCCAGAGGAGGAGCTCTTGATCAGGGAGTGCAGTGATGGGATGAGAGGTAATGGCTTTAAGCTAGAAGTGGGGAGATTTAGATCAGATTGTAGGAAGAAATGTTTTACTGTGAGGGCAGTGAGGCCCTGGCACAGGTTCCCCAGAGAAGTGGTGGCTGCCCCAACTCTGGAGGTGTGCAAGGCCAGGTTGGATGAAGATCTGAGCACCCTGAGACAGTGGGAGGTGTCCCTGCCTGTGACAGGAGGGTTGGAACTGGGTGATCTTTAAGGCCCCTTCCAAATCAAACTATTCTATGATTCTATGAAGATAACCAAGTTCTCTTGTTTCCTAAACAGTTGCCTGTCCTTTTCTTCACTACTTCCTCGTTCTCCACACACCTCTCAAGCCCACCCAAGTTAGAAGGAAGAGGTGATTTCTGTCCATGAGCAGAGGTTACTGCCAATTCTGCCATCTCATCTCTTTGAGGAGGTTCTGACCTTAGCTGTTATCAGTAGTGAGGTGTAAAAAACACAGGCAGCTTTGGTCTGTCAGCACTCATTACTTTCTGAATGAAGCTTATCTATGAGTCTGTGAACATGTGAAAAAAAGGAAAAACACCTTGCCACAGTGAGGAACATTTAAAGCCAAGTGACTCTCTTCAGTGAAAAAATAATTACAAATCAGTTGTTACAAATTAACTGTTTTCATTCCAATATACTATTGAGTGTTTTTAATGAGAATGTGTGAACTGCACCTTAAAAAGGCATGGCAAATAGGATTTCTTTCATGGCATTTGGAAAATAAACATTTTGCATTTTATGGGCCAAGTTCTCTTCTCAGACAAGCCATGCTGCTGTGAAACGTGACTACTGGAAAGACAGGGACATGGGAAGGGACTCTTTATCAGAGAGTGTAGTGATAGGATGAGGGGAAATGGTTTTAAGCTGCAAGAGGGGAAGTTTAGATTAGATACCAGGAAGAAATTTTTTTCTGTGAGGGTGGGGAGGCCCTGGCACAGGTTGCCCAGAGAAGTGGTGGCTGCCCCATCTCTGGCAGTGTTCAAGGCCAGGTTGGATGAGGCTCTGAGCAACCTGGTCCAGTGGGAGGTGTCCATGCCCATGGCAGGGGGGTTGGAACTGGATGGGCTTTAAGGTTGCTTCCAACCCAAACCATTCTATGATTCTATGAAGGAACTGGACCTATAGATAGGGAAAAGAACTCCTGTGGCATTTAAAGTTCCTCTAATTCTCTTTTTAAGTGTTACCCATGAAAGTCTCTGGAGCATAGTCTGTTCCTGTGCACTCTGCCTCACACACACTGGGGATGAAGGTTGGACTATTCTCTCCACTGACAACAAGGTCAAAAAGGACTCATTGACAATCTGAAACCATTTAGTGTAAAGATGCCTGAAGCTGGCATGGTGGTATTAAGAGCTTTTCCCTTCTGTTTGAAAACTGGTGAGATTCCAGCTTGGAACAAATTTTGAAGTCCAGTTCCAAAACATTTCAGAGCATCACCAGATATTAAAAGGTTTTGATTTGGCAATGAGCAAGGCAGTGTTTTTAATGCCAGTTGATTTCATTGAAGGGAGGCAGAACAAGAAACAATCAATTCTTTCTGAAACTAAGACACAAAGATGGTATCAAGGGTGAAGGAGAAATCTGCCAGAAAAGTAACAAAAGAAAAGTTGAGAAACAAAGACAGACAAATGGGGATGAGCAGGAAAGGAAAGAAGGATAAGAAACAGAAATTTTGAAAAAAAGAGAAGGCTGTCAAGTGAGGTGTGTCCATGCAGACACCAGAACAGTGGAAAGCTGAGCTAGAAAAAAAGGCCTTCCTGATCCCAAACCAGGCTGTGGTTTTCACTCCTGGAAGGGGAAGACGTTCCTCCCAGTCCTTAGAGCTCACCCACCCTCTGAGCCTGCAGCAGGACAGGAGGGAGACACTGCCAAGGTGAACACACCCATTCCACAGGCAGTGCCTGAAGAAATGACTCATGCACATCTTTCCTTACTGTGCCCCTGCAGTTCAGAGAGCAGCACAGCTTTTAGCAGTGTCCATGCTGCAGAGCAATATGTACAAGGGTGTCCATGCTCTGATCCGCTCGAGGCACTGGGAAACAGAGGGGTAGATAGTTTGCCCCCAAGATGTATAAGAATGCAAGCCCCCAGCTCTGTACATTTATCCTAACTAAAACTACCAAGAAAGGAGCATTCAGAGCACTCATCATTTTTTATTTCCGAGTAGCAAAGAGAGGTAGTTATTCCTCTGAGCCCATGCTCTCAAATGTCTCCTGGAAACATCTGTTTCGCAGTAGCACTGCCAATTTATTGACTGTTTCAAAGAGAGGGGAAACAGAGAGAGAGAGAGAGACTCAGTCAAAATTGCAACTGGTTGTTGCAGGTATTTGCTCTCAAAGGGCACCTCTGCTCAGACTCGAGGTCAGAAAAACAGTTACAGAACTCCATACAAATGCAAGTAGCACATGGCTATAGTGCTCTATATCTCAAGAAGGGATGAGACTCATCCTATCAAAGTACTGACCATGACTTCCTTCTTTAGAGAATAGAGCTTAGCTGATAGGATGGTTTATACCTATTGCTCGACTTTTTCAACTCCCACTTCTTCAGCAAGGTCTAAAAATGAGGAATGGCCACAACTCAGTTTTTGTGCTGTTTTCAGTAGAGATGTAAGACCAGCAGAAGAGGTTCAGAGTGCTCTAAAAGCATACAGATGTGGCATTTCAGGACATGGTTTAGTAGGCACGCTGCTGTTGGGCTGACAGTTGGACTCCATGATCTTAGAGGTCCTTTCCAACCTTAATGATTCTACTATTCTATGATTCAAATATCTTTCTTGGGAGCAGTGAGAACTGGAGTTGGCAAAGTCTGGATGGACTTTCAGATGCCAGTTTGACTGTAGTGGTAGGGATAGGGAAAGGAAAACATTATTTCTTGTGAAAACAAAGTGCTTTTTGGAATAAATTTAGGATGGCAATTCCAAAGAATCACTTTTCTGCTAACTCTTGACCTTCCCATTCAAACTAGGATTTGATCTCTCAACAGTCTGTATCTTGGGAGGCAAGGAGGAACTGGAGCTCTACACTGTGACTCAGGACTCAGCTGTAATGAGACCCACACTGATTTCCTGAGCATTTGGTAAGATTTTATGTATTTCTTCCTGTCCCTGGATTTGGAGGCTGGTGTCAATGGAAAATGAACAAGATGGTGCACTGACATGGAAGTGTCAGGATGCCTGGCTGTCAGGACAATACTGAGCTCATGATGCAGTGTCAGAAATCTCCTCTGCCCTGTGATCATCTATTCTGGTTTTTCAATTGCATTTGACATCAGCAGGACCCACAACAAACAACACTGTGTAATGTGTGCAAGAAATCTGCAACACTGGGTAGTTTTAGTTTTATGAATCAACTTTTTTTCACGGATGACAAAGCCCTGGCTCATTCAATACATCTGTACCTATACAGTTTCCCAGATGTTTTTCTGAGGAAATAAGAGATCTCATGAAAAGCAGAATGAAGAACTTTAAAAACTCTACTACCTCCTGGTGGCAGAGATTTGCTCTCTATGTACACAGCAAAGATGCTGACAAAATTATGCCTGATCATCTGACATCACTGGAAAGATTTTAGTATCTTCATTTCAGCTCTAGAACCCCTAAAACCTCCCAGTGAGACATAATGTATTCACTCAGTGACAGCTGTCCAGTCTATCCTCAGCTTTTTTTTCTCCCAAACTTCTCCCTGCCTACATCAAATCAATTCCTTTAGTGCTCCACACTTTGGCCAGTTAAACCAAAAAGAATCTCCTCCTCTACCTCCTTTCTTTTTACATATCTTGTGCTGGAGATCACTTCAGAGAAAGTGGTCTCCTCTGCAGACTCGCTCCCAAATGCATGGAGATGAAACAAGCAACATGACTAACAAAATTAGTCCTGTCCCCTGGCCTTCACAAGCCTTTTAGATCAATACACTACAAAAGAATAGAGGCTCCTTCTGATGTCCTAGACTGAATCTGTACCTGATGCCTAAAAATAGGAGCAGCATTGCTGATCATCTCCTGGTCAGGAATGAGCTGCTGGATGCTATGGATGAGCATGCCCATAGGACTCTCCCATCCCAGCTCCTCCCCAAAGACCCTTTGTGCCCAGTCTCCCATCATACAGCTTGCACTTCTACTCCAGGAGGATTCTTAACACATGTCCATTCCATTTCTTAACATGAGTCAGGGCTCAATTCATTGACCTGAACTTCATCATCTGGTGCTTAAGATGCCATTGCTGAGAAAACAACAGGAGTAACAGAGGATCTAAGGAGTCAGAATGTTCCTGCACAGGCAGGTGGAGGCCATGAGGTGTTTCATGCCACATCCCAAATGACTCTGAAGTTTTGTGTGAATCAGGCCCTCGGTGTCACCACTAAATAACAGTTTGACTTTACTTGGAGAAAAAAAAAAGTCATCCTCATGCTTTGAAAGGCAGGGATGTTCCATCCTGAGTCACACATACTTCCAGAAGACAAGAAGACCTGGCTGTTCCATTGTCCTCAGGCTGATGGATTTGCTGACTGCATGCTTTGAGTTATCTTAATTGCACCTGGGAGAGTACAGGGCAGCATAACCCAACAGAGGCCAACACCAAGCACTTGAATTAGCTGAGTAAGTTTGTCCGTGTGTGTAAATCTCTCCCTTCAAAGCACGCTGGCCAGTCAGAAAGATAAATTATGTGGAAAAAGCAAGGCCTCCCAGACTTGGGAAAATACCATCAGCTGTGCTCTGCTTTCCCTGCTAGTTTCAGGAGGCTGGGTACATCACCCTTTCAAGGAGTACAACTGTGAGCTGAATCTTTTTGCTTTCGGGAATGAGCTTTTTACGGTGTGAACTGTCCATGAAGGTGAGGTGGATTTTTATCCTTTTCTTTCCATCTGTTTACCATGCTGGGCTAAATCAAGCAGATTGCAACTGGTCTTTGCTGCCCAGTCTCAGCACGCTGAACTTGTCATATTGCCCAGCAGCACTGACATCCCTGACCCCTTTCCGGAAGGGCCTCATGAATTCAGATTCCATGGGTTTCTTCCAGTCGGGTTTGTCATGGTTTTGCACCTTCATCATGAGGCAGATCTGGCTTGAGCTCCACGCACCTTTCTCTTTGGGCTCATACTTGCCACATTTGTAGCCCAGCACTGTGACCTCTCTTCTGCTCCACGAGAGGATGAGTAGGACCTGTGATCTGCTGCTGGTGCTGCATGTGTAGTCCCTGCCAAAGGAGCCCAACCACCTTGTCCCAAAGAACACAGCAAACATGACCCAGCCTGCTTATCCAGGTCTCATCACATATTGCAGCCTCATTACCAAGAACACTCGGTTTAGTTTCTGTCATATGTCCCAAATCTGGGATCTCTCATGACAGGACATAAAATAAACCTGGAAGGGTCTGGCCACTACTCTAAAAACTTTGGGAGCTTTTTCCATAATATTTGCTGAAATTTTAGAGACTTTATTTTTCTGCTTTTGCAGCTACTCCATAGAAAGTACTGCACAGAATGAAAACTTAGAGCAACTATCTCTTTCTCTAAAGCATTAGAGGGTGAAGTTTGTTTTTCGACATCTGGTTTCTCTCTGGAAACTCCTTGTATTAGACACATGCGTAGGAAAAAGAAATCTGGTGTCCCACTCCCTCTGCTGGTACAATTTTTCAGCCATTACTTTGTACCAAATGTGAATCTGTTCCAGGGCTCTGTTTTCCAATGCCTAACCTGGCTCTACAATTGGGAGAACTATCACTATGTCACCACAGATCACAACAGATCTCTTTTACAAGCAGTTTTCTAATTAAATCCAGGCAGTTCCAAGGCAGCACTGCATGGTTTGTGCCTGGCACTGAACTTCCTGCTCAAGCCCTGCTGTTCAGAGATTTATCTCCATGTCCATAGAGAGACATGTTGCTGCCCAAACTTTGCTGCTGCCATTTTTTCCTGCTTCTATAAGCATTTCAAAATTCATATGTATCACCACATCTCTTCCTTGCAGATCACCTGGACTGCTGCTTGTTTCATTTTGGTGCTTCAGTTATTAGAGGTAGGATCCCAGTGTATGCAGCCCTTTCTCCTCTCCTGAATGTCTTTGTATTTGTAAAGCTTTACAGACTGCTAACAAGCACTAGGCACTCCTTGCTTTGATATTGTCATTTATAACAAAGCCTCTTAGCCTATGTTTGTCAAAAGCCAAACATCTGTTTAAGAATAGGCAGAAAAAGTGGCAACAGGAAACATACCTCAAAGAACAGGAAGGGATATCTCTTCCAGAGATGGACCAGGTGCACATCTCCGGATACCAGTGTGCCAGAGGATTGGTGCTGTCCTCAAGAGCCCCAGGGACCACAAAATCATTGAAAGCTGCACCTGAAACAGCGTCTCAAGAGGTCACTGCAGACAAGTCTTCCTCATAGGCCGGACAATCAACTCAATCTGTAGCCACTCTGTATCTAAAGACTCCCACAACAGAGTCCATCCAACCCCAGAGTGCCAGGGAATCAGTCCTAGGTGCCTCTCTCTTTACCAGGATACCCTATTCCAATTCTAGTTACTTGTTTTATTATGCAAGATATAATCAAATGTGACCTCTATGGCAATATGGTTCCTCCTGTAATAATCCCACATATTGCATTGGAGCCATTTAAACATGTTCTTTGGGTGTTCACGTAATCAGAATTCAGCTTGTGTCTCTAGCAGGGCTTGTCAAATATCAGCACAGACCAACACATTCTGCAGCCAGAGCAAGCTGTCACATTGAAATACTGACCCAGATAACATCAAAACTATTTGCTATTCATCACAAATTATTAAATCTTTCATCAGGAACGGAGCCAGCTGTTAATGTCTTCAGCTAAATCTATTATTTTTAAATTGTAGTACTTTTTTCTGTTTTCCGAAGGACTGCAACTTGCCATGAATGATATTTTCAGTGTCTGGTGGTGATTAATTTTCTGCTGCTCTCACACACAATTGGAATTTTAATCTTTAGGAAAACCCAGTATTTTTCGTTACTCAAAAAGAAGAGATTTTCAATGCAACACTGCTGGAAGCATCAGTTTTTAATGGCAAAAATGATACTTGGGGTGGTACTGAGATCTACTTGAAAGAGTGCCACAGAGCACTGGCTCTGCAGAAGAGGGGATTTTATTTTATTTATTTTTAATATGATAGCCCAATGGTATTTGGCAGAAGTCACACAGCAGGGCAGGTAAAGCTTTCCTATCACAGCCAGTGTAGTGCTGGGTTTCTGCTTGAAGTATAACATGGAACTGGCACATTTGCTAGCATGATCTCTACAAGAAATAAATTTACTAATCCCAGGGCTTTGTCTATGAAACTATTGAATTTTAGAGCAGTAATAACCATTTCCTATCATTTGGTGTGAAGAACAAGGCTTTCCAGTCATTTCCCTTTGTTTGCAATAAATTACCTCCCTGCTAGCTGTTTGATTGTGGTATAAATCAAATGTTTCCAGTTCCCAGAGGGTGTTGTGTGTATCTGAAACTTCTGTTACCACCTCTCAATTTATTACGAGGAAAACAGAGACCGTTAATGCTATGGTTACGAAGTCAAACACTATAACTTTCAGAACACCAGGCTAAAGGTTGCCTGTGCCATCCTTGGGACTGTTTTGGTTGGGTTTTAAGCACATGTTGAAATCATGTCCTGTACCCAACTTGCTGATAAGAAACAGCTCTGGGAAGCCCATCCCATCTTCCTCACAGAGCTGCCCCACTTCCAAAAGCTGGATTATTTACGCCTAGTTCAAAGGATGGCTCTTCCTCCCATTCCTCTCCCGACCCCTTGACTTAGATACAGAGCCATGGCCATTCTTCCTACCACACATATCCTCTCTCACATCTCTAGATATTATTAAGTAGCACAACCTCAAAGACAGTTTTTACTTATCCCCCTGAACTCAAGCACATATTCCTTGAAATAACTGGATATTATTTGTCCAGCGAGCCTCTTACCTCCTGGAGGTGCTGACACAGTGGGGACAAGACACCACATCAGTATTTTTCCACTCATCAGTCTGTGTGAGAGCTGAGCCCCTATTTGATGCACAGCACCAAACCTCTGCACTGAAGAGAACTTGAATAACTCCCCGTGGGACTTTTCTGGGACACACATCGCAGGAGAAACAGAGTTTTGCAAACAAAGTGCAAAAGTCACTTTTTCGACTTCATCTTCACAACACAGTGCTAACACCGGCGTCGCTGCCCTCATTTTACTTCCCTCAGGGAAGTAGGTGCAGAGACAAAGGTTTTCCAGATATTTAACTGTGTTTTAGCCCTTTATATGTTCAAAGCATAGCTCCCAATAGCTTCAGTTGCAGCTTTGAGAGCTGCAAACATCTGGAAGTCTGTAAAAGTTTGAGTGGACCTCACAAAATAAATCACCGATCGCATGGGAAAACGTGGGATGAGAAACTTGGCCATCGTTCCTCCTCCTGCTCTGGTTGCCTTGCCATGGCATGCTTAGCAATGAAACACTGACAAAGGTTTTGCATTCAAAGAGCAAATCTCAATCTCCTTAAAAGAATTACAACCCTCGCTTAGTGCATGTACCATCCTGTTCACCTGAGAGAGTGTTTGCTCACAGCAGGATTGCTTGGTGAGGAGGAAAACCAGAGTTGAAATGATACAGACGAAGCCATGGACAAAGACACATCAAGACTGTGTTAAAAAAGAAACCCAAACCACAAATACAAGCAACTGCTTTGGAAAGTAGTCCCAAAATGTGACTTAAGAGACTACAAAGACATCAAAATAAACCCAGTTGGATCTGTAATACACAGAATTATTATCCCAGCTGAGGGAACACTCATGGCTTTTGACACTTTTAATTGCCTTTAAGTGTAAGTGAAGATTGATGCTGGTTGTGTACCAAAGGTCTGGACCATCTCTCTTCCTGCCCCTTTTCTACTCTAAGCCCCCCCATCTTTCTCCACTGCCTTCTGTATCTGCTTCTTATCTTTTCAGGACACTGACTGCTCTTCCTGTACTTTTCCAGCACTGAGCCTGAGAATCCAGCTTTTTGCTGACTTGGTCACAAGTCGGGCTCATCTCCTTGTACCTGAAAGAATTCATCTTCCTACAAGCCTTGTGCAAGTCAGGAAAACTTGTCAGAAGGGGTGAGAAGAACAATCACACCTTCCTTTAGCTGTCCAAAATGTACACATTTAGCCTAAAGCAAATCTTTATATTCCTGCTGTAATCAATGGAGAAAGAGGATGCTTCATCCCATCATAGTCCGAATGCCTCAGGCAAGTGGCAGGACATTTTTCCATGTGATTGCTAAGCCATGTCTAAAAGGACTTTTCTCCCCTGATTTTTTTGAATGTCTGTAGGCTTTTCTATAAACAATGGCTTACAACAAGTTCCTCACATTAAAATTTGATTTGTTACCTTAAAACTTCCCACTTGACCACTTGTTAGGGCCCCTTAGTCTCTTCATTACGAGAAATAATGTTCAGCTGCTCCCTTAAGTCTTTTTCATGCTACTGCTGCTTTTACAAAACTTTGTCATGTTTTCTCCCTGTTGATCTCTACTTAAGGGCTGAAAGGTCTTATTTATTTCACTTTTCCTCGTACAGGAGTTGTTGCTTATCTTTGGCCATCTCTGATGTCCTTCACTGTGTCTGTCTCCAGTTCTGCCTGTCCTTTTTTGAGACGGGGCAGCAGCTCAGCACACAGTGAGTCTGCAGAAACAGGCAAGTGAGAGTTTCTAATTTGTTATTTATCCCTGCCTAATAGTCCCTTCCCATGCTGTTTGCCTTTTTTGTGCACTGCTGAGACTGGAAGAGTTTTCAAAGATGCTGCCACAGGTTGAAGATCTCTTTTCTAGATGGTAGCAGCTGACTTAGAGCTTCTTCTTCTGAATGTTTTGTAACAATATATTCCTCCATATTTACTACTTTTTAATGTCATCTAACATTTTACCACCTCATTAGTATCTAAAGATCCTTTATTTGCCATTTTCATTTGCTTTGTGGTTGTATTACCCCTAAGAGAAGGAACCTTGATGACACCCTTAAAACACACGTACTTTTTAGGATCATATCCTAATAGGCACTTGAAGGAAGATGAAACAAATAATTTTCCAAACAAAAATCTCTGAAAGCAATACCATAATTCCCATGACTTGCAACTCAGGGGAAACTTCTGGCTGCCAGTGTGACTTTAGGCCAAATTTCAACTGCTCTTGCCTCAGGCTTCCTCAGCTGTAAAACAAAAATGCATTTAAAGTGCATGACAGAGACCAGAAAACTTCCTCCAGCCATTTCTACCTTCAGCCTCACAGGCTGCCAGAGCTCGTGCATGTTTTAAGGATGATACCATCCTGCCTCCCTGAGGTTTCTCCTGATGGGGAACACCTAACTGACTTGTCCAAATAAACAGGTGTTCCCACTATGGAAAAAAAAACACCTTTATGTAAAGCTTCAGTTTAATAAACTCACTTAAAAGCTTATTCTCCTTTGTAAGCAGCTTGTAGGCCTGCGAATCCTTTTAAATGGTTGGAAGCATGGCACAGTGAAGGTTAATCAGGTTTCCTTGTAGGCAAATACTCCCTCCAACCTGATCCCCAATTACAGTTACAGGTGATACAAGTGAAAATCATCACTGCTACCTACCTGAAAAAAAACCAAACTGCCTGCATTTCCTCTATAAACATATCTAATATTTTTATCCAGAGCCTCTTCAAGAGGATTCCCATCATTTATGAGCCCTCAGTTCATAGCTCAATCCTACACTAAAGCAAGGCAGACCCTCCATCTGACCACATTCAGAAGTGTTTAGTCTGGGCTGTAAGAAGGTAGAGATTGCCAGAGAATGATTTATATTCATTATGTGTTTTCATTTCATATCAACAAGCTGTAAGCTACCTACTCCAGCAGCCTGGACAGCAAAGGGTGATGCTGCGTGAACAGGGAATGCAACAGCAGGAGACACCACTGGATCTCCATCCTCCAGTGAGGATCCTTGTGCAGCTGACACTTCATATTGCCCAAGGAGAAATTTGCAAGCAGTAGATGACCAGCAGCATAAGGTGATCAAAACCAAACAGGAGACAGTCTCAAACAGGAGACAGCCACATCCCTGGTGAAGACAATACCGCTGCATAAAGGGAGGAGAAGGAATCTTCGAGTTCCATTTTAATTCTAATTTTGTCTGAGAGATCAAAGCTTCCTTGTCATGCTGTAAGAGGGAGCTGCTCTCTGCTTTGTCTGTATCAGGTGATACACAAATAGCAAGGCACAGATGTGAGGCTCTGCTTCTGATCTGAAAGGTGGCATGACAAGAAGAAGGAAGATCACAGGATCGTGCCAGAAAATGGCACGTGGAGAGCTGTGACGCAACCAGACAGCTTCCTTTGCTACAACCAGGCAGTGAGTCTTGCCCCTGTCCCAGCAGCGACCTGGACTGTGTGTTGGGGCCTGGATCCTCAAAGACTCTCTCTGCTGCCACAGAAAATCCTCATTGTGATGTGAGGCTCCGAGAGTCACTGCACAGAGCACAGGGAGAGCTGATGTGG
This sequence comes from Dromococcyx pavoninus, assembly GCA_033558185.1. Taxonomy (NCBI): domain Eukaryota; kingdom Metazoa; phylum Chordata; class Aves; order Cuculiformes; family Neomorphidae; genus Dromococcyx; species Dromococcyx pavoninus. The sequence continues at coordinate 214,835 of JAUMJL010000837.1, forward strand.
GGGGACAGGATGCTGAGAAACCAGATGTACAATGCAAGGCCTTGCAGCAACTGAGCGAGCTTGGGTCTTGCAAGCGGAACAGACACATTAGTTTAGGGCTTTGCCAACTCTAATTAATCCAAATTATCATCCAATGTCTGAGCAATCTACACTTAATGCCTTTGCAGTACAGTTCAGGTACAGACAAACCAAAGGCTTTCCACTGGTCAGAAGAAGGGGGAAGAAGGGATTGAATTAAAGGGATTAAGCAACTGCTCTGGTCAAACATAAATCGCAATCCATGTAGTATATTAGGACATGAACTCTTCTTCCCTGGGATTAATCTGCTGCACCCAACAGAGAATTAACTCTATACAAAGAGTAGGAAACAGTATAGTTAATTGGGCTGGGACATGGAAATTTTCTCCCTGATGAGGTGCAGGGACTTACACTTCCATCTCCCACGTCCAAGGCACAGCATCCTGACCACCAGGGCAGCGATGTCACTCTTGGCCAATCTCTTCTCTTGGAGCTCTTATGTACAAATATTTACTGGACCCTAAATTTGTTGTGTTTATGACTCAAAATAAAAGACTTTATCTAGAAATTGTTTGTGAACAGACATCAAAACAACAGCTACTTGTTTTAAGAGAAAGACAGAGTAATTCCATATTTTGTCATGAGAGTGGTTCCACAAAAAACTAGTGGCCAGCAACAGTTTATTACTCCTCTTGCTTCTCCAACAGTGACTCTGTCAAATTAAATCCACCACAGAAGCTGCCTGTGCAGTGTTAAAGCATTTAGTGTATAACAGAAATAAAACATCCCAGCACTGTTTGGGGAATGATGAAAAACATAAGTAATAAGAAAGGAAAGAGCTATATTGTAGCAAAGAGCATGGAGGGAGTTAGTGGGTCTCTCTGCAATCAGTATCAACGTTTCTACTAGCACAAGAAAATGAACTTACACTGAAAATGTTAATCATTGTTGAATGAGGTAGTTAAGGCAACAGTCTGGACACCTCAAGTGGGAGCTCAGTGTTGCTTTCTTACCAGCAATTTTGCACTCTTCACCTGGCCAGGGAGCATTGTAGGCAAATCTTCACGGTATTAACCAGTCACGGCATGCATTCTGCTTGTTGTTTGTATATCAAGAATCTCAGGATCATTAAGGTTGGAAAAGACCTCTAAGCTCATCAATTCCAGTCATCACAATCCATGATTTAGTGCCTACCAAATCACATCATGACACGCCACATCTATGTGTCTTGTAGATACCCTCGGGGATGGTGTAGTGGATTGACTTTTGGATTTTTCAGATTTTCCATGTCTTCCTTAACAGCGGAGCTCAGGATCCACTGAAGTATTCCATATCTTCCTTTAACATAACACAACATGTAAATAGGGTGTAGATAAGAGAGTACACTCTCTTCTTCTTCCAGGAGGCTGGAGAGCAGGAGCTCCGTTGCTGCTGGTCCTGTCTGGAGCTGAGGCCTGCAGCGGCTGCTGTTGTCTGCCCACGTGTTGAGGGAGAGCCCTGGGTCGGATTTAGCTGTTCTGCTTTCCTCTAGGGAAGTGGTGAGACTTCATTAGTTCTTTACTTTGTTAGTTACTGGGTGTTATAGTTGTATGCTGGGTGTTATATAGATCCTTTTTGTCCTTTTTTCCCATTTTCCATTTCCCCTTTTCCCTTTCTTGGGAGTTTTGCATGATATCCTTGCAGTGTGGTTCATGTATTTAGAAAATACAGAAATACATATATTTAGTGTGATTTCAGTTTTTCTATAGCTTTTTTCCTTTGAAAGGGGGGAAGTTTTGGGAGAGAGACAGACTGAGCGGTTGGAGAGCTTAGGAAAGCTCAGATGGTGACTCCACCACTTCCCTGGGCAGCCTATTCCAATGCTTCACTGCTCTTTTGGTAAAGAAATTCTTCCTAATATCCAATCTAAACCTCCCCTGGTGCAACTTGAGGCCATTTCTTCTCATTCTATCACTTGTTACTCAGGAGAAGAGACCGCAACACCACTTCACCTCACTCCTTTCAGGAAGCTGCAGAGAGCAATAAGGTCTCCCCTCAACCTCCTCTTCTCCAGACTAAACAATCCCAGCTCTCTGGAGTGCTGGGTATAAATACTACAGTGAAGCTGTGAATAATATCCTCAGACATTCTGAAATGTCCAAAAAAAAGCATTGCTCAAAGTCTAATAGAGGCTTAAAAATAAAAACAATTATAAAAATTAAAGAAGTCTCACACTTATTCCTGAGCTACATGGCACAGTTTCAAGATTCACTTGCACTGAGGGAGATTTGGGAGCAGTTACAGTGGCTTTTACAAACTAGTAATTTTTATATTTACAGTTCAGATACTGATAGTAAATATGACAAAGGGGCACTAAACCTTTAAGTAACTCAAAACCTTGCCATGCTCAGAGGAGGGCAGACTGAAAGAGAAGCCCAAAGAATACTTATGCAAACCGTGTTATCAGAAACATTTAAGGAGACTGCATTTATAAAGAAAATTCTTACAGTCAGTTATTAGTCAATAAGTGGAGCAGTTTGTTGGCAGAGACACAGTAGCACACAGCAGGCTGCTGGAGCTCTTAGGGAAAATACAATTAACTTGGTAACAAAATTAAATATAGTAGATCTATAATAAGTGTGAGCAGCTTATAGTAAACCCAAAGGGAGTATTAAGAATTCAATCCATCAATCACCACAGCACGTAACCACCCCCACACAACGTTTCTAAAAATCTGTTTGTAATTTTATGTCTGTTCCAGTTACTGTGTGAATAAAGCTGATCTTTAACTGGATTTAACTGCAATTGCTCCTTGAATTTCAGTACAAAACCAGTACTTCACACTAGTATATTATTTTGATATTCTTGATTTATACACGTTAACTGTTGCAGTGTTGTATCCAGACCACTGAATCACCTCCACCTCTGCCAAGCAATCTTTGACAAGCTTTTCAGCAAAATTTGACTCACTTTCTCTGTCTATAAAATGTGGATCCCTGGAGGTGTCCAAGACCAGGCTGGATGAGGGTTTGAGCAACCTGACCTAGTGGAAGGTGTCCCTGCCCATGGCAGGGGGTTTGGAACTGGATGATCTCTCTTCCAACTCAAACCATTCTGTGATTACCTTCCGTTATGAATTCACTGGAGAGCTAAAGCTGTTTAACAGAAACACATTGGTAGTGCTACAGCCAAGTCTCCTTTTGTCTAACCTAATGTAACCATGAGTAATGCTGCAAACTTGGTAAAGTAATTATGGCAAAATCCCAGCACAAGAGAAGACTGCCTCTGCAATCATTCTAAATAAAGAAAAAAACTAAGAATGTTATTGCAGCTTAATGAAAACAATCCTACATAAAAAATCCCTGCCTGCTCTGTCTTACTATGATAATCGAGTTTGGGCTTCACAGCGGTGATTTGAAATTACAACACGTTCACTCAACAACTTGTCATTCTTCACAGCCTCTCTTCTCCATCACAGGGACAGAAAAATATGTCCTGTCTCAGCCCCACAAGGAGGACCCTGCTCTCAGCACACCTCCAACTGTGACAGCAACTTCAATGCAACCTCAAAGTACAATTTGATTCATTTAGCTGCTCTCACAGCCACAGACCAAGCTGCTTCTCTCACCCTGAATGAGACTCAACACTGCTGACAGTGCTCGTGTGTGAATACTCTCACCAGCCCAACCATTCACAACCCTGGCTAAAGTGAATGATTCCATAAGTTCCCTGGAAAATATCATCCTTTCTTCTTCTTTCTGTCCAAGATCACATTCTCCCAGATAGTCAGAAGTGTCTTTAAGTGGAAGTCTCAAGGTACACTTCCAAAAGATACATTGGCAACCATTCCTAAGATTGCCTTGTAATTCCAAAGCCCTCCTGGGGTGTTTGGCCCTGGCATGTGCTGGCTCCCTCGCCCCAAAGAAATTCCTGGGAGCTGCAGTTTCTCCAGGTTCACGCAAGGGTGGGGAAACTTCTTATGACCCAGGACCTGCAAAACCACAGGGACAGGTAGAAAGCAAGAGAATGCACTTGGAAGCAGAGGAACACTGGTCTGAGAGATCAGCCAATGACACAGCCCTGTCTGAAAATCTGCCACTGTCCTTCTCCCCAACAACAAAGAACATTACCTCAAGCTGGAGAGAAGTCAGTGGTGTTTGCAGTGAGTGCAGGGACTGAAAGAGCAGGATAGCTCTTACAAACACCTTATTGCTTCCCATGAAAGGCAGACAAGCGACAGTTCTGGTTATGGGCAAATATGGTGGAGTTCTTAGGGAAAATGCAATTAAATTGATAACAAAATTAACACTTGGTAACACTGCCATCACCCTGGCAGCTTCCCAGGACCTAAGCACAAGCTGTAGCTCAGTTGCAGGGAGCAGTGATGTGTCTGACACGGAGCAAGAGGAGACTCTGAGGATGAGGACACAGCAGCCTCTTGTGCCCAGGGCAGGGCTGGCGAGGGCTGGGATGAGCCCCTGCTGCACAGCCAGCCCTGCAAGGCAGCTGCAGTTTGAAAGAGCAGGTTGGGACTTCTTTTCATTCTCTGATTTATGAATGGAGCTTGGGTAAGTACTAAAGTGAAAATTCCCACAGTAGGAGCCTTTTAAACTCAGCCAGCCTCCACCCAAGGCAATTACAGAGAGCAGCTGTTAATCACTGAGCAGACAGGGTAACCTTTGAGAACAGTGTGATGAGAATTTGAGGAGCTGGAGTGAAAGTGTTTGCTTGAAACGTTTTGATTCCAGCACTGCATTATCTTTGGAAATATCTATCAAAGGTCCACCTCCCCATAGTTTCCTCTCTAGCTCTATTCAGCAGCCATCCAGAAAGAAAAAGGGCATCTCCAAAGACCACTGCCCATCACTACTAGGAAGCCTCATTGAGAGAGGAAGTCTGCACCAGTTGCTTTTCTAGAGAGACAAGCCAAATGTTTCTAATTCCCAATTCCAAAGGCACAGCAGTGAAGAGCCCGTTGCTTCTATTTGGGATGCTCCAACGGAGACTCGTTAGCTGGCAGTGTTGGAGATGCACCTCTGTTCCTGAGAAAATAACAGACCCTGGAAGCTGTGCAGGTGATGCAAAACCTGAATCAAAGTGAATTGAAGCATTCCCAGGCATAACAGACCCTCCTTGATCCCAAGCTGTCTCCTGCAGTAATGGGTGTAGAGATGTTCACTAGGGATTTGTTTAGAACCAAGGAAGGTCTATATGAAAAGCACTATTAACTTCAGAAAACACAGGATCAGCTTTGTTTTACTGGCACCATAGGCAGCACTTATTTAAAGGGGCAGGCAGGGTGAATTGATGTGTTTGCCATGAACAGTAATGGCAAGAGGAGAGCTGATGATGGAGACTCTACTTACACAGAGTGAAACAGAAGTTTGCCACCTGGGACTGTTCTTCAGAATGCAGCTCAAGCAAACTCTTTAAGCAGGCCAGCCTTTAGGGTTTAATAGAAGTAGTATCTTAATCAGCAAGGAGGTCCTGGGTCTCACACATGAGACATTCTGATTTAAACTGCATTCACAGAGCACTGCACCCAGCTACAGAGATTTACAGATGATCTCCCTCTTCCTGTTGGTCATAAATACTCGAGCCAACGGCCGCTTGGAATTGCTAACAGAGATGATTTGTGTGCATGTGAGAGAGGGGGTTACATTGATTCAAACAGGCTTCAGTTCATCCCCTAAGTACACCTGGTTAGGCCAGTTCTTACGTTAGATCACTGTGCCAGCACACGCGTGCATCGATCCCAACAGCTTCAGAGAAGGATATTAATTTTGGATGTGGAGCTGCAGCTTCATTGGTGAAATGCCACCTCTAATATTTAGCAGTGCTGCCACACCACAGCTACCCCAGTAACATATCACCAGCTACCACCAATAACCTCTCAGATTAGGAACAGGACTGCATCTTCAATGAATTCTTCGTTTCACCATGGAGCAGCGTGGGAAGTGACAGCCACGGGCTTTGAGTAAGCAGGGAAGGAGCTGGGACCAAAAGGTGCTTGTTCTCCTACATGTTATGGATCTCTACTTTGTTCATTGCTGGCAAGTTTGAGTGTGCCTAGTGCAAAATTCTTAGTCCTATACTGAAAAGAAAATTGAAAGAAAGGGGGAATGCTTCTTAATAAAGAACGACATCGATCTTTGGAGCGGGTCCAGAGGAAAGCCATGAAGATGATCCAAGACCCTCCCATATGAGAGAGTTGAGGCTGTTCAGCCTCGAAAAGAGAAGGCTCTGAAGAGACTGTAGAGTGGTCTTCCTTTGCTTAAAATGGGCCACAGGAAGGATGAGGGCACAGCTTTTATCTTGTGACAGGGCAAGAAGTAATGGTTTTTAACTAAGGAAAGGAAGATTTAGACTGGGTATAAGGAAGAAATTTTTTTAAGGTGAGGATGGCGAAACAGTGGCACAGGTTGCCCAGGGAGGTCATGGAGGCCACATCCCTGGAAACATTCAAGGATGGGGCTGTGAGCAACCTGCAGGGGGGTTGAACTGGGTGACCTGTAACAGTCCCTTCCAACTCAAAGCATTCTGCGATTCTACGAATTTGGTTCCTGCCAGGCCAGGAAGTGCTTTCATAGCCCAACAATTACTGCCTTCAATATTCCTCCCATCTAGAGGCAACCCAAAAACACTCTGGAAAATTACGGAAAGCTGTGTATCCTCTTTGACGCAAAGGTGTTTCATAAATACATCTAAAGTCATGAAACATTGCTCCTCACTGGCTGCAGAAAAAAACTGCACTGCTGCTCAGAGCATTGTGGTGACTGCCCTGATACTGGGCAGGCTTCTGAGAGCAGCAGTTTTCTGGATTGTCTGGATTCAGTGTCCTCTCAGAGCTGCCTCTTGTGTTTGCTGGAAGAGATTGATCTCATGACAGGAGTGAGCAGAAACTCAAAATAAAAGATGATCCTCTTCTGAGTTTATCAGCAGAGCTTCAGTACAGCCCAAGGCATGGCCCTCACTTTACTCACATGTGGTTGGTGCATGAGCTGGGCAAGGCTGCCTCCTTCTCCTTGTGCCAGGGTGATGCTGTGCCACCCTGCCAGAGCACGGATCCAGAAGAGTGTGGGTTCCATACACACAGCATAAAGCATCTCCAGGCTCTCTGCTGACAGCAAGGCTTTTATGAGGCAGTGTTTGTATTTTAGACACAAAGCTAAGCTCCTATTACCACCCATCCTTCACCCAGGGTGCCACAGAGTCACCTCCAGGCCAGCTCTTCTCTCAGGGCACAGCTGCCATCACATCTTTTTTCTTTCTCCCCTCTTCAAATCCAGGCCTGCTCTGTAACCAAGATGCAACAGAGCTGTATTTACTCGTTGCTAAGCTTGAGATAAAGAGATTGGTTTGTGAAGAGATTACCACAGGCTTACAAAAGGGACTTAAAAAAATCCCCTTCTATTTTGCCTGCAAAATAAGAATTCAGCTGTAACTCGTTTTCGTGGAGGGACACAGAGTGGCTGTTTTAGCTGGAAAGTTCATGCACATCTTTAAGAATCCTCTTACTTAAGCAAGCACTGTTAAGACTCTTTTCACCATCCATCAACCTATCTGTGACAGACCTTTGACAGTATACAAACCAACCTGTGCTTCTCTAACACAGCAAAGGCAGCACCTTCCTGCAAAAACAGCCCACCTGAAAGTAAATAGATGACTCAGAGGGAGGTGGGCTTGCTGCCATGAAGGCAGAACAATCTGCTCATAAGGCAGTTGGGACAAGAGTACCCATCTGAATCTTTGTTGGTGTGAATTGGCCCAGCTCATCACAGCTGATGAAGCTGTGCTGATTAGTAAAGTGTGAAGGTATTGAGAAGTCTTTGTTGTGGTGCACTGAGGGTTTTTTTTTCTCCTAAAGGACAATGCCTCTGGGACTGAATCCAAGATGCAGGTAGATATGTGTGCTGGAGGGTTCCAAAGGAGCCATCAGCTGATGTTCATTTCACTTTTCATGGCCAGAGGTGGAAACCACCCCAGAGTGTGGGAAAAGGCCATGTACTGCCACTGCTATGAGTATTTTCTTGGGAAGTGGGAGTGAGTGGAAGGGAGGTGATGGTAAATCCATCCCTGCTTCTGGCTGGATTGCTATCAGCATCTGTCCCAGCTAAAGCTGTGATGCTCAGGGGAATCAGAGGGGACACCAGTGACAGCCCAGCAGAGCTCAGGGCTGTTGAATAAATGGCATCAGATTCCCAGGCTGTGGAGACAAACAGCTAATGTGCAAATTATCTTTCATCCCACACAGACCACAAGCACCACACAGCCCTGTCTCGTGCTTAGGCCGCTGTCAGTAGCCGGTTCTGTCCAGGGCACCATCCCTAACATCCACATGGGTTAAATGCTTTCTGCAAGGAGTTATGGGCAGAGAACATCTTACTTCTCTCAAAGCCAATGGTACAAATCCAGTTGTCTTCAGAGAAGGCACAACCATATTTATTTTAAAAAACTAATACACACGCTCTGAGGGGAATGTTGAGGAGTAAGAGCAGAGTAGGTCACAGCAGCATTTGATCTATAGGCTCTAAAGCTACTGATGGACATTGTGTTCTTTATGGCCAATTATGTACCTCTTCTGTCTGTATCAAGCAGATTATTGCAATTGTAGCCATTATTTTTTTAAAGGACTCTGTGCTTTTAAATAAGCCATTAAAATAATGATTCAGGCTCCAGCCTCACCAAGAGCTACCAAAATGGACAGATGTGCTGGAAGGACAGTGTGAATAAGGTCTGTGGTTGCTCTGTCCACAACCCTGTCCATAGGTGGCATCCTGCTGCAGTGTCCCCATCCCAAATGAGAGCCTCTCCAGGAGAGCAACAGAGCATCACTGATTGACACAAGTTGCCCACAGTTCTTCAGTGGCATTTTCTGATCTATACTCAAAATTGGGGTATTTTCTGTATCCTGAAACATGCCAAGAACCAGCACTCATGGCCTCAATAACACTAAAGGTCTCCAGGCCAACAGTTTAAGCAAAGGCAGTTTACAAGAGCAGAGGTGAGCTGAGGCAAAAGCAGAAAATGCTCTGGCACATGTACCAGCTGTTGCAGGAAACAGGACAGATGGGATGCTGCTGGACACAAAATATTGTTGATCTATGTATGTAAGGAGCTAAGGGAACAGTATTTTTATCCCAAACTCTGAATTAAGTTCTTCCATTCAGATCTCTTCAATTGCTCAAAGAAGCTCAAATATGCTCTTTTCTCCTAGCTAAGAGGAGGGTGTTCCCTTAGAATGAGGAGCCAAATATGCTTGCCTAGACTGGGACAGCCTCCTTCCTTTCTCCTGAGACCACTCCCCACCTCTACACCCCACAGGTGCTCTCAAGCATCTCTCAAGCAGACCATCCCTTTCTAGTTACGATCGTCACTTCAGCATTTCAGTGTGATGAGATCCTCTTTCAGCAGAAGGCCAATAACTGCAGCAGATGCTGGCCTGAGCAGTTTGTCCTTCAATAGTTTTCAGCTCAAGAAGGCTCTTGAAGGAAGATGGAAATCAATTGACTGTCTTCAGCTCCCATGTGCTGGGCCAAGGACCCGATTTCAGGATTGTCTCCCTGCTGGGTGCTGGTTGCCAGCAAAAGTGTCCAAAATGGGTGGCATCTGATGGGCTGCAACCAAATAGTGGAACTGAGCAAGCTGAGGCTCGATTCATCCACTGACTCTGGTGGATTTATCCACCAATTTACCCATCTAGATGGTTTTCCGCTGCATTCAGCCATGACCTCTCCAGCTTCTCCTCCCCCACAAGGCTCCCTGGGCAATACCAGATCACCAGCCAAAGCTGTTTCACAAAGAGAGGTCCTGTGGCCACCACCTCCCCACTGCCTCAGCACCTCAGTGGATCCCAGATCAGCTGCATCCACGGTGGAGTAGGGATGCCCAGCTGGGAGCTGCCAACAAGCAGGGTGGAGAAACAAGAGGCAGATCCTCTCTTCCCACTCCGTATCGGCAAGTCTGTGACTTAAACATTGAAGGTGCTGCTGAGCGAAGAAAGGGGTCTCTCTTGCCTTGAAACAGTGGGAGTTTGGGTTATGTACAGCCTCTCTTTTTCCCTCACAAAAGCATCTGTTAATAGAAAGGAGTTGGAGGGGAGCATCAGACAGAGAGACATCACAAGCACGATCCTCCCCATCAGTGGAACTGCCGCTTGCCAGGAGGGTTTCTCACGCAGCCTGAGCCTGTGATGTGCTATTACATTTTATGAAAAGAACAGAAAATGTCATGTTTAAAATGTTTCAGCTATTTCCAGAGGATTAATGCTTTTACAGCTCTGAGATGACATGCAGTGGAAGTCTTACCTACCCCCAGACAGCAATCTGGGGGGCAGATCTTTGATGAGGCAACAGAGCCAAAATAAAAACAATCCCAGACTAGGGCAGAAGCTCCCCATTTGGCTCATTTTATCCATCAGAGCTCCCCAGATCTCACCTTGAAGTGCCTGTTGTTGATTGGGGCACAGGTTGGGCTGTATGGACCAGGGGGGTGAAAGGCTCCCACACTCTGGCATCCCAAACACAATATGCTACAGGGCAGCCTCCTCCCCTGTAACCTGAGCAGCTCCTGCTGAAACCACAAGGAGCTCCTTCAGCAAAAGGATCCTGACAGCAGCTTCCTGCTTGCTCCTGCTGCCTGCACAGTGCCATTTCTTGGGTTGGTGTGTTCGATCGTTGAGCTGTTGTGCACGTAGCACCCTCCCTGGGTGGTTGTTCCCAGAGCTTCACTGCAACCGAAGCCACCACCCAGGCTACTGAACTCATTCTCCTCTATTGAAACTCTCATTTTCCTGTTGCATCCCAGGTCACTCCTCAGCTACTGAATCATCATTCCCTCTTGAAAGGAGCTTTAAAAAGATCCATTAAACCATTTGCTTTCTCGTCCTTTATTGGATACTCCAAGTTTCCACTTCAGCATCCAATTTATCAGGACAGCAGCAATGCAACAGTTCCCTTCTCATTGGGGATATTATTTTAAAGAGTGGAATAATTGAATTCACACACAGGTTTTCTTGCAGCGTTTGAAAACAAAGTCCCTTTAATCTGAGCCATGATACATCCTGATCAGGTACAAGCAGGGGGGAAAATAAAACAGATCAGAGAGGTTTTGCTTTCATGTGGCTACAAGATAAATCATCATCCAGGGCAATGGGTAGTAATTGTAACTCCCTTTTGAGATTTACAGTACATAAGAGATCTGTGAGGGCTGAGATTGCTCGATAGCTACTGCGCCTTCCAGGCTCCAGTTACCCTCCTCCCTGCTTTCAGTATCAAAGGCAAAAAAATTGCTTTCTTCACGCTAAATGATCCACAGAGTGGAGCCAGATGGGCCAAGGGACTTGGAGAAATTCTCGCAGGCTCTGCTGTGCCCAGGTCTCATCTATTTCTTTTCGCTGCTTCCAGAGGAGGAAGCGCGGTGTGGAAGGCGCGGGACTGAGGGTGCTGCTTTCTGCACGTCGCGCTCTCCGTGAAGAGCTGGTTATTAGCTTTAGGCAAGAAAAAAAAACAGTAATCTGTGCTCAATTTGTTCGTTGGACACTTCAATATATCACAGAGGAAGAATCCAATTGGAGAGAAAATCCTCTTTGTCACTACACTTCCACTTAGGAAAAACACCTGCCCCTGCAACAGTGACTGTCATCGATAGATGGCCGTGCATATTTCAACAGAGCCTTTTTCCCTCTTAAAAAGGACAAACCACAGCACAAGGCTGATTAAACTAATTTGCAGTGGGTCACCCAACAACCTTGCAGCATGTGAGCTTCAGTCTCTGGTGTCCCAGCCAGGGTTCAGCCCATCACACCCTGCTGGCTCTTCTAGAAGCAGAGATATTCTTCTGCCAACTCCTCACCCTGAATTGGGTTTCCCTCCTCCCATGCAGTGCAAGACCTGCCAGGATCAAATCACTGTCAGGCACTTGTACTTTCAAGGACGTGTCCTCCCCGTCTATTCAATGAACCTACAATGAATCTGGGAGCAAGCTGGCTTGGCTTTCACCCAGCTGTGACGGGAGCTCCATCACACACCCAGGTGGCCATGTAATAGCATTGTGTTGGGCTCCAGGCACCTTGTGCTTGTAGCACCCCTTATATATACATGGCCATGAAAAGGTTTCCATCACTGCCTAAAATGCTGCAGGTCCAACCAGTTTGATCACAATATTCTGGATTTTGCTGGATGCAAACTTTAATGAATCAGTGGGACTGGCAGTGCTTCCAGCGGCCAGGTTTGCAGGAAAAATCTAAGCTGTCTACTTCACAACTCCCTTTTTCTCCACTGCACCAATTCTGGGTTACATATATATATTTATTTACTGTTGACTACATTGAAAATTGTATATCTATATATTGCTTCAAGCTGGTCATGCAAGCAGTGGCCATATGTGTCAGGCAAGCAAACACCTTTCTTCCAGCATCACTGTTCTTCAGGTCAAATGGTCAGTCCATAAAATAGCACAAATACTTTATTTCCATATGTCAGCTGAGATCCCTTTTCTGCAGAAAACTCTCTTTTCCCTTTGAGCACCAGAGTAAAGGCTCATGGTTTGTTGTGGCAGTGGAACGTGCAAGCAACTCTAAGATTTTAGCTGCAGATTTCTCAGGCTGGGCTCCCTAGAAGAGTCTGTGCAGGTTCTTGGGTTTAATAACACTCAACATATGTGAATTTCCCAAACCACATATGCTTAAAGCCCTCTCTGGACCATGACACACTTGCAGATTTCACCCTCCACTTCAAGCAGTCTGAGCCATTGTGTGCCTATGGATGTTATCCAGCACTGCAAAACCCAGCCTGGCTGAGAGCACTTTGCTTTATTATGAGGCAAATGATAAATAATAAGATATTTTTTCCTTTTCTGTCTCCCCAAAGCCTGCATTCTACCACCCAAAAAACCCATGTATCTTCTGGGTGTGATCATTTCAATATTTCACGGCAACAACATGTAATTTTAAGCCCAGCAGGCTGACTGCAAAACAAATATCTAATTAAATACTCATATTTAATAGATGCTGTACAGCTTGCATGCAGCCAAATCCCTTTATTAGCTTTTTGTTTTTAATGATATTAAACCACAGTCTTAGTTTTCAGTTTTAGAGGAACGTCTTTTCTAGCATGTGCTCACCAGCTCATCCACAGTTATTGAGCCTTTAACAATTCACTGCCCTCTTCTCTGCTTTACTGGAAATAAGGGTGGACTTGGGCTATTTCTGTTTGGGTTTTTTACAGTTGACAAATTCGATTATAAATTACAAAAATCACCTTTGGCTTGGAACTAGACCTGTAAAGTCACCCCTGCTCATTCCTGAGTTATTATTTCATCAAACTATCTGGAGAAGTTACAAGCACAGCAACCTCTGTGCCTCTAAGAAGATGTGGTCTCCACGCCTGAGCTGTCCTCTGTCCATGCAGCATCAGGGCCACCACCAGGTCCCACAGCCTTACCCCACTCAAAGACCTCACCAATGCTTCACTGCCAACTTTATCAAGGTTACCAGGATGGTGAAGGTGACATTCATGCAATGATGCCTCCTGGGGCTTCAACATAGATCCAGCTTTCTGATTCCACTCAGATGAAGCAAAGGGTTGGGTTTTAATCAGCTTCCTCTTCCTTTTCAATTGCTTGGACAGAGCATTTGCCTCCTATCCATAGTATTCAGCTTCCTACTTTTTGACCTGATCCTTCCATCTTTTGGTCAGCTGCTGAGATATTGGGTGCCTTCAGCTTCTTGGGCTGTTCCTGGATGTCCTCTCCAACCTCCTGCATTACTGGTCCTTCTGTCTCAGTCCCCTAGAAACTGCCACAGACTGAGCCTTTCCATGGCACCAGCATGTGCCCTCATTCCCCCAAATTTGTCCTGTCCTCATCTCTCTCTGTGCCTGCATATCCAGCACCACTGATCTTTGCCACACCAGCACCTTCTTCTCTCTCCGTTGCCCACCCTGCAGGACCAGCCACAGCCCCTGCTGTGTCTCCACCATCCTGGAGGAGCGGCTCTTCCCCATGAGCTCAGCTCAAGGTCCTTGGGCAGAGATCAGGCAGTCAGTGCATCACCGCAGCGTTACGTGGGGAACACAACTCACCTATCAGAGCACTGAAATTTCTGACATGAAAGCACATGACTCTGTCATCCCTGTCATTTTTTTTTCTGACAGTACCCTGGAGCTGTAAAGCAGCCACATCCAGGAACTCATTTGGCACCTAAGTACATTACCCCCTGTGGAGAAGATTAAATATCATCCTTGGGATTAAGTTTGACATTAAAAACAATCACTTTTGGTACCACAGGTTAAAAAGTGATTTTGTCCTGCCCCGACACACAGCTGATAAACCTGAGCAGGGAGTTTAGTGAGCAGCCAGTGGCAGCTTTCAGTGCCTTCACCTTCCCATGCTCAGAGGTGTGTGGACCAAGTGCTCCCATGGGAAAGGGTCCCATGGGCACTTACTTTGCATCGACTGAGCTCGGTGTCAAATACTGCAGCTGTATTACCCAGCAACGGCTGCTTTGTGTGATCTGTCACACTTGATGGGACAGGCACTTCCCAGTCAGACCGGGATGTGCAGCAGCATCAGATATTAGGACAGAAATCCATCAGCAAATCTTCGCTTGTCTCTTACAAATAAAAGTGTCTTCCATAAAGATGTGGCAAACAGATGGCTCCTCTCGCAGCAGTGAAGGACAGATGAGATTGGGGTGAGCAGACCCAACTGCTAATGCTTAATGCTGGCCCCGGGACGCTGAGCAGAGGCAGAGTCGGACATGACCCTCCTCCAGCCCCATGGCAGCAACCTCCTGCCCAACATCCAAATCCTGTAAGTTATGGTAGTCTTGGAAACTCTTTTGTCACTTACAGCAAGAACAAAACACCTCAACAAACCTCCATTATTATTTTTGATGCAATCCACCTACAGGCATGGTCCAGACAAGCTGGAGACCTGATACTCTCCTACCCAGAAATGGCATTCATGTATTCAGCACTAAAGCACAGCAGAGATTTCTCTCATTCCAGCCATGATTCAGGGATGCATTTTACTCCCTCCCTCCTCTTCCTTCTAATCCCAAGATCAGAGTATTTTTATGTAGCTCTCCTAGGCCACGGTTGTGTCTTGAACATAATATTGATCTTCTCTCTAGTTACCTCTTCGTGCCCAACCATGCTAAAGCCACAGCAGCTCCAATCTCCCTCGGGATGCAGGCACTGAGGCTGCTGGCCTGTTATTTAGTCTCACAAATTACAACCCCACAGCCCCTTTTGCCCATGGATGAAGGTCCCACTTCTGCTCTTACAAAAAAAATCCAGTCTCTGGGTATTTCAGTTGAATTTCAGTCTGCAGCCAAGTGAGATTTAACTGGATCAGGGTGTAATGCTAAACCAATCAGTCAGTAGACTGGAAAGATGTTATTTGCTATTTTTTTAAGATTGAGAATGTAAAATGTAAATAATCTGAAAAAAATATATCAGAAGCCCTGAAACTGCTTAACTCACAAATGAGTGCAGACTGAGTAAAGTAAGTGTGGCAAGGAAAAAGCACAACTCCCTGGGCAAACAACCTCCAGAGACAAATCAATAAGTTTTAAAGTGTGTATTGACCAGTAAGAAAAATAACTAAAAATTGAAAAATAGCTGGTCAATCAAATATTTAAAATAAGGATTTTCAGCTTCCTGATATAAAGTATCTTTAAACCCAGTGGCTTAAATATCTGCTACTGCAAAATGCCAGGTCAAATAACAGCCTGATGCTGGCAAGTGATTTCAGTATCTAGACTTTGCTTGTGTACAAGCAGCTGTTTTATTTTTTCCATGTGGAAATTCTTGATTTCTGAATATCCTTTTATATGAATAAGATCACATTTTTGCAGAGATTTTCTTTATTCTTTTATTAAAACCAAGGTGCAGTGAACCTCTGTTAATATCAGCCTTTTCCTCACTGCCCAGTTCTATTTCCTCTGCTTCAGATTAAAATGAATTTGTTAGGTAAAAGCCTCACTGACTGCAGTTTAGCCTTCAAGTCATTTTGTATATAAGATCTTCTCAGGGACATGGTTTAGTAGTGGACAGGTACGGTTGGACTCGATGATCTCAGAGGTCTTTTCCAAACAGATGATTCAATTGTTCTATGATCTGGAAAATCCATTTTGTTTGAGTGAACTCCCACTTGTCCAGGTGATGCTTGCTTGCACCCCCCTGGCAATAGTGCCTGGGCAGCCTTGCCAGACACCACACAGGTCCCTTTCTGACCCACCACTGGAGATTTATCTCCTGCCGAACCCATGGACTTTGCAATGAGGACGCTGTGAGCACGATCTGGAACCATCCACACAACACTGGATGTGGCATCCTTCCCTGAGTGTCAGGTTTGGCCCCTGAGCACTGAATTTGCAGCAAAACTTTAATTTTTTTCCCTCCAGTGCCTCCATTATTCATCACACTGAAATAAATACTCTGCAGGGAACCCCTGGAGGCCTCCAGGAAGCCTCCACAACCAAATGTTGGCTCCAACACAGAGATTAATATTTCTCTTCTTGCACAATGTGCAAGACTCAGGACCTTTCCTGGGATAATTTTGGACAGATACACTCAGGATCGGCTGCTCAACTCCATTCATGTCCCTCCACAGACACCTGTGTTGAAGCTGCATCAGAATCTGGGCAATGTCAGTGGTTGCTTAGGATTCTGGCAAAATTTTACTGTCGGAGCTGTTTTCATCTGGGCATGGATTTGGCCAAAATGCAGTAGCCTACAGGAGGCATAGACCTTTCCATGAATATTCCTGCCTGGGCTCTGCTGAATGTGTCATTCAGCCCAGCAAAGAAATTCTAAGTGTCAACTAAAGGCAATTTGAGGGTCCACCAACTCCTCTCAAGACATGGAGCTCACCTCACACCTTGTGTTTCCCAAGGCTGTCCCTTGGGGGTCCCCAGCAGGGACAAAGCACCACCCATGAGCCATGCCAGACTCCCCCACTCCCACATCCAGGACACTGGTCCCTCATGCCCAGGCAGGAGCCCAGCTCAGTGCTGTGGGGCAGCCTCACAGCTCCATACACGAAGGCAGTGCTGCATCATCCTACAAGTGATGCAGGCTGGCACGACTTCGCCTCCGTCAGGGTTTGTGTGCTCCTCTCACTGCACTGAGGGTCAAAGCAGAAACACCAGAACTGCCCCTCTACTCCGCTCTGGTGAGAACTGCCCTGTAGTACTGCATCCAGCTCTGGAGTCCTGGCACAGGAAGGATGTGGGTCTGTTGGAACAAGTCCAGAGGAGGTCACAAAGATGATCTGAGGGCTGGAGCTCTTCCCAGATGAGAACAGGCTGAGAGAGCTGGGGTTGTTCAACCTGGAGAAGAGAAGGCTCTGGGGAGACCTTAGAGCAGCCTCCCAGTACTGGAAGGGGCTCCAGGAAAGCCGGGGAGGGGCTCTTGGTCAAGGAACACAGGGATAGGATGAGGGGCAATGGTTTTACCTGCAAGAGGGGAGATTGAGATGAGAAGAAATATTCTTCTTAGGAAGAAATATTTTCTTGTGAGGGTGGTGAGGCCCTGGCACAGGTTCCCCAGAGAAGTGCTGGCTGCCCCATCCTTGGAGGTGTTCAAGGCCAGGTTGGGTGGGGCTTTGGGCAACCTGATCCAGTGGGAGGTGTCCCTGTCCGTGGCAGGAGGGGTGGAACAAGATGGGCCTTCTGACCCAAACCATTCCATGATTCTTTAAATACCATAATTTAGCCTGTTCCTACAAGGAGCCTGGGGAGATTTCCCCCAGCTTCTGGATGCTAAGAAGCCTTTTGCTGGACAAAAATAGAGCGTGGCACATTTCCACCACTCTGGGAAAATATTTGCAACGTTTACCATCCTACCTTTGAGTTCTGCTTCGAAGACACTGCCCTCAGAGCCCCATCAAGCGCCAGGGCTGCAATCACATCCTCCCCTTCCCTCCCCAGCATCTTCTTTTCTCCTCTAATTGCAAAGTTCATCTGGTGCCTGGTTTAGATCCCTCTTATATCTCCTTCAGCAGATTTCTGCAGGCAATAAGCCTTGTATTAGACATGGGATAAATCTGCAGGAAATCAGACTGAGAAAATTCAAAATTCAAAGAGACTAAGAGAAATTAAAAAAAAACCACCGTGCCTGGCAGGTGGAAAAATTTTGTTGCAAACACCATGTGGTTCTGTGTGTATATAACCCACTGGTTTAACTGCAGTGTATGTGTATATCTTAACATAAATGCATGCTAACAATGTAATGTGCTCACATATAGGGATCTGGTTGTCAATACAGTGGAGCCCAGGGCACCCAGCAGTTGTCAATAGGAAGGGATCCACTGGTGCAAATATTTCCACTGGGAAATGACACCATCAGCTCTCCTGACTCCCCGCTGCTGTCTCAAACCCAAACTCTTTCCTTGCAGGCTGTCCTGCTCCAGAGACCCTGGGAGAGCATCACCATTGGGGGAGAAAAGGGAGAAACTATATCACATGCATCACCACAAGCCTTGAGCAAACTGAGAGTCAACATCTTCGCTCATTAATTTTTTTGCCCTTGAGGTCCAGCCTTAAGGCTCTTATAACCTCCTGGACCTGCACAGGTCAGGGATGAGACTTGTCCCAAGGTAAAGGAGATTTTTGTCCCAGGATCCAGGCCCTCAGCCCAAGCACAGACCCTGTGGGGCTCAGACACAGCAGCAACAACCACCTGCGAGTCGCTTCACCAGCAGAAAAAGAAGGGAATGACTTTTGGTTTGTCCTTCCAAAATGCATTGATGAAAACAACATCAAGCTGGAGTGTTTGCTGTGCTCTGCATGGATCAGTGCCCCACGGTCGATGGCGTGCTTATAATTGAATGAGCCTGAGCCCTGTGCCAGAGCAACCTCGTGCTTTGCTCAGCCCCAGGGAACACACCCAGTGGGTGTCTGGGCCACCCAGCTCATCCCCTCCACCAGGGTACATATAACCTTCACTTTCCTGCAGCCTCAGAACAGCTCCAACCATGCTTTTCTAGTGGGGTTTTTAATACAATGTCTCTCTGTTTTCACAAACCCATGGCTTGGCTGGCAGAACTGGGGACACTGGGAGGAGACAGGCAGGTGGGCAGAGGCTCACAGATAGGCAGTGTGATCACAAAAAGTCATTTCCTTAGGAGAGAAACCACTGGAAAAAAAGACATTGTCATTGTTTATCTTCTTTCAGCAGGTTTAGGTTTTTTCATTGGCAAAAGTCAGCAATGCAGCAGCCAGCTTCATGAATACACAGATCTGTTTTGGCAACTACCAATTGGCAAAGAATGTGTTCGTGCAATCCCCAAATGGCTATTTCCCTGGGAATTTCTTGTTGTGAACAAGCCATTATTCATTAGAGAAAATACACACATTTGGACAAATAGTTCTTGCAGGCTTTTATTAGTAGAGGAAGCCTAGAGAGGGTCAGGCAGCCACTGCCATGGGATGGCCATGTGCCTCCCTGGATCACATTTCCAGTGTGGGACCTCCATCTATACACAATGCAGCAAAATGTTGCCGATGACACCAAGCTGTGTGGCACGATTGGCATCCTGGAGAGAAGGGATGCCATCCAGAGAGACCCTGACAGGCTTGAGAGGAGGACCTGAGCGAAGCTCAGGAAGTTCAACAAGGCCAAGCACAAGGTCCTGCACCTGGGTCGGGGCGATCCCAAGCTCAAACACAGGCTGGGTGGACAATGGATTGAGAGTAGCTCGGAAGAGAAGGACTTGGGGATGCTGATGGATGAGAAGCTCAATATGAGCCTGCAAAATGCACTTGCAGCCCAGAAAGCCAAGTGTATCCTGGGCTGCATCCAAATAAGTGTAACCAGCAGGTGAAGGGAGGTAATTCTGCCCCTCTACTCCGCTTCCGTGAGACCTCACTTGGAGTCCTGCATTCAGCTCTGGATTCCTCAGCACAAGAAGGACATGGATCTGTTAGAGCAAGTCCAGAGGAAGCCACAAAGATGATCCAAGGGCTGGAGCACCTCCCATATGAGGACAGGCTGAGAGATTTGGGGATGTTCAGCGTGGAGAAGAAAGGTCCCCAGGGAAACCTTAGAGCAGCCTTTCAGTACTGAAAGGGGGCTACAGGAAAGCTGGGAAGGGGCTCTGGATCAGGGAGTGCAGGGATAGGACAAGGCGGAATGGTTTTAACCTGTAAGACGGGAGATTTCATTTCAGGAAGAAAAGTTTTCCTGTGAGGGTGGTGAGGCACCAGCACAGGTTGCCCAGAGAAGAGGTGGATCCTTGGAAGTGTTCAAGGCCAGGCTGGGTGAGGCTTCAACCAACCTGATGCAGTGGGAGGTGTCGCTGCCCATGGCAGGGGGGTTGGAACTGGATGGGCTTTAGGGTTCCTTCCAACCCAAACCATTCTATGACTCTGAAAAGGACGTGTACCCAGCCCATGTACTTACATGCAATCACACAACACATGCACAGATGTCTGCAAAAAGGGCTGTGAAGGCAATCACTGTAAACCCAACACATCCACCTCTTACCACTCTCAAGTCTTTCCAGTTCTTCTGCTTGGATTCCAGGTCCATCAAAGTGTGTGTGATTACATCCTCCTGCAGTAAGGCTGCTCTCTTATGAAACATTTGCAACATCTACATTTGAGACTCAAAGCTCACCAGTGCAATTCATGGGGTCTTGAAAGTTGTGTGCACAGACAAGGGCAAACTGAGAAGGACAAATGTCAGTCCAGCACCAGTGGCCAGCACCTACCTGCAGGTAAATCCTACCCAAAAAGTTCCAGGCTGAGGCTTCCCATTATTGCCCCTGCAAGGCCCATCCAAGTCCTTGCACCGACCACGCAGCATAGAGAAAGAAATGCAACACTTGAGTCTTCCAAGCAATCATTTTACAGCTTTATCCAAGAGACAGGGAATGCTATGAAGCACAGAGCAGGGAGACGAGGCGCTCAAAGCCAGATATGATGGACAGCTTTTTATTTCCCAATGTTTTAATTTAACAAACTGCTACATTCCATAGTTACAGTATGAGGAGTTGTTCTTGTCCGAAATAGAAAACCACAAGAAAGCACAAGGACTGCTAATATCACTCTATGGAAGCAGTGCAGTCCAGAGAAACCTCACTTAGGGTGAACATCTGGCATAGGAGACACTTTAAAAACTCAGCAGCTGTTGAATGCAGGTGCATTTCATCAGGGCATCAGACAGGCTGGTTCCTCTCCTTGGAAATGGGGCTGTAGATGTCAAAGTGGTTGTGTCTACAATAAATTCTGGCTTGTGCTATCAGGAAAACCCAAAACAGATGTGGGCAACTAATCTTGTGCCAAGTTGAGGGATTATTATTGCTGCAGCAAAGTCACCATTGCAGCCCTGCCTTTGCATAGGGGCCACAGCTGTGTTAGCACTGTCACAACCCACCCCCCCACCTCAGGGGTTTGCAGCTCACCCAGCACAGAGGACGAGGAGGGCACTTCTCGGTTGCTTTTCTCATCCTGTCTCTTTCAAAAAATCTGCTTGTTTGGCAATGCAGAGGTACAGATTAAATCAGCAGAGCATTAAGAGACTGGAAGCTTCAGCTCCTACCTGAAACCCTCCTCCCCCTCCCTGCCTGCAATCTGATTTCAAGCAAACGAATCAAACTCCAGGAGTTGTACAGAGAATATTTTTAAGAGCCCAGTGCAAAGTCTGCTGGCCTTGGATGAGATGGGGAATTGCTGAATGACACTTGTGCTTTAAGGACATGCAGCAATTGCACTGATCCCAGGGGCACTGCAGAAAACCCTCTCCATGCTCCAAAGGCACCTTCACCGAGACCCATGGCTGATTTTGACTCCCCCTTGCCTCCCCACTAAGAACTAACATGAAAACACAGGGAGCCTCCAGGCTCTGGGGCAGTTGCCTAACCAAAACCAACTACTCAACCAAAACCTCCACTTCCACTGGACATCAGTTGGGATCTCTCTGCTGTGCTGAGTTGCTCAGAAAGTTGGGCAACAGCAGCCTTCTGCCAACCAGCAGCCTCCAACCAAGGCACCCTGGCTGGTGATGCTCAGAGACTGAGAGTGAAGCTGTACCAGAAGCAAAATCTTTGGGCAGCTCTTCTATCCCCTGAGGCCAGCTCCAGCACAAACCACAGAGCCAACACTGAACTATGCATTCAGATGGACCTCACTTTTGGCTACAGCTCTCCTGCTTGCCCAGTTTCTCTCACCACACTTGCTGCACAACCAATCTGATTTTACAACCATCTGTCAGCCCCACTTGCAGCAACGCTGATTTCCAGCATCCCAGCCACCCATTCCATGTCCTCACTGAGAGAAGCCAGACTCTTAAGGACACCAGGGCACCCAGCCCATGCACTAAAGCACTGCCTTTGTCATTCTGACTGGAAGCATTGCCTTTAATTGCTTAAGTTCATTATGTTGGGGAGGTAGAAGAAGAGAGACAGAGAAACTGATTGCCACTGTAGGAATTTAGTGTTTCCCACACTGTGGATTTATTAGCACAATGAAAAGCCACAGCACCTCCCTACCAGCCTTCCCAATCCATCAAACTGACAACCCATCCATAAAGCTCTTCCTGCACTGCCAGAGCTGAGGTACTTACACTCAGACCAGCAGCCTCGCCCAGCCACCCTTCCTCCTCCTGACCAGCCAGGAGCTCTGTGTTCTATTGATTACTTAAAACAACTTCTGTGCTACCACACACTGTGCAGACACAGTACCATTAACAGGAAAGCAAGAGGAGATTGTCCTTCACAGGCTGTCACTGCACAAAACCCTGCTGATGCCCAGATGCTTGGGTCTCACTGGTGCATCTGCTCTGTTCTGCAGTACCACTGGCAGCTCCTCTTCTCCAGTGTTATTTCATAGAATCATAGAATCGTTAAGGTTGGAAAAGAGCTCATCAGGTCCAGCCACCAGCCCAACACCACTATGTCTACTAAACCATGTCCTGAAGTGCCATGTCTACACCATTTGTGAACCCCTCCAGGAATGCTGACACCACCACTGCCCTGGGCAGCCTCTTCCAATGCTTCACCACTCTTTCAGTAAATATTTTTTTTCCTAACATCCAATCTAAACCTTCCTTGGCACAACTTGAGGCCATTTCCTCTCGTCCCACTTGTTACTTGGTCGTAGAGATCGAGTCTCTCTTTCAGGCTACAGTTGCATGCAAAGGACACAGCCAGCCCACCTGCCATCCTTTCTGCTCCAAGACTGACTCTCTCTTGCAGAGAGGCCAATGTCCTTTGTCACTGCTTATTCCCCATGCCTCCCTGGCTGGACAAGGGTAAAGCATTTCAAGAACACCTTGCAGCTGCCTATGTAGTCTTGTTTCCAGCCTCCTTAGTGCTGTACCTAGCAGATAAGCCTTTCTGGAGATGATCTCAAGCAAACTGGAACTGAGGAGAAGTCATTCCATCCCCATCAAGCCTTACCAGGAAAAATATACCCCAATTCCCAAAGCTGCAAGACAGCCAGCAATGCTCAACTGGACTGGTAACATCTCCTGACCACCTCCAAGCTCTAAGAGACTTATGAATGAGAAGGAATTAAGGAGAGATAAGTCTAGCAGGAAAACTTATTAGCTTGGACAGATCACTTGTTATGGAAGAAAGTGGTTCTAATTTTGGATAGGGACACCTGGATTTAACAGTGGGCTGCCAGTCAGTGCCTGTTAAAAGATGTGGGGCTGCTTTTAGCAAGGCAAAATTCTCCTGGTTAAAATTTCAGGAATGAAAAGGGAGAGATGCAAGCACTGTGCAGCTTGGCTGGGAAAGCCTGTCCTACAGGATTAGGGCATGAAAACTCCTCAAAATATTGATGGACCAGGTTCTACTGTGCTACCCCCAACCTGCTTCCCATGCACTCAGCAGGATGAACGTGTGAGGAACCACGCACAGCTCTTCGACTGGAAGACGAGCATCAGTAGCAGCATATAGCAGAGCAGAGGTTCTCCTGCCTGTTCTTTTCCAGATGATTCAGTAGATGTGTGGGTAAGGCCTACAGGAATGTACCTGGGCTCTGAAGAGCACTTCTTGTTCAGCAAAGAACATCATGTCTGATGACTTAATGCTCAGAGGAGGCCCTGACCCTCTCACGAGACAACTGAGCTTCAGGAGGATCGTCTGAAAATCCTCTCTACCTTGCAAACCCACTCACATGCCCATAAGACATTTGTTTACCATCATCTACATCTACCCTTTACAACCTGACAGGCCTTTTCACCTTTGCAAGGAAAAAATCCTGCCTGTGTCCCTCCTCAGACTCTCCTCCTTTCCAATTCTTCAAAGACTCAGTGGGATTTAATCTCAGTAGATGTGCAGTCTGGTTTTATTTGTATAACTGGGTCTCCTCTGGCAACATTGTTCCTCATACAAAGGGTGATTCTCCACAAAACAATGATTCCCACCTCAGAAACATGGATGTTTTGCATAAATGTCAGACTGAGGCCATGTCACAATTGGAAGCAAAGACAAAGTAATGCAGCCCTTTTTCTAGCTATTTTGACAGCGTTTCTGTGCAAAGCACCTTTAGTTTGCCCTGCTCTGTTCCAGTAACATCTCAGACTCTGGCTGTCTCCCTCTGCAACCCAGTGCTAGTAGGCAGCACAGCAGCTTGCCCTCACCCCGTGCCAACCTTGGGCTTCACTTTCACAACCTTCTGAAGCCATCGTCCTACAGCACCACCTTTTCCCCCAGGGCCAAGGGTTCCCAGTGTGACCGTTTCTTTTCCACATAGCAGACATCTCTACAGCTGTGGCTGCCACTGCTTTCCAATTATTAGCCACAAATCCCTCAACACCAACAGCCACTTGCTCAGCAGCCTGTGGTGCCTTTCTGCATTTGGTGGTCTGGAGATAAGATGCATCCAAATCCCCCAAAGTGGATCAGATCCCCCCCCCCTTGAAAGCTGCGTGTGCTGTTCACACAGCTTTCAGAGGCTCAAAACGTGATTTCCAGTGGGGAAAGGAGACAGATGCTCTACTTTCATCTCTATGTGACTGCAGCCTTGTGAGAGATGAACCCAGAACAAACGTTCTTCAAAAAGAAGGCAGAAGCTGAAGAAACCTCTGACCTGCCTCTTCTCTTACCAACTTGCACAATGAACAAAAGCTAAGAGATCCATGCAAGGCTACCCATCAGTAGGTGAGAACTGGTATTTATTGTGCTGTAACAGACAGTGCTGGTTGCAAATGGACTAAGATTTCTTTGTTGTGAATCAAGTGTTGAGGCCATTCCTGTGTGTCTCCAAGAAGCATGGAGCAGAGCTGAAGGAAGAAAGAAGGGGTGAGAGTTGGGGACCCAGGTGCAGAAATGTGCTTCAAACTGTACCAACAACACTGTACACGGGCACTTCTCAGGTGGCAAGGAATACAGTTCAAGTGAATAACTCATTAATTAAGCAGAGCAGCTAATCTTAGCACTAATGAACTCTAGCTCGGGCAATGTAACATTTAAACTTAATAAATTGGACAGAAGTCATTCACAGTAAAGATTTCCATTCCCAGGTTAGGTGAGAGCTATTGTTATGATTAGATTACTGCCAGCCAGGACCAAAACAGTACACCGGGGTAATAGGAAAATAATCATCCACATGGATCAGCTCCAGCTGTAACAAGACGCGCTGTGGATCTGAATGAGGCGCCGGGTGCAAATGTGAAATCTCACTACTGTATCAAAACAAAGATCACTGCGTGGTACACGTAGAGCACAGCATGCCGTGTGGCCAGGACAGCACCCACCACTGCCCCGGGGGCTCGGGGAGGCGGAGAGCAGCGATGCAGCAGGAAGTCCCTTGTTCTTTTTCTCCCCCTCCCTCTTTTCTAAAAGTCAGAGGCTATCACCAGGGCACTGCAGTACAATTCAGAATTCATCTTCAGAGCTGTCAGCTAAGAGCATGACTCGGTCTTGCATGCTGTTAAATTCCCTCTGCTGTGGGAGGAAAAGAAACATTGAAGAGCCCCACGTGCAAAAAAGAAATGAAGAACATTCGGATCCCCCCTGAACTGTAACCAAGAGATCCTGGGCACTTCAACCCAGACAAACCATAACCAGGCTGCGTTCTCTTTACAGCCAACAGGAGAGGGAGAGGGATTGGAGTTTTCCTTTGCAGTAGCCATACCTTTCTTTTGTGTCTCTTTGAGCCACTTCTCCTTCGACGATTCATAATCTTAATGCTGTAGAGTGCTCCTAGGATAAAGAGGGCCCCGGCTATTCCGACTCCTACAGGAACCAGCATCCCTGACATGTATCCTGCCTATGCAGAAAAGAGAGAAGCAGAGTAGCACTCATAAGACCATCCTTTCAGAGTCATTTTTCAGCACTCTAGGATTGCAATATACCCCTATGCTGCTTCCATCGAGATTTGTTGTATTTGAGTCCCAACCACCCACCTGTGTAGGATGAGCCCTGCTTCCAGGACAACTAAACAATCCCCCAACCAGCTCTACTCCAGGACCGAGTCAGTAACCACCAGAGCTCACTACCCATCAGCTTTTGCTAACAGATCCTTCCCTGTGATAGCTGAGACACTGCAGCATTCATCTGCAATTGGGAGAGGAAACAATTTTAGGGCAGAGTTGTAAGTGTACGTTAACACGAGTGCACGTGGGACAGAAAACCTCGACCTCCGAGGGCAGACGATCTTGAGCCACAACAAAGACCTGTGCTGAGCCAAACAGCTTCACTACACACCGTGCAGAGTAGGCTGAGTGTTGCTCTGAGCTCCCCAGGTACTGCCAGCATAAACCAAGGCATGGAAATATGTCTGGCCGTGTGCAACACAGCTCAACCTGGAGAGCCAAGAGATGCTGTTATGTTTTTTTGCATGAATCTGGACTAGCAGCTGCCCATGGCACTCTGTATCACCCTGCAGCCCTCAGGGTGGCAGGAGCAGGCAGAGGAGAGCATGGTGCAGGCAGAAGAACCACTGTATAAGAGGCAAAAGAGCAGACAGCAGCCGGGAGGTGGTCAGAATGGGTGAGGAGCTATTTTCAGGGAACCACACTGTGAAGCAGAGATGTCGACCTCTGTCATGGAAGGTGAATGGGAAAGGCATCCAGCATCTCCTGGCCAGCTCTGATTGCTGGAGTGTGTCTTACTAAACCATGTCCCTCAGAAACTCATCTACCCATCTTTTAAACACCTCCAGGGATGAGGACTCAACCACCTCCCTGGGCAGCCTCTGCCAGTGCCTGAGAACCCCTTCAGTGAAGGAATTTTTCCTGATTCTCTAATCTCCCAGGTGCAACTTGTGGCCATTTCCTCTCAGCCTATTACTTGTCACTTGGGAGAAGAGACCAACAGCCACCTCACCACAACCTCCTTTCAGGCAGTTGTAGACAGTGATGAGGTCTCCCCTCAGCCTCCTCTTCTGCAAGCTAAACAACCCCAGGTGCCTCAGCCACTCCTCGTAGGCTTGCAACTACTCAACCAGCTGCTTAGAACCACTCGTCCTCATCTGCATTCCCAAACTGCAACACAACCCACGCTTTACACCACAATTGCTTTTCTGCCATGACCCACGGAGTGGGGGAAAAAGGCCCTCCCTACTCAGCATGTGCTGCCCTGGGGTCGTATGCTTACCTGGAGAATGAAAGTAACTGCTTTCATCTAGGGCAGATACAATGCTAACAAGGGCTGGTTTGCTCTCCCAAAACCCTCCAGATCCTACTTGGCGCTTTAAACAGTAACAACTTTGTGCCTGGATCCCAGGGCGTAAGGGATCTCCAGCGGCCTCGTACAGGCTCCCTGAATGCCCTCCCAGAAAACCCAGCCCTGCTCAGCACCCATGCTTGGAGCGGGCCTGCGTGCCTGCACCCCAGATCCCAAAAAAGGAGGTTAGTGAGAACACAGCTAAGAGACTGTATCTCTGCGAGACAATTAAGGTGCCTTAATTGGGTGACCTAATTAGTGCAGCGTGGATTTTTCTATTTCTGGAACTTTGCTGCTGGCACAGGCAGCAAGGGGAGACCAGAAATTGCTTTTAGCTGCTGCCCAGCTGAGTTTCCATATTAGAAATCATTGGTTTTAATACGGTGAACTCTCCAGCGCACTCGTGAGCCTTTATCATGCCTGGCCAGGCCACACCTTTTTACAGGCTTCCCCCAACACATGAACCAAAGATTTTTACCCCAAAAGACTGCAATGTGAAACAGATCCAGAAGGACCTGTTGTCCCAGCCCTTCTGTGTCACACAGTCCAGCTCAAGAGGGCTTCTACACTTGCCCCATAAGCTACCTCATTTCACAGGCAGCTCCAAAGCCACGTTTTTACCCCTTGCCCATGGGGAAGATGCAGCTTCTTTACAGATCCTAAGGATGCTTTTAATACACTCAATTCATGACCACGCTCTTCCTGGCTCCACTGGACTTTGAGATAACAGCAACAGAATACTCCAGAGGAACCTGGTTATTCAGCATACCAACTGCAATATTTGCACAGTGTTTGCAGAACACTAGATAGAAATCTGTCACTGATCTGTGCTCCTGGTCCCACACTCCCTACCCTCTTCCCTTCCCCAGCAGGGCAGCCCTAATGGACACAGGAGGACACCACTCTCTGGGATGGGGCCATCATGTGCCAGGATACTCTTTCTGGATGGTGGGATTGTAAAATAGAGAGGACAGGGCTCTGCCAAGAGGAAATGAGAGGGGCAAATATTACGACTGGTGCTGATGCACTCTAAAAGGAAAAGGAAGAAACAGGATGAGCAGGTTTATTTGGGAGTGATTTGCTTCACCAGCATTTGATTGGGGTTTGGGGAGTGTTTTTTGTTGGGCTTTTCTAAAGGAAAACGTGACCAAGGTGAAAGATTTGCCTCCATATCTGTCATTCCCCACAGGAGGGAGATGGCTCAGGGTCAAGTGTCTCTTTCAAGTGCACAACAGCAGATCCCCAGTTACAGCAATGGCCACTGCCATGCAGTCCAACATCTGCCTGAAAGAGGTTCAGAATCTACAGAGCAACTCTGTGGGAGCCTGGAACACGCAGCTCGCTCTGCAATGGGGAAGGACAGAGAGAGCCAAAAAGGTGCCAAGAGGAAAGAAGTGAAAGCTATGGCTTCAGTGAGAAGATCCCTGGTGGCCCTGAGCTTGTGTTGTGCCTGGCTGGGGTAGGGCTGGCATGAGCAGGTGACCCGTGCATGCTTCATTCACTCAACCAATCTTGGTGTCTGCTTTTTACCTTCATCGGGAAAACCATTCTCTGTCCTTTCAGCATTCGCTCTGGCTGAATCCCAGGCCAAGGTGCTCTGCTATGAGCATAGATCACACTAGACATGCTTCCTTCCTATTGTAGGTAGAAAAGCAATTCAACAAGGGCTAGGCAGGAACCCACCTTAAGCCCTTCCAGTCCCTCGTCCTGGACAACAGATACTCAGATCCCATCTCTCTGTTCAGACTTGATGGTAAGGTGCTGCTGAACTGTGGTGAGAATGATGTGGGGAAGGCTCTGCTCGTTGGGTGACAATCTGCTTAAGCTTAGAGATGTATTTACAGCAGCTCGAGTTTCCTATCGAGTCATTATTCCTCGTGGTGTTTTTTTCTTTATCTATTAAGTCTGATCCTGTTCAAGAATTTTCAACCCATGTTGAGGCACAGAATATCCTTGCCTTAAAACACTGTCACTTCATTTCTAGCTTCTTGGCTTTGCTGTCATCAAGACAACACTTGGAAGGTTTCACAACTGTTTCAAAATGTTAATATTTGGTCTAGGGCAGCAGAGTCTAAAAAGCCGTCACTGCCTGTGGCTGGTACAACTCTTGATTCCATGTACCACCACCCTGTAACATCAGGGAGAAAAGATCAGGGTCTGTTATCTTTTCAGTCTTCTTGTGTTTGCTTTTTCCTTCCAGAAATTTGCAGCTCTTTTTGCATATGGAGGCAGGACAGGTCTCATCCAGAGGCAGGGCATGCAGCCTCACACTCTCCTGCAGCAGGGAACCAGAACCAAGTGCAGGACTTACAGAAAAGAGGTGGAGGTAAGTTAGAAGGCAATAAAAAAGAGTAACTTGGGTAGCCCAAAGAGAAGGTCATTTTCCAGCACAGAGAAGTCTATAATTACCCCTGTCCCTCTTTCTGCTCAAAGCTACTACAGGGATGTACTATGGATTTACACCATTATATACAACTGCAGCATCTGGTTCACTGCCTCCCAGAGAAAATTTTAAGCCTCTCCTCAATTATCTTTGTAGAGATAACAAACTGCACTGACAAGAGTTTATTCCTGCAAGTAAAAATATTTTTGCTTTTGAAGTAATTGAAATACTGAGCCTCCTACCTTATCTTTCAGCTTCTCCATCCAGCTTCTCACTGAAAAATAAGACAAAAAAGCTGTAATCATGTTACTGATGTTATATTAATTAGTAACAAATGATAATAATAGAATTAAAAGACATTAATTAATCTGACAAGCTGATAATTCTTGTCATTAGATTTCCTCTCTTCTCATTCATGAAAAAGAACAAGTGCAGCAAATCAACACGAGAAACTCTTCAAGCGAGATGGCAGGCAAGAAGCTTGCTTTTGCCTATGCAATTCATATATTTGGACTGATTAGAAAAAGAAGAAAAACAGTATTTCAGATTGTGGAGTTTTATCCAGCACTTCTCATATATATACTGGGATGTCTGACAAGGAGAAAATCTTACAGCATGGCGACCCTCTTCCACTGGCCTTCCACACATGGATTTTCTTCCCTCTATTTCATAGAATCATGGGATATCCTGAGTTAGAAGGGACCCACAAGTCCAACTGCTGTTGCTGCACAGGAAAACCCCAACACTCACACCATGTGTCTGAAGGCGTCGTCAAAATGCTTCTTCAATATTGTCAGTCTTGGTGCTGTGACTGCTTCCCTGGGGAGCTGTTCCAGCGCTCCACCACCCTGGCACATCTTCCTGCCATTCCCCTGCCCTTCTCTGGTCATGAGAGAGGAGATCAGCACCTGCTCCTCCTCCTCCCCTTGTGAGGAAGCAGTAAAATGAGACGAGGTCTCCCCTCAGTCTCCTCTTCTCCAGGCTGAACAGACCAAGTGACTTCAGCCGCTCCTCATACATCTTCCCCTCTAAAACCTTCACCAACTTTGTGGCCTCCTCTGGACACTCTCCAGTAGCTTTAGACTCTTTTTATCCTGTGATGCCTAAAACTGCACACAGTACTCAAATAGCATTGCCTTAAAAAGTGTTATTCCCTGTCTTTCACTCCTTTGATTTTCTGGAAGCAGCCACTGCCTGCTCTGGGAAATCACCAGGTAATGCGAAAGGACCAGGATAGAACTGGAGGTGCTAATTCACTAAACCAAGCACTTTTAGCCATCACAGAGACTTTATTTCTTAACAGTTCATGTAATTCCCACGGAATATGATATCCAAGAATTAAAAGTCTTTAATGGCATGTACTTTGGGATGAAATACTCAGCTAATCTCAAAGAACTGCAGGCGCTTAGCAGCGGGTGCACGACTCATTAACTCCACAGGCGACCGGATTCATCTGCACTGCACCAAAGGCAAAATGCTCAGCCTCTGAGAGATCCACTAATGTTTGAATGAATTCCTGCTCACAGGCAACAGGCAAGAAAACAGTTAAATGTCAGGTATTTTTCAGAGTTCAACAACTGTGTTTTAAGCCCTGGTCGAGGATCCCTGTTTCTCCAGGAGGATAAAGCTACAGGCATAATGGGATTCTTGGATGTACCAGTGTCCTTCTGAGGGATATTTCTCCCAGGATACATTAGATCCCAAATGTAACACAGTGTTTATGGAGTGAGGCCCTATTTCCAAGCCTGCTTTCTTATAGAAACTCCCTTCAAAGCTTGCATTGGCACTATTAGTGTCTGCACATGCACACATAGCACTCAGGGTAACCACCCTTCTGACGTGAGAGCCTTACTGTGGGTGAGGAGGATGCAGCAGCAGGGCCATCAGTAAATGGCCTTTTTATATCTCAGATGCAGTAAGAAGCCAGGCAAGGATTAGATTGGATATTAGAAAAAAATGCAGGATTCCAAACTACCCAGAATTGGAAAAAAGTGTGAGACAGGCACAGGAGTACACGTGCAAGCTCATCTATCTTTGACAGCTGGCTAAGAAATAAAATTAATTATCCAGGAGACATAATCAGACACCCACAGCACTAGAAGAAGACAAGACATCTACTGTTATCAACTTTTCCCAGCATCATTCTTGACGTGCATGGACTAAGCCATTATAAACTCAGTTTATGGAGGTTCCATCACCATCATCCTCTGCCAGTCCAAGTCTGTATGCCTTGAATTGAAGTCCTGGGGAATGAGAGGAAGGAAATGTATGGTTCCCCTGAGCTACTTTTCTCAGCTGGTTTTCTATACGTAACACTAAAACAAACACTAGGTGTAAACATCACTTAAGACTTTCAAGGAGAGCCCCTTTGCCTCTGCCTTGCTGACAGCTATGGGAGAGACTAAACACTGGGAAAATTCTGCTTAAAAACACCCAAATATTGCAAACCAAAGGAATTAATCTGAAAATTCTTGCCAAATAACCTTGTTATGACTCTCATGTTTAATGATGCTGTTGTGTTGTATCCCAGGAGGAGCAGTGACTGTGACTCACAGTCACACAGTAAGAGCCACAGATTCCAAGCCACAGCGCACGTTTTGAAGCTTTGGACTGATGTCACAGCATCACAGAATCACAGAATGGTTTGGGTTGGAAGGGACCTTAAAGATCAGCTAGTTCCAACCCTCCTGTCATGGGCAGGGACACCTCCCACTGGATCAGGGTGCTCAAAGCTTCATCCAGCCTGGCCTTGAACACCTCCAGGGATGGAACAGCCACAACTTCCCTGGGCAATCTGTGCCAGGTCCTCCCCGCCCTCACAGAAAAACATTTCTTCCTAACATCTTCCTGATCTAAATCTCCCCTCTTTCAGCTTAAAACTGTTCCCCCTCATCCTACCCCTGCACTCCCTGATAAAGAGCCCCTCCCCTGCTTTCCAGTAGCCCCCTTTAAGTACTGGAAGGCTGCTCTAAGGCCTCCCCAGACACCTTATGTCCTCCATGCACATCCAGACAGCTACACGAATACATACGGTGCGTGCACGCAGCCATCCAAAGCAGCTGTGATGCTCAGCTGGCCCCAAGACAAGCTAAGCACAAAGCCTATTTTTACATGTCTTTCACAATAACTATGTGGGATCAGTGATCTCATCAATAGTTGACCCATTTTCTTGCAGCTGAACAACAACAGTGCCTCTACAGCAGCAATTAAATCCAGTGTATTTCTGACAAGTCATAGGCGGGTGCTGATCTAATAACACTCCATTACCTATTTCCAGTGAACACAAATTCTGGCTTCATTCCCCTCTGCTCCACAAAGTGACAGCAGCACGTCTGTTGGGACCCACCAACACTACTGTGCAAATTTTTATTTGCTATTTATACAAATGCTTATTATTAAAACTGACCTTGTTTTCAGCCATGTAGAGTATGTCAGACGCCTTTGTGATTTAGCCTAAGCCACAGAAAAAAACCAACACAACATGATGTCTTTTTTTCTCTGGAGGTCTTCAAGGCCAGGCTGGATGAGGCTTTGAGCAGCTTGATCCAGTGGGAGGCGTCCCTTCCTGTGGCAGGGGGGTTGGAACTGCATGATTTTTAATGGCCCTTCCAACCCAAATCATTCTATGATATGTTATGATTCCATGATTTCTCCTAGACTGGACACTTCCCCAAGAGATGCTCTAATGCAGCTGCAAGCCAGCTGGCTGAGTGACAGCCTCTGACCTATGCTAGAGCAAAATAATGGTCCAAGCTGTGGGAGATTAAGGCAGCAGGAGGTCAAAAACCTGTCTGGCTGGACTGCACCGGCGCGTGGCAGCAGCAGGTCCAGCTCTCCTGAGCATGGAATAGAGAGCACGGAGCAGCCACAGCCATGGTCCCAGGCACTCCAGTGCTGCTGTCAGCCAGGCTGGGGCTGTAACAAGTCAAGGAGCACTGGATCACCATGAATTACAAACACTTCATCACTAATGGACAAAACTGGTTTAACACCTTTGAGAAAATGACAAGACTGTGTTGTTAAAATCGAGCGCTTACTGCTATAATTATTTACCCACATGCAGACACCATGAGGTGTGGGTAGGAGATAAAGCACTTTTTCAAGTCAGAATTGATATCTATGCTAAATGTCTACCATCAATTAATTGTGGACTTCAGACTCGAATTATGCATCATTATCCATAATTAATATTCTGACTTTGGAAGAGGAACATTGTGGATGGTGGATGGCACCTTCTCATAAAAATGCAATGCTCTGAACACACTAGGTGACTTGCCAAGGAGGCCAAGCAAATAATTAGTAACAAATACTCTAGTCCATGTATTTTCCATTATCTTTGGGGTTTTTTTCTCCTTCCTCGATCACTGAATGTCTAGAACAAATGAAATAGTCTCTGGGTGTGAAATTATCATACTAACAAGTGTCTGCAGTGCTGGCTCGTCTTCCATGGCATTTTAAGGATGGTGACTAGTTCAAACTCTCTGCATCAGTTTAACTTTGATCCCTTGATTTCATGGGGACTTGAGTTAGATGAGTGCAGAGCACTTCTGAAAATTACATACATAATCTGACATTCCCTCAGTGATTTATATAATGTCTGCATCTCTGCAAATTAATTTTAGATAACGTATAGCTTAAGATTAAGCAGGTCAGGAGCACGGAGTGTCTGGCATTGCCGGCAGATGAATTCAGACAGTTACAGATGCACCCTGCTATTTTTAGTCTTTTTTACCCAGCTTTCCCCTTAAAAGCAGGCAGACAGCTACTAAGAAGCCACAGTGCCAACTAAAGAAATTAGGCTAATTTGCAGAGGTAAGGAGGAGTCTGTGGTGCCTGCTTAGCCCTTCCTTGGAGGAACCTGGTCCAAAGGGACAGTCAAAAAGACCCTTGAGCAAAACCTTCTGCTAGTTCAGGTTTTGCCAAACGCAGGCTGAAAGGCTCAGGAGGGGGCAACAGGTGACATCTGGAAGTCTGTGGTGTGGCCATCACCCAACATCTCCTTTCACCACTGGACTCTTCAGTGCTATAAATCCAAATCAACCCTCCTGGGAGACGGCTCCTGTGTTTCCATCCCTCTCCTTTCCCCTGTGTCCTACAGCTTTCCATCCCCTACAAGAACAGATTCAGTCAGCTTTCTCAAGTTGCTCATTTGTTTTTTGGTTTTTTTCTCTCTACAAAGGGGGTGATCAGAAGTAATTTACAATGAAGAATCAAAGGAGAAGAGGTTTGGAAGCTGCCTCCACGTTCAGCTGGAAAGATCCTCTAACAATGAAGTATTTGCATGATTTATATCGGGGGAAATCCAGTATTTGTCACCTCTGACCAAAGAAAATTAAATTAGCATAGCATAGCCATATCCACTGCAAAAAAACCACAGTCTGACACTGTCCTCCTAGGGAAGAGCATGACCTCTTGATGCTCTGCCCAGGGACCTTGCAGCATCCTCAGTTATGGCCCTGCAAAGTCTTGCTACAAACAACTCCTCTGAAAGGAGAGAGAATGTTAACTGAAAGCAAAGATCTGGAAAGAGGACACAAAACATTTACTACACAGTAATTCCCATGGCCACTGTGCATCTTCAGCATGGAAAAAAACAGCTCCACTTGTACTGTTATTAGTGCTGTGCTCTCATTGCCTGAATCCTTATCAGGGCCCTTCATTCACAACCTCACTTCTTGTTGCTCTTAAAAGACTGTCCACCTTCAAAGATCTTTACTGGTCAGGTCTCTGAACCCCCTTTAGTTCTGGAAGCTGCAGGTTGCTGGGTGCTAGAGCCAGGCTCTGCCTTTAAGCCTCACTGTTACACATCATCAAATCTCTCACTAAAGGCTCTTCCCCAATTCCCTCCCCACCCTGTCTGAAATCAGGAGCACAAATCCTCTGGGCTTCATGCTTTGCCAACTTCTAGTAATCCTAATAGCTTAATTATCCACTCTGATGCGATGATAAAGATGCTTAATAATTCTGTTCACTTCTCATTCATTCTCTCCCTTCTCAGATAAGAAAATGCTAACACTTTATCTTCTGGTGGAGATTCTGATCAATAATTCATGCCCTTCTGTCATCAGTTCTGTCTCTCCCTTCCCCTCTTGTATACCCTGCTGCTTTATCATGTCACTTTCATTTCATTTTATCACATTGTTTTAATTATATTCTTGGTTTTAATCATGATCTAAAACAATTCTGGTTTTCCATGGCAAAACCAGCACATTA
The DNA here is from genome assembly GCA_033558185.1 of Dromococcyx pavoninus. Classification (NCBI taxonomy): domain Eukaryota; kingdom Metazoa; phylum Chordata; class Aves; order Cuculiformes; family Neomorphidae; genus Dromococcyx; species Dromococcyx pavoninus. Next base: position 251,052 of record JAUMJL010000837.1, read on the forward strand.
TCTCTCTGACCCGTGCATTTCACTGTATTTTCAAATCCAGCATTTACATCTTCATTCCAGAACTTCATCTTCATACAGATCTGTACACCCAGCACCTTCTCTTTTAACAGTTCTCCACCATGACCACCAGATCAGTGGTGAAAATGTGGCACTCAAGCTGCTATACACTCTCAAAGGGGCAGAGAAAAGGACTGAGGAATGTTTTATGGTTAAGTTTGAGTGACTTGACAACATCATCTGTAATTCCCCAAATGCAATAGGCTGAGACTGCTGCACTGAACTTTATTTAGAGAAATCAGAAAACATCAGTCACCCCTATATGCTCAGGGCATCCAAAGATTTTGATCTAGCAGCTACTGTTAGTTGCTTTCCTGTCTGTTTGAAATCAGAGATATCCCTATCTCCGGAACCGGAGAAGCTGTTTAAGGACAAAGTCCCCACCACAAGAGATCTGTGCATCTGACAAGATGCAGGAGGCAACGAAGGATGGAGCCAAGGAGAAAGCTCAGCAACTCTTTTTAAGCACTGGCAATGCCTTCAGTGGATGTTGGGTTTGCTCTGCTTTCCTCCAGGCAAGACAAGGTCTTTGTCCCATGCACAGCTACAGTTGTTTTAAGGCAGGAAAAAGTTGTCTTGGCATATTTATAAGAGAGTGGAAATTGTAAATATGTAGTGAGGAGGCTGTATGTCATGAAACAACTGCACCTTGCAGCTGATGCAGCTCAGCTCAGCTCTGCCATTCACCTCTTCCATGCTTGCCCATTACTCTGCTCTTCCTGTTCGCTTTTCCCACCTCGAAATGGTCATGGTTTGTTGTTGCTTCTGGTTAGGGCTAACAACTGCTGATAGTCAGGAGGACTAAACTGTGTCCTTGATGTTTAGACTTTGCAAGAGGCCCCCTGCCACAGCAGCTACCTGTAAGGACATTACTGTCTTCCAAAGAGCCTTTCCAACCTCTGTCACACACATTAGATTTGCTATAGTTGGTTTTCCTCTTGCCTTCACTTACACGCACAATTTCCAAGCTGTATTCTGTGTTCCAGTAAAGGAGAGCTGGTTAAAGTGTTTAAAATGAGATAAGATCTATTACTTTAAATCACTCTATCTACACCAAGCGATTTGCCTTATTACATTACAGATTCCATCCCTCTCTCTTGCACACAAGACTTTCCTTTAAATGAGACGAGTGAAAATGATTTTGCAGAAATGGTCTGTGCTTCATCTGCTCACCTCTGACAAGTTAATGGCACAAGGCTGCATCGGCTCCTTTTCCTTAAAAAACACAATTGCCAATTTAGTTACTAGCACAAATCAAAAATACAAAAAATGGCATTTGGCTGGAAGGCAGCGTATTTTTAATTCCAATAGAAATACTACACCTACTTGACGGGAATTTTGATGAATGCATTCCCCCTCCATGCCCAGCTCAAGAAGACTTGAAGAGCCTGACAACCAAACAAACATCAAACTGAAAATTACCTTTTAGTTGTTTGAAAAAAAATTTGGTTGAGTGAATTTGGAAATAAAAGAGTGAACTTTAATAGATAGCATGCAACTGGCTGCTTTATTAAGTGTACTGACTACAACCCCTTCCCTGTCCGCCCAGCTAAAACCCAAGCCTGGTTGCACAATGCCACTCGCCATGACATATCCAAACCTCTTCAGAGAGAAAGGGAAATGGGGAAGAACTCACCACACTCGCCCAGAAAGCAGAAGATAAAATGGGATTCTTAACCCCTTCCCTGACCTTACCAATCCTTTTGACATTGCCTTCTCCATTGCATTAGGCCAGGTTTCTCGTTTTCCTTTTCCCTTGCACTTTTTAAGATGTTTTCCACCTGGATCTGCCCACACCAAGTAGCCACTTGCTGAGCTTCTGCCTTTGCATTTCTCTGTAAATTCAGTTCTTCTGCAGAGACTTGAAAGCACTTGTTGTCATTAGTAAACTATTTATTTCTCCCTAAGTGATCCCAGACAGGCACACGATGTTAAAACAAAGCCGAGGTAGAAAAACTCTCGCTGTCCTAGGACTAAAAGGCATCAGCAGGACATTGTTGTGGATGAGCTTCAAAATTTGTTGTACAATTAAACATTGATGGAGCTGCTCGAGTGTGTCCAGAGGAGGGCAACGAGGCTGGGGAAGGGGCTGGAGAAAAAGTCTCATGAGGAGCGGCTCAGGGAACTGGAGCTGTTTAGCCTGGAGAGGAGGCTGAGGGGAGACCTTATCACTGTCTACAACTGCCTGAAAGGAGGTTGTAGTGAGGTGGGTGCTGGTCTCTTCTCCCAGGTAACAAGTGAAAGGAGCAGAGGAAGTGGCCTCAAGTTGCACCAGGGGAGGTTTCGATTGGATATTAGGAAATTTTTCTTTAGTGCAAGAAGTGAAGCATTGGAACAGCCTGCCCAGGGCAGTGGTGGAGTCTTGCTCCCTGGAGGTGCTTAAAATTCGTTTAGCCGTGGCACTTTGGAACACGATTTAGTAGCCACAGTGGTGTAGGACTGAAAGTTGGACTGGATGACCTCAGAGGTCTTTTCCAACTTTAATCCTTCTAAGATATATTTAATCACACAGTATCCAAATGCTGTTTGCATTCTGGGAGTGGAAAACCAAACCTTGCTTATGGAAATGGCAGTGCCTCTACCACAGCACACGCTGGACCAGAATCCCTTCTGCCCTGCCCTGGCACAGCTCCTAGAGGAACACACCCAATAATCCACCTTCCTTTAGCTAATGGGTTTTCTTCAGTACTGAAACTGCTCATATACACCAGCTTTCATTCATGACATTATTGCAGTGTCCATATGAGAAATACAAAGCAGTACTACAAACTGAACTGGGATGTATTGGCTGCTAAGCATCTCTGTCACTTGTAGCCAGCCTTCCTTCTCTTTAAAATGCACGTCCTCATCTGAAAGGGAAAAACTGCAGCACTTCAGGTATATTCCATCCAACTTCAGGCACTTATCTGAGATGCCCAAATTAAAAGTCTATCTACCTTCAACTTCCAGAGTCACTGAAAGAGACCACCACCAGCACAATATCATCCACCCCACTCCAGGTCAGATTTTAACTCTGAAGAAGCCCTTCTCTTCTGCTGAATACAGAGAACTGAGCAGCTCTGATGCCAAATTGCCTGGATGTTTTCAAATAGAAAGTTTCACTTGAAAGCAGTGCAAAGCATGAGACAAGATGGGTGATACAGAAGGAGGAAGCAGAAAGGTGGTGAAGCTGGAGGACCTAGAATGGAGCACACAAAAGGCTACTATTGACACATATTGTGATTTATTGCCATCTTGATTCCTGCTCTGACTGCTATTATCTGCTGTCCCTCCCTCTGTAGTCCAGCCCCTGCAGCATTAGTCTTACTAAACAAGGACAAAAAAAGAAATACCTTAAAATCTCCTATAAATACATAAAATGCAACAGCCACTCTACAACATAAATGTGCCACGACTACAAGATCTAATATCTTGAGGCTACAAACAAACATAGTGTTGTCTCATAGGCAATGATCAAAATCTCCACCCAAAACTCCAACATCTGGTTCCCCTTGGCTGAGTCACAACAGACACCAAACTCTGATTTGGGTCTCAAGGGCTTCCAAGCTTGCCAGAAGGTCTTCACACTGCATTTCTTCTTCAGCTACTCTCTAAGGGAAGCAGCACGCACAAAGCAAGGTAGCGCTTTCATGGCAGTTTTGGGTTCATCTTGTTGCTCACTGCAGATTTTGAATCCATTCTCTGGGTTACGGAGTCCAGGTTAATACCACACACCTGGAAACTGCAGTGAGCAAGGAGGGCACCTGCACAAGTTCATCCCAGCCCACCACGACTTGGACTGGAGAGGAGGGAGACACAGAGGGATCTTCAGCCGGATGGCAGAGTAAAACATCTGTATGGCAAAAGTTTACAAGAATTAAGAGTGCAGGGATTGGCACAGACTCTGGAGAAGATATATTAGTGCCCTGAAAAAAGCACTGAAAATGCCCTTGAAGGCTTTCTTTGATTCAATTGCTGCTTTTACGTAGTAATATTTGGTTAGTGGTACATAAATAAATGGCACTCAAAAGATATCTTAAAAAGGTTATTAAAGCTGCAAAGTCAAGACTCATGAGTAAAGAAACACCCTATTTTGTGTGTTCAGCAGGATACCACTTCTAATTGCCTGTTATTTTTCCCTCAGAGTTCTCCAGTAAAAAAATTATTGGTGATTTATTTTTCCTCTCTCTTCATACTTCAGAGAAGGTGAATTCCTTCAGCTAGAATTTTCTTTAAAACTCTGGGGCAAGCACTATGGAAAAACTTCAGTCAAAACAGTTTCAATTTAGTAAAGTTATTGAGATTCACAGAATAATTAAGGTGGAAAAAGACCTCTAAGATCATCAGGTCCACCCATCAGCCCAACACCTGCTAAACCACATCACAAAGAGCCAAGGCTACACGATTTTTGAACACCTCCAGGAATGGTGACTCCATCACTGCCCTGGGCAGCCTCACCGGCACTGAGTACGGGGCACAATCCCTTCCCTGCTCCTGCTGGCCACGCCATTTCTGATCCAATCCAGGATGCTGCTGGCCCTCTTGGCCACCTGAGCACACTGCTGGCTCATGTTCAGCCACTGTCAAACAGTACTCCCAGATCCTTTTCCGCTGGGCAGCTTTCCAGCTGCTCTTCCCCAAGCCTGGAGCACTGCATGGAGTTGCTCTGACCAAAGTGCAGGTTCGGGTCTTGTTAAACCTCATACAATGGCCTCGGACCATCGATCCAGTCTGTCCAGATCCCTCTGTAGAGCCTTTCTGCCCTTCAGCAGATCAACACTCCCACCAAACTTGTTGCATTCTGGAACTAGAATACAACAGAATACAAATCCAACAAATTTAATGATCAGCATGGCTGTTAGTGCCAGACAAGACACACACATGTGCAGATTTACAGGGCAATGCCTTATGGGGGAAGCACTACCCTTCCATAGTAAGCTCATCTCAACTTTGATGATAGCTTTAAAAAACTTTAAGGTAAGTTGAGATCCTTCATTGGCCTTTTCCTGATCTACAGCAGCCCAAGAACATAAATTCTTCCTGTCATCCACAGGCTCTGTGTTGTGTTTGCAGTCTGCCCAAGTCATCTTAGGGATTAGAGAAAACAAGGCGTGATAAATAACATCGCGGAGCTGCTCTGCGGCGGTTGGGAAGCTGTGTCATCTAAGGCCGAAAGCCAAACTGCAGAAATGCTTTGGGGATCTTTGTACTTACATTAAGCCAGTCTTTTATCTCTTCCTGGCACCGAGTCCCCCTGAAACCGCTGGTGGTTTTGCCTGAGCTATGATTGTAGGATTTGACCCCGTATACTTGTCAGGAAAGATCATGAAATGGAAATTGGTCCCGTGCTACCTTTTAATGCCCATTTTTCCACAAGCCTATTTTCTGCTCCGTAACCCAGCACCCTTTCCCATAACCTGGGAAAGACAGATACACTTTTGCAAATTAAAACTAAATATCAAGTGGCTGCAATGTGGGGAGTGGAAAAGCCAGAGAGGCTGCAGATTGAGAGCACCTTACACACCCCTCTGATAAACAGCATTTCATTTCTGCTGCAGGACAGCAGCAAAGCAACCATCACTGTTCTTTCACTAAATACTTTCCAGCTTAAGCCATGTGATTTTTCCCATCTACAGAGAGGAGAGAGCGTTCTCCATGTGGCTACTCAACCCAGTCATTAAGCCCTCTCTACATGCAAGCCACATAAACTTTGCTGTCCTCCTGACAGAGCCAGCATCCTTATCTACTTTAAAGGATCATCAGCTAAATGGCAAAATTTCTTTCTGTACTTCAGTTTATGTCTGATATTAATCAGGCTCAGAAAAGATTCTTGGTTTCCTTTTTTTTTCTTCCATAAAAAGTAATTTTCAGAATCATTCTCCCTGGGGTCACTGTATGAAGGATTTGCCTGTAGCAAGCAAGGCTGAAACAGAGTATTTTCCATTTTTTGTATTTAAGAAACAGAATGTTGCCTTCTTATTTCAAGTTTCGGCCTTTATTTCAGCTGGCAAGATGCAGTACTCCTCATATAGCGACATAAAGATCAATAAAGTACTAAATGGTTGGAAATGAAAATGATGGAGTTGACCTTTAAAGGAAAAATAGATATCGAGCTGTGTTTTCAGCAAACAACTATTCTAATAATTAAACCACAAAGTCCTAAGCATCGATTAGATGCTAGAAATAAAATCTGATTATCTCAGAGTCTCATTTTCATGCAAATACTCAGGAACACGAGCATTGCCCAGTGTTAGTTGTTAAAGAAAAATGCACTTGCTTTTATATTTGCTAATAGAAAAAGTCTGATCCCACATTCCTCTTGCACTGAGAATTGAACATCGATTCCCACTGTGATTCAACGCTTTTGTGATGAAACACCAAATGGGGACTTAGGGTTCCTGACGCTGGTTCAATAGCCTCCCCATTGACTTCTTGTATTACCACAGGCAAGTAAATAAATCCCTGTTCTTCCATTTCCCATCCTTACCATGGGAATATTAAGGGTATAATATACAATATTTAGTAGGTCTTTTCTGTTTCTGTTGCAAGTTGCCTGTGTTAGAGCCTCTTAGTACATATTTTAATAGCCCCTACAGTAAAGTAACACCTACATCAGTATGTGATGTTCTAGAAGCAAATACAGTACAAATACTAAATCACAGTAAAATAGTCTTACTCAGAAACAAATGCTCTTCAGGAGGCTGTTATTTTAAGTATTAAAGTATCTAGGGTACTAAGGCAAAACAAATATATTCTCTTTTCCCTACCCTCATTAGCATCCACTCAGACTGTGTTACCTTTTTTTGATGACAGAACATGAAGGAAAGCTCTTAATGAACATTTGCAGCAAGAAGCAACTTGACTTATAAATATAGGACCAAAGAGGGAAAGCTGCTCTGAGCATGTATCCATGACAGAAATTGAACCTGATCTGACTCTTGCTGCAGGAAGGAACGTGAAACGTGGGACAGCAGACCAAACTCAGCCTTTCCCTATGTGATGGAACTCCACTAACCTCAGCAGAATTGCACCATTTCCACCAGAGTTTGTGACCTGCCCTAGTATGCTGCCACATTATCCATCTTCAACAACATCAGGCAAATTGTGTGTGCTGCCTGGAGAAGCCCAGTTCCAGGGAGGAGGTGATACCCAGCTGCTCCTCATCAACCTGTGGCTGCCTGGACTTTGTGCTAATGAAGGGTCCATGAAAAGAAGCTGTTTCATTTAATTCACAGACTGTCTTACCAACTGTCTGCTAAGGACAAGATGAACCTGACCAAAGATTCAAACACACTATATATTAAGCCCAGAATGGTTAATACCATCTCCAGTTATAGTTAAATTCACAGCCCTGAGGGCTAAAAATCTGTGGAGCTGGGGAAGAAAACTGAAATAGTTTCATTAGGCAGGTGAAGAAAGTGAGTGGGTTTTCCCAAACCCTCTCCCAACTACCTGTAATGTTCACAGCAGACCTATGGGAATGGGGTCTAGGAAGGGCCCACAAAGAGGGGAAAAGGAATAAGCAAAGGGCAAAGCAAAACAGTGGGGAGAAAACATGGAAATGGTCGGCTCTTACTATCAGCACAGTGATTTTCCAGTGTGCTTACACTTTCCAGTGATTTATTCTTGCTGTCTACAAATGGGCTCTGTCACTGGCAGATTTCATCTCTTAAACACCAGAAAACTCCAGAAAAGGTCACTGAGAAGGTCACAGGAGACTCCAGATAACACTCAGAGCTCCAGGAAGGTGAAGGCACAAAAATACTTCATGCCTGGAAGCGAGGCAGACAGGGAGGTAATGACACACAGCTTCACACCAAGGCAGAGTGAATGATGCCTTCTACTTGCTGTAACACACTTTGAATGAACACTGCTACTTTAAATTTACAGCATATGAAGTGGAGGAGGCAGAAGTCTTCTGTGTACATCCCATGAAGTCATGTAAGACCAGGCTGAACCAGAAACCACACAACAGCACCTGATGCGTCACAGAGTGTTACTACAGCACCTACTGAAGTGAAATACAATCCAGAGAAGGAATTCTCATCGTACCAGACTGTCTGGTTGCCTACAGGAACCAGAGTGGCCGTGGGCAATCATGCAGCCACAGGAATCTGGGTGATGGACCCATTCACAGCAGACAGCAGCCCTTCCAATGGGAAAGTGCTCTGCTCCCCACCGCTGGCAAGCCCCACATGGAGTCTGGCAACTGTCTTAAAATTATTTCCAAGGGGAAAGTTAAAAAACATTTTGAGTTGAACAGTCACCTTCTGAGTGAAGGTTTTGTGACTCATTGTACGCTGTGCCCAACACTGCAGCTGCCTGAATGCTCGAGGAGCAGAGTGTCTGGGACAGGAAGAAGGTCAACACTAAATTTCCATCCATTTTTCTTTGACATAGTGATATCTTGCAGCTCTTTTCTGACTGGGGACTGCTCTCTCCACAGGATGCTACAGTCTTCGGCCTTTCATCACGACACGATCTTCATGTGAAAGTGGGCTCATCCCGTGCCAGTGGTGTGGTGTCAGAACAGATGCTGTGCAGCCTCCTCTGGTCAGAAACCTCTGTTTTCTAACTCCAGACCTTGGAAATTGTACAAAAGGCAGCTCCTGTAACAGGAGAGGCCCAAATTGCTTATAGAGTCAATGCTTGGCAGCAGTGAGATACACTTACAGAGTGTTACCACATTATATCAGAAATGGCATCGCTGCTCCAACAGGCCAAGGCACAGGACACTAGTGTGGAAGGATATGAAGGCTGGCTGAGCTTTCATTAGAGCCAACTCATTCAGGCCAAAACCACATGAATCATTCACCTCTTATCACCACCTCCCCTTTAGATGCTGTCTTTGGGCTGGAGGAGAGATGCAGAAACCGCACTCTTGAGGAGTCACCCTGGGCACATCACAGTGTGCCTGGGGAGGTGCATATCCAGCTGGCTGACTGGTCCACCCCGCCACACCTCGATTGCCACTGAGTGGACAGCCCTCTGGGGTTGCACGTACTCAGTGAGCCCCAAAATACATCCAGCACAGGCCATCCACTGTAACTAAAGTAGTTCTCTTTGCCAGCACTCTGATCCAAATCTCAGCTCAATGACAAGACACCCAGTCAGTCATGATGGACCACATCCGTGATCCACATTGTAAGGCTGGAGTTGGTAGCCAAGGGATAATCCCTTGTAGTAAGGGATTTTTAGTGATGTGATAGTAAATCCTGATTTGACCCAATACCCAATTTCCCCCAAGATTTACAAGCTCTAAACAAGCAGCAGATACAAGCTCTGCTCCTCTGCAATAAGCTGGCAAGCTGTTTGGTTCACCCTACCAGTCAAACAGTCCTGGAATGGGGAAGCAATGGCACGCTGTGGGGTGGTGTTTCAGACACAGCAATGTCTTTGCTTATTCTGCACTGTATTTTTACTAATGTCCTTGATAGAGGACTTGAGAACCTAATACAGATGTATTGCATTGCTAGAGTTTTAGAAATCTGCACTTCCCTCCTGTTTCTCATGCCCACACAAGCTGTACCCAGCAGGTGAGCAAGCACAGGGAAAAGTGGGCACCACTTCTCTATCAAGGTTTGCTGTTAAATGCAAACTCACAACTGCACTGAGAGGATGATGCGGTGTAGAAGTAGAACCTGCAATGGGCAGAAAAGGCTGTCAGTGGCAGCATGGGGGTCTAAGAGGACATGGTGCAGAGAGGGAAGAGGCTGCTCTGACTGTCCACAAGCACTTGTATGGTGAGGTCCCACTCTCAGCTGGCTCCTACGTGCTACCACACCACCGTACAGTGAGAAGCGAGAAGACTTCTCCCTGTTCTCATCCAGGCTGAGCTGTCCATAGAACAGGTTTCCTCAGCAGCCAAGTCCACCAAGGTGCTTAGGGATGTTCCAACCCAACACTAAATGGATGGTCCCAGAAAAGCTGATAAACCCTAAATAAAGTCTTTCTAAGCTCATTTCTCAGACAAGTTGCAATTGTTTTGGCACTGCAAATATGCACTTATACCAATATAAGCTCACTTATACCAACATAAGCTGAGCAGAAATCACTGCAACATTTGAACAGTAGTAATTGATTCCCATCTCACATCAAAAGAAACAGCTGAGCTAGACTCAAGTTAACCACGTCCCTCCTGCTTCAGTGCTTCACCTCTGTGGGCCATTCCCTCCTAATGATTTCATTACAAGAAGTCAGAGACACTCAGCTCGGTGTCAGGAGAACATCTCTGAAGGAATACAACAGAGAGAGCACCTTCTTCTCTATGGCTGCCACTCATGCCAAGCTCTTAAGAACACTTTCACAGTACAGAAGTCTATTCAGAGCTCTCTTCCTCCAGGAGCTTGCATGTGATAACAACCAACCACTCTGCATAAGATGTGTCCAGTGTCAACTGCTGCAAGCATCGTGTCCCACCGGCCCACCCTGTAACTACGTGATGTTGCTCAATCCTGTCTTGGGTTCCTAGGTCTGCAAGACAGGCAGGGAAACCCATGGATGCCATGGAGATGTGACTAACTCAGAGCCACTGACCAGGCAGGGCTGAGATGTGGGCAGGAGTGAGTTCCTCTACCACTTATTGTGTTTGAGAGCCTCAGTAATGGCATTACTACCACGGGGCAGTGTTTTTCTCACCTCAGTGAGATGAGTGGTAATGCTTTGATTTTGCCAGCTTGAAACTAGCAGCCTAGGACATCTCTCGTTTGTCTGGGAAGGCTGAAGTGGCTCTAAACATGAGCTGCAGAAGCTGCTCGAGGATTTCAGCAATGATGTGCCAGCAGAAGTGTACTTCAGCGCTCCTCTCCAGCTCCCTCCTCTGTGTCCAGCCTCCTCAAATCAGGGTAGCTGGAGCTGTCACAGGCAGCACAGGCAGGGATTGCTGCTCATGGCAGGCACTGTGCTGATGTCTGTCTGCAGAGCAGTGTTAATGCTCGGGCAGTGCTCATGCCTTGTCAGTCCTGTCATAATTCACAGGCTGCCTTGTTGCAGCGAACAAGCTTGGGTTGGGATAATTGAAAGCAGTGGCCACTGATTTATTCCATTTCAAGCACATTACATGCCATCTCCTGGGCACTAAGCCTGGTTTACGAAAGGGAGGAACTCAGAGCATGGAGAGGTGTTAAAAAGAAACCGCCTTCCCTGTTTTGAGAGGTTGGAGAGAGGTGACTCTGTAATTCGTGATATACCATAACATAGAGGAGTATAGTCTCATACTAGGCCGGGGAATACCTGTCTGTCCCCAAAGCTTAGCACATATTTCTGGCCCAGACTACTCACCAAACCCTTAAGGTATTTGTAAAGCACCTCCCTGTTGCTGGTTTCCAAACAACTTTCTCTGAGTTGTCTTCTCTCTGGCAACCAATGATAGAAGGCAAGGGAATAGCAAGAAGATGTGCCAGGGGAGGTTTAGGTTCAATATAAGGAAAAGGTTCTTCACTCAGAGGGTGGTAGAGCACTGGAACAGCTCCCCAGGGAAGCAGTCATGGCACCAAGGCTGACAATATTCAAGAAGCATTTGGACAATGCACTCAGACACACGGTTTGAATGTTGGGATTGTCCTCTGCAGGGACAGGAATTGGACTCAATGATCTTTATGGATCCCTTCCACTTCAGGTCATACTGTGATTCTGTGATTTGGAGTTGCATCCACCTTCCCTGAAATGAAAAGCCACATATAGAAGAAATTCACAACAGACATACTTAGACTATCTCAGTGCTAGGCTGCTTGTTCAGTCTGGAGAAGGCTCCAGGGAGACCTCACAGCAGTCTTCCTGAAGGGAACCTACAAGAAAGCTGGGGAGGGGCTTTTTACAAGAGCAAGTAGTAATAGGATGAGGGGGAATGGCTTGAAATTGGAAGAGGGAAGATTTAGGTTAGACATTGGGAAGCATTTCTTCACAATGAGGGTGGTGAGGCCCTGGCACAAGTTGCCCAGGGAAGCTGTAGATGCCCCCTCCCTGGAGGTGTTCAAGGTCAGGTTGGATGGGGCTTTGCGCAGCCTAGTCTAGTGAGATGGCATTGGGGTTGGAACTGGATGATTTTTAAGGTTCCTTCCAACCCAAACCATTCTATGATTCTATGAGAGCCACAGGCTTCTCATTAGCAGAGTAGCGTGACTCTTTTCATAGCACTGGCCAGACCTCAAAGTAGCTCCGAGATGGAGCTCGCAAGTGAAGAAGGATGGCATGATACATGATACACCTGTCCATCACAGAGATGTCACTTGTTCACCAGCATCTCAATTCAATGCACCAGGAGCCCTCCCACCTATTGCTTCTCATCAAGCATCAGAAGCATCAAAGCTTCTCAAAATTGCTTTTTGCCACTCCACAGGGAGAAGCTGGTTGGGCTGCCCCTGTCATTGGATGGAGCAAGACAGCAAAAAAGGATGTAGCCCAAACAGAGATCAGGAACTGCCACACAAACCAATGCAATGGAAATCCACAATCAGAGTGGGCAGGGGAACTCACAAACACTGTACTGCTTTGCTCATAAAAAGCAGTTATGGGCTTCCTATCATATTTGGACTTTCCAAGAATTAAATGAAATACTCTTAAAAACCTATGAAACTCTCCCATCACCATCAATGGGAGTCATAACCCAGCCTTAATTAAGAAAAATCTCTGAAATATTCCAATGAATGGGGCCTGGGGATCATCTCCATGACTAGAATATCAAAGACAAACCAGGAAACTTAGTGCTAACCCAACTGATGGCTTTTGTGTTGTGAGAGGGATGAAGAGATGATGCTGTCCAGAAGGGAACCGGGCACCAGGAGCCCTGCTGAGTGCCCTGGAGAAGCTACTTCATGTCTCTGCATCTCAGTTTCCCAAAGGCAGAAGAGGATTACTGAGATCAGCTGCCTTTGAGAAGCATCTTGTACAAGACCTGCTCTGTGGAGGGAGCTGGACACTGTTATTTGCACAGCACACCCTGGAGCTGCATAATGAGGATAATTATTCATTCTTCTATTTCTAAAGAAGCCGGCGCTCTGCAAGCATTGGAAAATGATAGTGTGTTGTTTGCTACAAATGTGGTAATTATATATAAAACTCTTCATTAACATGGAAAGGATAATAAATTAGAATCAAGAATCTACAATTAGGCTAAAAAGCCCTGGTAATTTATTATTCTTTACAAGAAATCATTTTTCACATCATTTACTGTGAATAAGGTCTCATTATGTAATGATATTTAACTCTTCCACTGCTTTTCAGCTTTGTAGCTTTATTAATTGCATTCACAACAGTTCTCTAATATAAGCAAGCAGTGTTATCTTCATCTATTGATTGGGAACCCAAACCTGAGAGCACTGATGGAATGTATTTACAGTCAAATGAAGGCAGAAAGACCCCAAAGTTAGTGAAGACAGCAAAATTCACAACTATGTTCAGCATGGATCTTTAAGGATCCTTTCAACCCAAAACATTCTTTGATTCTATAATTCTGCTCCAGCTGAGAAGCAGAATTTGCATTTCATCACAAAGAGCTTCAGACCAGCGCAGAGTTCTTCTGCCAACCTCACCCAAAGTCCTATTTTACTGTTATAACAAAAATTATCTCAATGACACTTCCCATTCAGTTAGAGGCAAAGCTCCTTAATGAAAGCTGGGCTGTGAGACAACGAGCATTGGAAGCCAGTGGGTATTTCTCAGTCATAATGACTCAGACACCTGATGGCTATCAAACCAGAATGGCCTCACTTAATCTGTACTTAGCTGAGGAGAAAGAAAGTCTGACAGACAAAAACTCTCCTAGGAAGCAGAATGTGAGCGTCTGATGCCGGGCTATCCGAACAAAGGAGCTGCCCAGTGGGTGCCGGTCAATAGCTGGATGAACAAAGATGTGCCAGCAGTGGCCCAGGTGGCCAAGAAGGCAAACAGCATCCTGGCTTGCATCAAAAATGGTGTGGCCAGCAGGATCAGGGAAGGGAATGTCCTCCTGTACTCAGTGCTGGTGAGGCTGCACCTCCAATCCTGTGTTCAGTTTTGGGCCCCTCACTGAAAGAAAGACATTGAGGGGCTGGAGTGTGTCCAGAGGAGAGCAACAGAGCTGGGGAAGGATTTGGAGAACAAGTCTTATGGGAAGCGGCTGAGGGCACTGGGACGGTTTAGTCTGGAAAAGAGGAGGCTGAGGGGAGACTTTATCGCCCTCTTCGCAGCTCCCTGAAAACAGGTTGTAGCAAGGTGGGTGCCGTTCTCTTCTCCCAAGCAACAAGGGATAGGATGAGAGGAAATGGCCTCAGTTTGCACCAGGGAAGGTTTAGCTGGATATTAGGAAAAATTTCTTTATCATATGAGTGGTGAATTATTGGAACAGGCTGCCCAGGGCAGTGTTGGAGTTACCATCCCTGGAGGTGTTCAAAAAACATGTAGACATGGCACTTCGTGACACGGTTTAGTGGGCACTGTGGTGTTGGGATGACGGTTGATTAAATTAGAGCTCTTTTCCAACCTTAATTATTCTATGATTCTATCATATTTGGTAGACCAAGAGTGGAGAAGGCATCACCTTTTGCAGTTTGCTGATCTCAGAGACTGAAAAGTCTCTCAAGAGAAATACTTTGAAGGAGAGGAGGAATTTTGGTCACTGGCTCAACTGGCAACTTCAGCACATGCGCTGTGGTAGGACCTGGCTTTTTTTGTTCCATATGAGGCCAAATTCAACCCTCTGACAAGCAGACCTGGTTACATGGGGCTAATGGCGTAAAATGGTACTGGTGGGACTCAGCACTGCACAGCAAACTGGTTCAGAGCCTGGCCATCACCTGGGCTCTACAGCTCCTGGTTCCTTGTCAGATTTCATCTATGACCTGGAGAGGTGCCCTGGAGAGTGTAAATTTCAAATCAAGCACTAGTCCATACCTACATGCCTCTCTGGCCTTGTATCTTCAACCCAGGTCCTCATATATTAAGTTTAATTGCTATTCCAGGGACTGCAGAGAAGCAAAACTTCCCTTTCTTTCTACAGCACCTATTACCAGCTAAGAGTGAGACTGCAGACAAATGAATATTCCAAAATCTTGCTGAAGTTTGCTGCCACCCACTGAACCTTACAAAATTATCAACACCTCACAGACAGCTCTGTATGATGCTGGACGTGAAGGAGTTAATTTATCCTCAGATCACCTCTTATGTGTGCTCGCAGCCCAGAATGCCAACCACATCTTCGTCTGCATCAAAAGAAGTGTGACCAGAAGGTCAAGGGAGGTGATTCTTCCCCCCTACACTGCTTTGATGAGACCCCACCTGGAGTCTTGCGTTCAGTTCTGGAGTCTTCAGCACAGGACGGACATGGATCTGTTACAGCGAGTCCAGAGGAGGTCACAAAGATGGTCCAAGGGCTGGAGCACCTCCCCTATGAGGTGAGGCTGAGAGTATTTGGCTTGTTCAGCCTGGAGAAGAGAAGGCTCTGGGGAGATTCAGAGCAGCCTCACAGTACTGAAAGGGGCTCCAGGAAAGCTGGGGAGGGGCTTTTGGTCAGGGAGTGCAGGGATAGGACAGAGGGTTAAATGGTTTTAAGCTAAAAGAGAGGAGATTTAGATCAGGTATTATGAAGAAATGTTTTCCTGTGAGGGTGGGGAGGCCCTGGCACAGGTTCCCCAGAGAAGTGGTGGCTGTTCCATCCCTGGAGGTGTTCAAGGCCAGATTGGATGGGGCTCTGAGCAACCTGATCCAGTGGGAGGTGTCCCTGCCCATGGCAGGGGGATTGGAACTGCATGTTCTTTAAGGTCCCTTCCAACCCAACCATTCTATGATTCTATGATCTGCATTTTCCATTTATCTCACATATGGCACAGAGCACAGTTCCTGCTCAGCTGAGAAGGCCAGATTAAAGTCTGTGTGACTTTAGCCTCCATGGGGTTTGCTGCTGCCCCCAAGCACCCACATCCAGTGCTGTGGCATTCTCCATCCCAATGCTTCCCCTCAGAAACGAATGGCTCTAGTGTTTCACCAAGCAGATTAAGATAATCCGTAACAATTTACTTAAACTGAAAGGGCATTTCCCTGATTGGAACCAGTCAGAGACCACTCTCTGATTAGGACAGTGATAGGATGTGGCTCTAAGAAGACATTTTAGAATATGAACATCTCTGAATGAAGAGATGATTGCTGCCATCATCTGTTCAAATAATGAAGAAATGAGTTGACATGCAAGAACCTCCACAAAATTATCTGGGTCAAGCTTCAGAGCTTAATCCTTTTTCAAAATAGCAGCAAATGTCTATTATCTAATTGGTGATCACCCCTCTCTACTGCTCAGCTTCCGAAGCCCACGAAAAGGGCCAGAAAATTTATTGTTGACTTGACAAGCCTTGTATCATATCCTCTAGGAAGACAAACTCTGCAGAGACAGACACGTCATATGTGACACATACGTGAGACACATCATATGTGTGGGATTTGCTACTCTATATAAAGAAGGCACTGACAAGCCCAAAGGAAGGAATAGCAGAAGACATTTTAACTCATTTTTGTAGTGGCCTGATTGCACTATGGTATTAGAATCAGAATCACAGAATGCTTTGGATTGGAAGGGACCTTTCCAGGTAATCTAGTCTGTCTCCCCCTGCAGGAGCAGAGACATTTTATAACT
This sequence comes from Dromococcyx pavoninus, assembly GCA_033558185.1. NCBI lineage: Eukaryota > Metazoa > Chordata > Aves > Cuculiformes > Neomorphidae > Dromococcyx > Dromococcyx pavoninus. The sequence continues at coordinate 267,688 of JAUMJL010000837.1, forward strand.
CAGCCAGGTTGCTCAGAGCCCCATCCAACCTGACCTTGAAAGTTTCCAGGAATAGAGCCTCCACCACCTCCCTGGGCAACCTGTTCAGTGTTTCATCACCCTCATTGTGAAAAATGTCTTCCTTATATCCAGTTTAGATTTCCCCTCCCTTAGTTTAAAATCATCACTCATTTTCCTGTCACAATAGGCCTTGCTGAAAAGTCTGTCCCCATCTTTCCTATAGACCCTTCGTAAATAGTGGAAGTATTTAAAGTACTTAAGTACTGGAAGGCTTTAAAGGGCAGTAGATACACTGAAGAACTGAATTCACATGTACAGGCCTTCCAACCATATGCAAATTGATTTCTTCTTGATGTCCACCTCCTCAGCTTGACTTGACCCTTACATGTCAGCAGAGCAATTCTACGGGCTCTCTCCTCCTTCGTGGCCCCATGCACCAGGCAGGAATCATCCACTCCGTACTGACCAGCTGCTTCGTGCTCCCAGGTGAAACAAGCACCAGGGTCAGAGCTCAAAGGGAGCCACCCTCAAGGCCCATGCCCAGCTGTGGGGCAGCCACTCCTCCTGAGATGTCCACGTTCTTGTCAGATGGGATGTACCAGGCTATGTAGTCATTAACACAGAGAATTTTCGCACCCCAAGCAAATGTAGAGATGGGAGATCTTTGTCCAAACTCTCCGCAAGCATCTCTCACCTCCAGCCTGGAAGGTTTGTAAGACACAGCACCACCCCCAAGGGAAGAGGATGCAAAAAAGGTCAAAAAAGACAAGAAGAAGGAGCAGGAGGTGGAACGATGAAATATTTAGAGACCTTTTAGAGGATTTTATATCTCCCAGTGTGCAGATAAATCTCCACATTACATGCTAAAAGTAATCAGCCTGGAGAAAGACACAGGCATTTCATCAGACTTCAAGCAGCAGGCTGGTTGCTTATCTTCCAACAGGCCTTGCAAAATCCTGCAAAGTAGTCAGTGAGCAAGCTCTAATCTCAAAGGCGACATTAATGGCCTTCCCTGAGGAGGAAATTTTTATCCAACAGCCTATTTCAGAAATAGGAGTCAAGAAAAAGTTGAGAACTAGTTTCTTTTGACTGTTTCGAAAGTACCAACAGTCCATTGGTCAGGAAAGCACAGGGAATCTCCTGGGAAAAGGCTGATTTTCCGCAGCACAAACAAAACTACATTCTTTGTAGGTATAGAAAACAATGAAACTGCAGAGCACTTCTGAAATTTAGTCCTGAATATGAAACTTACTGGCCTTATCCTATAATGTGGTGAATTGGATTTAGGCAATTACTGATTAAGCATAGTTAGAAGTTTGAGTGATGGACCTGACGAACTGTTGACTTAAACCAGTTCATCACAACACCCTGATTTATAAATCTGTCCCTTGACTGAGAAATGCCATTTGTTCACATTTACTTCAACTCGAAGGGATATCAGAGCTTAAGCTTCATTTTCAAAGTCCATTTCTGAGACATAACAAACAGATCTACTGAAGTGGCAATAAAGCACACATTTCCATACCAGCTGTTGGATCCATAACCCAGGCAGCTTTGGAAATCCACATGCAATTTATACATGCAAGAAAATTTCCATTCTGGTATCTATGAACAGCAAACAAGACCTTGAGAGACAGAGCAAAGCAAACCTATCTAGTGCCTTGTTGAAAATGCCATTACTTTCTTGCTATTGCACCAGCTTTTCTCCACTGAAGACCTGAGATAAGATCCTGCCTGTGCTGCAAGCAGGAAATTAACTCAGCCTGAGAGCGACAGCAACTGCAGAGCAGACCGACTGCAAAAGAAATTGTGCAGAGTCCTCAGCATGGGAAGGGGATGACACAGACTTACAGTGAAGTCTGTACTCAGCTACGTGTCTTTGGCTCCTGAGTTCAATTATCAGCAAGGTCATACCTCTGATTTCAGTATAAAAGTGTTCTATGTGGAGCCTGGTGCACCTGAAAGATGCTGTGCTTATAAGCAGTTTGGAAGGTACCTTTACTTACTGAGCCACATCTCCCTATTAGCACACAAAACCTGGGGGTTCTGGGATTTTAGGGCTGCAAGGCAAAGCTTGTGACAAAAAACAAGAATGCAAGCACGGCTGGACCACCTTCACCCCAAGACCCATCTCTGAAGGTAGATGGCTCACAGAAAAGCCTAATGCAAGGCAAAGACACAGTGATGCTTCCCTGCCTCATTCTGCAGCCTGCAGCAATTCACTGTCGATTCAGGGGTCACAGCTTTCCTCTTTAGCTGGCTTCAATATATATCTTTGTCTCAGCAACTGTCAAAATTTTGTTTATGAGCAAACTATAATAAAGACAGGAAGAGAAGGAATTTATTGGTAATTATTTCTGTTATTGTGGCAGCTGAAAGAGCATCTGAGAAAACCCATTCATGTGATACTCTACAAACATGTAAAGAGAGAGAGTATCTGTGCAAAATATCCTTAACAAATAAACCACCACCAAAACACTAATATTGTGCTGTCTATGAACACCAGGACTGGGCAAGGGATTTGCTTAAGGACACGTGAGAAAAATGCAGCACTGCCAGTAATTAAACAGAGGAGACCAGGCTCTGCCAAGAGCCAGACTAGGTCAGACCAAAGGTCTGGCTGGCTTAGACTGACAGTGGCCCCCAGCATCCATTTAGAAAAAGGTTATGAAAAGGATGATCACAGTTAGTCTCCTCTTACTCTCCCAGCACCCAGTGCTTTGAGGCTCAGAGACCCACTGAGCCCAACCCAAAATTTCTGCATTTGCAAGATATGGATGGATTTTTCCTCCGTGAAATTGCCATTGTAAATGGGAAAGCAAACATGTAAACCATGGATATCCTCAGCATGCTGTGGACAGGCATTCTTCCACAGTTAGCGACACATGGAGCGACGTCTCCTTTAATTTGCTATGATCCTGCCCATTTCACATGATGCTCCCCAGGTCTGGTAGCAAGGGGCAGTCACTTGCTGCTCCCCTGCTCGAGGCCCCTTCTGATTGTACCCACTGCTGTCCAGGTCTGTGTTGTCATTCCTTGCATAGAATCCCACTCATACTCTGGTCATTTGTGTTATTTAATGCTTTTGGTTATTCTTGGGTTAACCTCCCACATACCTTTTCCAGCTCCACTGTATCCTTTCCCAGACGGGCAGAAATGCACTGAGTACTTAGGGTCAAAATGTTATTGTTGTTTTTCTCTCTGTTCCTTTGTTCCCCAACATCCCACCAGACCCCTCTTTCTAATGTATCATACTCTCCCTCCTCTCAGAGGGATTTAGAGCAGAGGATTTACTTTCTACTCTTTGCCAACATACTCCCTAGATCATCATCCAAACTCACTCTATTATGGTGACAGGGCTAGCACTAAAAATAACTCTCAGTCTAAATTCCCCCTGGAACTTGACTATCCCTAGGATTTTGTCCAGAATCTCTTTCAGAAACATTTTCTACACTTTCCTACTCACCCAGGCACAAATAAGTCCTATTTTCTTCCATGAGTCAGCAGGGATATTTACTCTGAGCGTTAACACCCACCCATCCCAAACTCAGGGTGACTGAAGAGAAAATATCTACATCAATCTAAACCTCCTCTGGTTATGGAAAGAGCGGTGAAGCTTTGGAACCAGCTGCCCAAGGAAGTGATGGAGTCACCGTCCCTGCAGATGTTAAAAAAATGTGTAGATGTGGCACTTTGGGACATGATTTAGTTGGTACAGTGGTTTTGTGTTGTGTTGATGGTTGCACTGGATGATCTTAGAGGTCTTTCTTGACCATAATGATTCTATGATTCTATCACTACCCGGGGCCCAGGGCAGGTTAGGATGGGTCCAGTCCTCACCTGGGGACCCTATTAGTAAAATATGGGTTTCAACAGTGCACAATAGAGGTGGGAAGCACAAAAGGAACAGAGCCAGCAGCCCACAAGGAGGGACTCCAGCACCCTCAGCAGCATTCCAGGTAGCTGCAGGCCACTCGGCGCATCCCAGGGGGACAAGGACAAGGGGACTTTCCTGCCTGCCCACGCTATGTAATATGCCCTGTGTATTCCTGTTGGCAGGAACTTGAAGCAGATTCAGAACATATTAAAAATTAAGAGTTCCACTGTTTCTTAAACCCTCATATTCATCTTCAGAGCCCACACAGTAGTGACTAATCAAACCCTAATGACTAATCATTGCTGCTGTCAATTAGTACCATTGAAGAACACTTTCTCTACAGCAGATGACCCAGATTTGGGGATTCCAGCTCTGGTTTGGAGGGAAGTCGTCACAGCACCTGTGCCAGTCCATGTTCACACATTGTCTCTGGAGCTTCCACTGGCTGCAGTGACGGCTCCGGGAGACATCCCATGGGGACAGAATCCCCTGCAGTGCCCTGGGAAAGAGCCATGCAGATGCGGCCCAACCCCCATTCTGCTCCTGAAGGTCTCTCTGTGTGCTGGGTACTGTCAGAGCTTACCCACACTCAGGCCATTACCTCCTTTTGCACAGAGATGATCTACTGTGGTTCGAGACATCAAACCTGGGCCAAACTTAACCACTGGGGCTTTTGCTCTGAGCTTGTCAGGATGCAAATATTGCACAAGGGGCCAGTGACACAGCCCTGCTAAGCATGAAGCAAAATGGCACAGGGTCCCAGAGAAGGGGCTTCACAGACCTCATGGCAGCTCCAAGGCTGTGGGACAAGAGCCTCCACTGGAGCAGCTGCAAGAACGATGCCCAGTTTTTCTAGCTATAATTCTGACTTTATCTACTCCGTTAAGATATTCACCTTAGCAAAAAATGCTCCTGGTTTACCTCTGGGTAGCAGAAGTTAAATTAGCTCTCTGCCCCTCCTGCTCCATGCTGTAACTAGTGGAGCATGTAAGGTGTGGCTGAACAAGGTTGACTTGCCATGGAGTCACTGCAAACTGTGACTTAAGAGATGACCACAACATACCTGAGCCATATAGACCAGCCACACATCTATGCTCTGACCTGGCTCAAGTCATCTCCCTGTGGCCAGACGATGGCACACGACCTTGAGGCTGCTGCAGGCTAAGCCCACATGCACACGCAGCCACCACCCTTCAGCTGCTGCTCCACAACTCGACAGAAGTTTTAACCTAGAGAAGAGGAGGCTGAAGGGAGACATTACCATTGTCTACAACTGCCTGAAAGAAGTGAGTATTGGTCTCTTCTCCCAAGTGACAGGTGACAGAATGAGAGAAAATGACCTCAAGTTGCACCAGGGGAAGGTCAGATTGGATATTAGGAAAAATTTCTTCACCAAAGGGGTTCTCAGGCACTGGCAGAGGCTGCCCAGGGAGGTGGTGGAGTCATCAGCCCTGGAGGTGTTTAAAAAACAGGTAGATGAAGTGCTCAGGGATACGGTTTAGTAGTGGACAGATACGGTTGGACTCGATCTCAAAGGTCTTTTCTAACCAAGCAATTCTATAATTCTATAATCCTGAGGCACAAGATTGCACGAGTCTCCCAGGAAGGCTGAAATCAGGAACAATTTGCTGGCTACAATAAAGACAGCAAAGGGTACAGAAGTACACAGCTGCATTTTTTCTGGCAAAGAAGCCCACCTCCAGCCTAGATATTACACAGTTGCACACTTACAGGCAGTACATTTCTATTGGGGGAGTATATCCTTGTCCACTAAACCCCAAAACAACTTCTAAATCAATAGCGTATTATTCGCACTTCATAAAATCTAGCCTTCACAAACTGCACTCCCAGGAATATGTTCTGGCTAAAGGAGAGCACATATAACCAGCAAGCATTGCTTCCTCGAGGCTATTCATTCCATCTAATGCTATACTCAGCCCTCTACCAAACACTCCCTACAACCAAAAAGTAGAAGGAGATAGTATTTAACCAGTTCTTACGGACAGAGAAAATAACAAAACCCTCAAGGAAGATATTTTCCTGACACGAAACCTATTCTGAATCCTACCTTATCGTTTTCCAGATCTTGCTTATGGCCAGTTAAAAGAAAGCCAGAGGCAGGGCAAAGTTACTCACAGGAGGAAAGGATTTTTGCCTGGACTGGAAGGGCAGACGCCAAGATCTCTCCTCAATCCTAAACCAAAGCACACACTGGGTTTTTGGGATAGCTGTGTTGAAAGGAAACAAAAATCAGAGCAACTCAAGGGGGGCAAACCCATGCCAGGTCAACAGTGTGGTGTGGGGCAAGAGAGGCTATTGAAGGCCCTTTGAAATCCTCCACTGGCATTAGACCTGTCCTCAAGTGTGCAAAGACAAATGCCAGCTCGACTTACACACGCAGCAGAAGTGCAGAAGGACCATCACGATGCCACATGTGCCAGGGTTGGGTTCCTAACAAGGACTTCAAAGCAGCATCCAGATCACCTTGCCATGGGCATCCACAAGCTGGTGTGATGGATGCAAGAGTATAACCAGTTTATGGGGATTGTCACAGGAGCACAGCACATGATACTGCTAAACAAAACACGGGGTCCCCCAGGGAGACACACTATGGATGCAGAATACACAGAGCTCAACCCCAGTGATTACATCAAATCCCTTGCTAAAAACAAGCACAAGCTTCTGCAAAACTGCATTGTCCAAAAGCCTGAGTAAGAAAGTCGGCGTGAGTGGTCAGAGGGAGAGAGAAGAGACATGGGGAAGCAGCCTTGAAAGGAATAAAACTGGAGAAACTCTTGGTCTCACCTTCCATTAATAAAGCTTCAAGCACAGATGGTATTGCCAGTATATTAAAATAAATGATAGGCTATCGGGGAACAGCCTTGCTGAAACTCTTTATTATATCCCAGGCTTGGATGAGGTGAGGCTGTGATTAGAGTTATTCAAAAACAAGGTAAAAAAAATAGCAAAAGCCTCCAGTAATTCTCACCATATCGACCACTCTCTGTGATTAATGTTGATACCCAGCATTTCTGCAAAACAACAGTTGCTTGGGGTTTGAGGCAATTATTTTATTGTCAGTCAAAATCTAAGCAAGTTACTTATTTCCAATACACGTTCCTAACTCACTCTCAGTTAGGGCAGGATTTATACACGTACAAACAGAGCATCCTTCCAGGTAGGAACCTGTATCTCTTGACCCTCAAGTGGTCTTAATTTGAGCAAACACCAGAGGACAGGTAGGTTTGGCATCAGTCATTTGCCGTTTGCACGGCCCAAGCAGAGAGAAAACATATATATAGCCTCATTAGAAAGGAAAGCTGGTGAGGGGTTCTTTATCAGGGAGTGCAGGGGGGAAAAGGTTTTCAGCTGAAAGAGGGGAGATTGACATGAGATATTAGGAAGAAATATTTTGCTGTGAGGGTGCAGAGGCCCTGGCACAGGTTGCCCAGAGAAGTGGTGGCTGCTCCATCCCTGGAGGTGTTCAAGGCCAGGTTGGATGAGGTTGTGGGAGGTGACCCTGCTTATGGCAGAGGAGTGGAAATGGATGGGCTTTAAGGTCCCTTTTTTCCCCAAACCATTCCATGATTTTAAAACCATCTTCTCAATAAATTACCCGGTCTCTCCCTACTACTTGTCGCAATGAGCTCTTTTCCTCTATTTTTCTCTTATCAGTTCTGCAATAGAGACAACATTTTAACCTGAAAGATCAGCCTCTGACGCAAATCCCCAGAAGGACAGAGGCAATTCAAGGCTGCTCAACCTTTGCATTCCCTCTGTCCTTTTTTTTTTGGGGAGGAGGCCTGAAATGCCATGAAAACAGACACATCTTTTGCAGCATAGTACAGATCACTACTAGAAAATAAATGTGATTTCTCCAACATAAGGACAAGTCTCTTTTTACAAGGCAAAGGCCACCCAGACTAGCACATAAAGGAAAAATTAATAACTCTCACCCAGGGAAAGCTACTGCCCTGCCTGTGTTCTTCAGTCAAGCTAAGTGATTGCTAAAATCCAAAGGGAGAGAGGGTTGGAAACCATCTCCTCTGTGTAAATGGAGCCAAGTTTTCTGACACATATAAACTGAAGGATAGAAGAAGAGGTAAAGCACACTGAGACATGATACAGGCATACACTGAAATTGCAGCCATGAGGGGAAAAAAGGATTACTGCAGATTAAGAAGACAGTGAAGACACTAAAATTTATACTACAGTAGGGCTGACAGACAGCACCAAGGCAGCTGATAGTCTAGAAGGATGCTTGCCTCACCATGCTGTGCAGAAACCCAGATGGTGCTTGGCTGGCAGATACAGTCCAGCCTTTGCAGCATGGACCTCTGCACATGTTAATGGACCCTATCCTTTAATCCAGGCAAAAAAATTAAGATAAATTCCTTGGAGCAGCAAATGCCAAGCCGTGCTCCAAGGTAGACACATCCTAACTCTGAACGCTGGAGAGAGACAGCTGGAAAATGTCAAAAATGCTCAGCCATGTGTTTGAATTTTCCAACTTTGCTTTCTTGAGCCAACAAGAGCAATTGGAGTTGCAGGCAGAAAGCCTGTTAGAAGGAGTCCTCCAGTGCTGGGAAAGCCCAGGAGCTTGGTGCTGCTGCAGGCTGCCTTTCAGTGCTCCACAGCAAGCCAAGAAGGTGGAATTTGCTCAGCTATGGTCTGCCAGGCAAATTGTTTGTGACTGGCAGCCCAGACTTCAGTTCCCTTCAGCAAAGTTTCCCTAATGCTCTCTGCACACACCCTGTCCCAAGCTGGGAAGACAGACATTTCCACCACAGAAGCTGCTGCTCCCTCCTTGCAGGTACTTCAAGGAGATTTCTGCATGGCAGGGTAGCAAGGAATAGGGAATACAGGAGTGACAGCATCCATGCATTTCATCATCCACTAGAAACATCCCTGATCAGCCAGACCTCAGCTGGGACCTCTCCTGCTGACCATGTCAGCCAAGGCGACCAAAGTCCTCTCCTACCATGAATGAGAAGATGATTTCTCTGTGGCTTCACACCACCTCACTCCAAACTGAAAAAAAAGAGACAGAAATACTGTAGATGGACAGAACCTCTACATTCCCTCCAGCAATAGTCAGTAACTCCAGTTTAACACCTTGCTTGAGGGGATCCCATTTTCTTCATGGGCAAGAAACGGGAAGGCAGAGCCAAGCCTGAACAAACGCCTCTAAATCCACTCCCAGCTCCCAGAGGCAGCATTTAAGGGCTGGTAACAAATGATCTTAGCCAGACTTCCTCTGACACAAGTTTAACAAGGTGCATAAACCTGGTGGAAAGGTTGCTATTTCAAAGTAATGTATCTGAGCATGTTATAGTGCTGCTGTTTCTTGATATATTCCACCAAAACCAGGAGGCCAATATATCAGCCCAAGTTTCCTGCTGGAGGTTTCAGTGTAGAAAGACCCCTGCTGTCTTCACCTTCCCAATGATAAATTGTAAGCACACACAGTTTTTAACACAAACAACAGCTTTATTTCACCTGTTTCTGATAGCTGAGAAGCACCAGAACACCCTCCAATCCTCTGTTATACTCATCTCTGTTGCCTTCTCTTCGTCTTCATTTCTGCTTTCAGGACAAGAGTTGAGGTGCTTCCAAGAGGAAGGACAAGGCTCCAACCCATCAGTGGGTTGGAGAATATAAACCCTGTCAGCTTTTCCCATTTAAAACACATGGGTCTCATCAAAAAGGGCACAGCGGTCTTGTGCTGGATGGAAAAATTAGGGTGCAGCATGGTAGGTCAGGACCACAGGGTTCAGATTTGTCCAATTTTGTGTCTCCTAGAAGGTCCCACTGTCCAAGGTCCCAGCACGAGGAACAGAATCATAGAATCATAGAATCATCTGGTTGGTAAAGACCTCTGAAATGATCCAGTCCAACCATACCTGTCCCCTTACTAAACCACGTCCCTAAGAAACTCATCTACCCATCTTGCAGCCTATTCCAGTGCCTGACCACCCTTTCAGGGAAGAAATTTTTCCTGATGTCTAGTCTCAACCTCCCCTGCTGCAACTTGCAGCCATTTCCTCTTGTCCTATCACCTGTCATTTGGGAGAAGAGACCAACACCCACCTCACTACAACCTCCTTTCAGGCAGTTGTAGACAGTGATGAGGTCTCCCCTCAGCCTCCTCTTCTCCAAGCTAAACAACCCCAGTTCCCTCAGCTGTTCCTCGTAGGACCTGTTCTCCAGCCCTTCCACCAACCTCGCTGCCCTTCTCCAGACACACTCCAGCCCCTCAATGTCCTTCTTGTACTGAGGGGCCCAGAACTGAACACAGCACTCGAGATGTGGCCTCACCAGTGCCGAGTACAGGGGCACAATCATAGGGCTGCTGCTCACCAAGCCACTGAGCACCAGCCTGAACAGCACTGGTCTCCAAGGCTCAGTATCTCAGCCGGGCTTCAGAGCAGAAGTAGGAGCAAGACAGGTTGAAGAAAGAAGCAATATCAAAGATGGGAAAGAGCCACAGTCCCCAAATCACCTTCGGATAACATCTGACAAAGAGAAAAAGCCATCTCTGATGTGAATTGTTCCCTCCTGGGAGCTGCTCTGTCATTACAATAGTGTATGTCACACCAAGCTGGCAGAGAGGATCATTATTGTTTACAGGTAAGCAGATGTAAAATTTCCTTTGACGGGGCAAACCTGATTAAATATGAGCTTGCTCCAGGATTAAGACGCAATCATGAACCATCTCTTAAAAAGAAGTCATTCCAAACAGAGTATGCATCCCTCACACAGAACAGAAACTTGATTTAGGTGCAAATTGATGATGGGAGCTTTATTACTCCTTGGGAGAGGGAAGGGGAGCTCACAAGTAACATCTGGAACTGTATAAATTATTTGGAGCACCCAGAAAGACAGGAAAAAAATAATCATCTAAGTTTTTGAGATGCCTCATTTCAGTCTGCAGCCATCTGGAACACAGACCTCGCGTGGCCAAGGCTTTGTGCAACAGAACTCCTGTAAACACGTACGGGGCAAAGCTACGGAGGGCAGGATTGCTGCAGGCAGCTGCACTTCAAACACCTTGGAAAGAAAAACTTGCTGGCTTCGCTCATGATCCTGGCTCCTGCCAGCCTCTCTCACCTGGAATTTCTATGGGCTCAGTCCCTTATGCTGGGATGCTAACTTTTCATGTGATCCTTTGCACCTTTTCCAGGGAGAAATTCAGATGTGAACATCCTTCCAGTAAGAAAAAGGAAATGCCCAAGCACTGATTTAATTCACCTCATTCAAATCCCAGCTCTTCTAAAGGCTCCCTCATGAAGCTGGTGGGGTCACTTGGCCTCCCTGTGTTTTTGCTTATCACATGCAAAACATGAACACCCGTTCCAAGGTAATTAAGAAGATAAATGCATTAAAGATTAAAAGACACTCCGATGTTCCAATAGTGCAAGCTGGAAGAGTACTTAAAATAGAATAATTTGGGGCAATAATTAAGGAACATGCTACTAACTTCTCAGTCTTGGCTTCTGTCTCCCTAAAGCTGGTTATTTTTGCCTATAAAAGAATTAATTCTAGCTTCCTGTAAAAATGACATTTCAAGTATTCATCATCTTCCACTACTCTGCCTCTGCTAGTCTGCCTCTCCATCATTAATGAGCAGCATCCGTTATATGGTTTAAGCAGTACAATTTGCAGCCACAAATCTGCAGAGTGATTTTCAGTGTAAGGAACTACTCCAAGCTGAAAATACTTTTTTATCCATTAAAACAAAAATCACATTCCAAAAGTGTGTTTATTATGCAACTGCCTTGTCATTATTTAAGTGGGAGTTATATGACCTTCCATTACTGTAAGAACAAAGATCTTATAACACAAAAAATCATGAAACAGAGACATGGTACATATTTTGGAGACCACATGTTGAGAATTACATTTCCACAATTCGTAACTTCTTTCTAAATGGCCATTTTATTTTTTTTTAATCTTATTGCCATCAACAGGGATGGTCCAAAATCCACTGCGTACAATATCTCCATGGGTAGATGGAAACCAATAATGGATGCTGGGGAATCAGGCAATTCAAGTGACTTCTTACAAGCTACAGCATAACCATGTAGCCTTGTCACGTGGTATTGCTGTTGCCATAAGCAGGTGGATATAAACAACACACCAGTGGTCAGTTAGAGAAAGGCAGACACGGAAAAAATGGGTTTAGAGTAAACAAGAGAACAGAAAATAATATCTAATATACATGAAAGCCACCATGTATAGCAGAATCAGATGTAAGGTGGAACTGTAGATCAATGAAAAAAGAGCCAGGTGCAAAAGCATGCCAGCAAACATAAAAAATGACTTCAAGTGGACCCGAAAGTGAGGAAGAAGAAACCATAAATGCAGATATTGTATTCCTCCTTGCAAATGACTTAAGATGTTGATGACACACCCTAATAAAGTCACTACAAACCCCTTAATGAAAGCACCAACCTTAGGACCCACAGAAGCAAGGGAAGGGCAAACATCACATCAGGATAAAGCAAAGAAACAAAGAAATGTGTGTAACAAGCCTAACTGAATTATTATTTCTTTTCCTGTAATAATTATATCTGCACTAATAATGATTAGACTCAAGGTTTCAATTTTATTAGCAATAAATAATTATTTATTGCTAATATAAATAATTTATTAGCAATAAATAAATACATGAGGTATGCCTCCTTTGTGCCCATGAAACAAGATTTGAGCATAAAAATGGAGCTTCCTCTGACAAGGTTTCCGATTCAAACCAATCTCTCCTCTGTTTACTGCTGTTATCTCACATTAGAATCATAAGGTTGGAAAAGACCTTTAAGGTCCATTCTAACCACCAGCTCAACACCACTGTGACTGCTAAACCACATCCCAAAGTACCACATTTATATGCTTTTTGAGCATCTCCAAGGATGGAGACTCCACCATCTCCCCGGGCAGCCTCTGCCAGTGCTTCACCACTCTTAAAGTAAAGGTATTTTTCCAAATACCCAATCTGAACCTCTCCTGGTGCAACTTGAGGCCATTTCCTCTTGTCCTTCCACTTGTTACTTGGGAGAAGTGACCAGCACCCGCCTCACTACCTTTCAGGTAGTTGAGGGCAATGAGGTCTCCCCTCAGCCTCCTCTTTTCCAGGCCAAAAAGCCCCAGCTCCCTCAGCTGCTTCTCACAGGATTTGTTCTCCAGCACCTTCACCAGCTTCGTTGTTCTTCTCTGGATGTGCTCCAGCATCTCAGAATCTTTCTTGTAGAGAGGGGCCCAAAACTGAACACAAGATTTGAGGTGCAGCCTCAGCACTGGTAGCCTAGGATAAGCAACTGGTTTCAGACATCTTAAACAACCGAAGTCCACCACAACAACCTCTGCTTAGACAATTTAAGCCATAAATTCAAAACATCACAACCCTATATGCCTCAAAAAGCCAATGCCACTGTCACTCCACACATGGTGAATGCACGAAGCAAACTACTGCACGATGCAAAGCAGCAAAATTAAAGGCTTAGTAAATTGCTCTGGACTTCCAGCTGCTACCTTACTATGGTTAGCAGGAGGTCCCAGTTAAGGACTTAATTTGGAATGTGAATAATAAGCAAGTAATATGGCATTAATAAATAGCTTGAGAGCCTGGGGATATTTTCATTCTCTATCACAACCTTCCTATAACAGTTCAAGTTATGACATGTCTCATGGTCTGTAAAATAAAAAGCCTCCCAGACACTGGGAGAATAAATACTCTTAAGAAGTGGGAGAACGTCACAGTGGCCACCACCAAGACAGAAGTAGAAGGCCTTTACCTCCATGGACATGTACAACAAAGACCAGCATGAGGAATAACTAAAGAAGCACACAGAAACTGTTCAGTAGGTTTGAACCCATCTAAACCCAGTGCAGTTCTCCTTCGAATAAATAAACACATAATCACAAAAGAGGGAACAGGGGAAACTGATGTATTTTTTTATTTATTCCCAGTTTCCTACCCTCCTCGTGGTCTCCAAAGAGTTAATTTTCACCTACCACATACCACCCAGGTACAAATCAAGGAACAAGACACCTTGCACACATTGCAGAGAGGTCCCTGCCACGTCCTTTACTGGCAGCTTCTACAGATAAAGCATTTGAAAGGGACAGCAAAAGCATATTCAGACCTTCCTTCTCCAGAGCTGCAGGCCATCAGAACATTTTTTGGAGGATCAGTTTCTATTTTATAAAGGCACAGATGACATCATCTTCTGCTTTACTTTTTGTTAAAGTACTGCTGGTTAGAGAATCAGCTGATGGACTGTAAAAGTGACAGCCTCATTACTGGTGCTTATAAATTGCTTTTGCTCAGCTGGAGTTAATGTAGGACCATCTGACTTCCCAAAATTGACATTTTTAATGATTCTTGTTCCCCAGCACTTTCTCAGTGACCACTACAAAAATCCAAACTGTCTCTTGCTCTGTCAAGCTGTTTGTGGATCAAGTTACTTGTTCTCTAGGGATATGCAGTGTGTCAGCCATCAGACCAAGCCAACTCAATAATAAGTGACCTGAGAATAACTACTCCAATACTTCTGTGCTGTAGATTTTAGTGCTAAATGTCAAAAATTCTGAAGGCCAGAGGACAGATGCATTCCCAGGAGAAGGACCTATGTGCAAAGTATCTTAAAAGAGGAAAATGCCAGCTGTAAAAGTCTGGTGCTTAGACAGTGTATCCTCATCTTGTACTCAGTTGGGTGCTGTTATCTTTCTTCAGGACTTCTTTTCCTATGTCATATCCCAGGTCAAGCAAAACAACTTCCTCTTCTAAACAATATTTCACTCACACAAGAGGGGTAATTCTTGACATCTCAGCATTATTTGGTGAAGAAAGAGGAGTGCAGAGCTCTTCCCCAGGATGCACAAAGAGGCAGGCAGGAGCACAGTGCCCCTGACCCAACTGCCTTTAGAACTGCAGTTTCCCCCCTCCAGGGACTGCGGTTACTAAGCCGTCTTAAAATTAAAGTCAAGTTTATTTTAGCTTTAGAAGAAAAGTACTTGAAGGAAATGGATTTCAAAGAGGGAGCTTTAGATGAAAAGCACTTGGAGAAAAACGGTTTCAATGAGAAATAGTCGGTGCACACGTCCAGCACATCTAAAGCTTCATGAGCCCTTCACAGTGAGTCTGGTCTCTTCAGGCCTCCAGCAGAACAAACTGGGCAGCTCTTCTGGCTTCCTGTCAGGTCTGGAGGATTTCTTCTGTCCTTACCAATCCTTCTCCTGGTGACATGAGCTGCATGTTTTTTTCCCACCCTTGCTCCTCTCTCTACCATAAAGAAACAAGTAAGTAGGCCTGGGTATGGGCAGAGGTATGGATACAGCAGCAGCCCAGTGCGTGGCCATGCACACAAGACTGACCAACCCAGAGCTGACCAAGCCAGCCCACTGCACCTCTGAGTGCAGAAAACATGCTGCTTCTTCCATGTTTTCTCTCAAGACACCACAAAGATCCTACACCAAGGAAATGAGCAACGTAAGAACACAAAGCTGACGATGAGACTCCTGTCACAACCCTACATTTCTTAGATACTTCTCCTCTGAGCACTGTCACATACCTCCTTAATCCAGCTTACCAAAACCAACCAGAAAGCCTTAAAGATGTAGAATTATTCTCCTCACACAGCTCCTATCCAGCCTGATGCGATAACAGGACACAGAAACCATCCAGTATGATGCTTTTTGAGCAAGAGTTAGTGGGACAGGGAGCTATCAGACCTGATGCAAACTCAATCTGCCCTCAAAGATCAACATTCCCAAAGCATTCTTCAAATATACTCTTTGATTCAATTCAAAGAGAGGTAACAACACTAAAGCAGGCTAGAAACAAGGGACACCCACCAGGTTAAATCAAAATTAAACATCCAGGGGAAGTGATAGTTCTTGTAACACAAAATATAAGAGGTTTGGGGCTTCTTTATTTGATGAGTTTCTCAAAACAGCTAGTTCCCTAATAGACACAAAGATCTGCTGTACAGAGGTGGTTCAGCTCCCACCAATTCACCTGAAGGGTTCCCAATGCTTTGGATGGGGCTCAGTTTGGAAACTGAGTATGTTGGGAAATGATCCCAGTGCCCTGAGCCAAGCTGGACAAGATCCCTTCTAAACTCTGCCTTGTCCCACACCAACTTTGACTTGCATCAGATGGACATCGCATATAAAAACACTGATAAGCTATTCCTAGGTGGAATAAATTAGTCCAGTCATTAAACACATGGCCTATATTTAAAAGCAGGAATAAACTGTCAAAAGCTTCATAGAGGCTTTGCAGGTTTGTCTTGCTTAAAGCTGTCAGCACAGGGTCCAATGTCTGGACCGTGCACCCCTTATAAAGTCAGAAAATTGGCACTTACAAAAATGCTGCTGAAGTAGCAAATGGGCTGATTAGCAACTACTCAACTCGTTGTGTCCTCAAAGGACATATATCCCTGCATGAACCCACCTCAGGCAAAGGGAACTGAAATTTCCCCAGGAAACTCACCTATTTGTCACCTTTGGAACAAGACAACATGATGCTTTAGAAATTAAGAAACAGGTCTGGACTATTCAGAGCAGTTCTCCCCAAAATGAAAACCCAGGTGACATTGCCTGGGACCCATCCCAGCTCAACCATTTGTCACTGGGGGACAGGGTTTTCTCAGAGATGAGCCTGCTGTGTGTTTAGCTTGAGATCCAGCCTCTGAGACTTCCCAGCACAAGGGGCTGTCCCACTCAAAGTGAAGAACAGGAGACATGTTCTCTGTAAGGCCAAAAGAAGAAGAGGCTTTTTCTCTTACCCAGACCCTGGTTTTGCTGCTCCCATTCAATGGTGTCAGGAACCTGGTAGGACACCCCAGCCAGCTGGGCCACAGGGTTTTCCAGGCCAGCTAGGGGCTCCTGGGAGGTCTCATCTGGAAGTGTGAAACCTGGCAGCTCTGTGTCACCTTCCATGCTTTCATCCATAGAGTCTACGTCTTTGTCCTCCTCCTCTTCTTCTTCCTCCTCTTCCTCTTCCTCCTCCTCTTCATCCTCTTCCTCTTCCTCACCCTCTGACCAGGGAGACACAAAAGCAACATCAGGAAAGATCCCACAATACAGAAGGTTCATCCCTCTCTATGGGTGAGCACCAAGAGAGCCAGCTGATACCACTTCTCCAAAGGCAGATCAGCTGAATGAACTTGTGCCTGGATTTTAACACGAAAGACACCCAAAGCAGTTCGTTTGGAAGAGCTCACCACCATTTGAATCTGGGAAGTAACAATGTTGTCTTAAAATGTCAAATTAAAGGGAAATACTGTTATTTTGCTTCCTAATAGTGGAGTACAAACAAGCATCTGCATGTGTACAAATACCTGAGTGTATGTAACAACAGTGCCTTCTGAGCAGCTAATTCCAGCTTAAGCGAGAACTACTTCCCTAATTTCCAGTCTTGGAGATAGCAATAAGTTGTTTCTATTTTTAGCTTTCATTAGGCCTTTCATGCCCTAGAAAGGATGCCAATTTCCAGCCCAATTAGACAGATACGGCTTCTCCTTTAAAAAAAGCATCTCACTTTGATGTGAGCTGGCAGATTGGCTCTTGGGTGTGGGAGAACAGCAGTGATAGCAGTGATCCTCAGCAGGCTCACACCAGCGCTCCTGTCACGACAGATTTACACCAGACAAAGGTACGGCCAAGGAAGGCTTCATAGAATCATAGAATGGTCTGGGTTGGAAGGGACCTTAAGGATCACCCAGTTCCAACCCTCTTGCCATGGGCAGGGACACCTCCCACTAGACGAGGCTTCTTAAGACCCTATCCAACTTGGCCTTGAACACCTCCAGAGAGGGAGCATCCGCAACCTCCCTGGGAAACCTGTGCCAGTGTCTTACCACCCTCATTGTGAAGAATTTCTTCCTAATGTCTAAACTAAATCTTCCCTCTTCCAGTTTAAAATCATTCCCCCTCATCCTATCACTATAAGCCCTTGCCAAAAGTCCCTCCCCAGCTTTCCTGTAGCCCCCTTCAGGAACTGGAAGGCCGCTATGAGGTCACCCCAAAGCCTTCTCTTCTCCAGGCAGAACAAGCCCAGCTCTCTCAGCCTGTCCTCATAGCAGAGGTGTTGCAGCCCTTTGATCATCACTGGCAACTCAGTATTGGAAAGAAGGCAGCACAGCCAATACTTTAC
The DNA here is from genome assembly GCA_033558185.1 of Dromococcyx pavoninus. NCBI lineage: Eukaryota > Metazoa > Chordata > Aves > Cuculiformes > Neomorphidae > Dromococcyx > Dromococcyx pavoninus. The sequence goes on from JAUMJL010000837.1 coordinate 285,723, forward strand.
GTGAGAACAGATAAAAGTGGTGCTGAGGAAATCCCTGTGGATTCACTACCTCTCTTATTCCAAAGCTGACTTAACATATGGAAAGGTAAATATTTAAGCCATATGTCATTGCTAGAATTTGAAATGGTAACACAAGAACAGCCACACTGGATCAAACAAGAGGCCCTTTCTGTCTATATCCTATTTCTGACCACAAGTAGCTACAGAAGCTGAAGGAAAACTAAAGCAGGATACACATGGAGTCAGTCTTCCCACAGTCTTTCTTCACAGCTTGTAGTTATCAAAGAACTCCTGAGCCAGAGTTTGCATCCAAGCTATTTAACAGTTATTTTGAAGCTACAGAGTATTGAGCCACCCACCATGAAAAGACAGTACCTGGAATAATACACATGCTTTGAATTCTCATGGTTAGTTTTTCAAAGCTAAGAACTAGTATTTATACACCTTATTTTACACGAAGCTCGGTTCAGCCATGTAGAAAAACTCCTTCTTGAGGTACTTGGACCTCAAGAAGGAGTACTTGGGGTCTAAGACCATGTTAAAAACTAACAATGCAGCAAAATTATAATTTCTTACCCAGATATCCCTTTATTTCTGTTTGAGTTGTGCCTCAGATGGATTACAGACACTGCAATAATAAGGTGGAGCAGCTGAGATGGGACACCCGAGGGGCTGAGCATATCTCCCCTGCTGGAAGTAAAGCAGGTGATGCTTCACTCTTCTCCTTTCTGCTGTGGGATGCAAGGGTTGTTCCACAAAACACCCGAGAACCCAACTGCGGAACTTTTGGGAAACTATTTAGTTGGTGGCTATGGCCTCAAGTTGCACCAGGGGAGGTTTAGATTGGATATTAGGAAAAGAATTTCTTTACTGAAAGAGTAGTGAAGCATTGGAAGAGGCTGCCCAAGGAAGTGGTGAAATCACCATCTATGGAGGTGTTCACAAAACATGTAGATGTGGCACTTCGGGGCATGGTTCAGCAGGCACGGTGGGGTTGGGCTGATGGTAGGGCTGGATGATCTTAGAGGCCTTTTCCAACCTTCTACAATTCCATCTGACTTGAATTAATTGGGGGGAACCAGCCTCCTTCGGCCTCTGCTTCACAGACTGGAATACCAATGCACATTACAAAACCATGGCATTCACTGTGCTGTTACGTGGCATCTCCTTTCCTTCTAATTCAAGGATTTGCTTTAAAACACTGCATGTTTTTTCCAGCTCACCAGGCAATCCCACTTGCCACCTTCCAGTTCTAGCCATGCAACTCATCCCAATGAGCTGTTGTTAGAATTTAGCTGCATCATCCTGCTGTAACATGGCTTTCAGTACCTGGAAAGGAATGAGCATTTCTGCAATTATACCATCTAATGGTGCTTACAGGGATGTAGTTAGAAACTTAAATTCCCATTACATTTTAGAGCCAGTCTCTGTCTTATAATGCACTCGTTATTTCAAATCAACATAAGAACTTTCTGTTTCCTTACAAAATACACAGCTTCTATAAACCTGAGAATGGCACCTGGAGAGTGCTTGCGGGAAATCTGCAAAGACAAGTTAATGGAGGTCTTTTTGCCTCTGCTGAAAGCAGCAGAGCTATAAACATTTCCAAACTTTAATAGCAAAGACACTAAACAGCTAGCACACCACAGAAGAGGAGCACGAACAGAGGTTTTCTCTAGACAGTGAAAAAGCCAAGAAAAAACAGGGAAGAGATATTAATCTCTGAAAAAAAAGTTTGGGACAAGGTTTTTAGAAGCTTCTTGAGATTTTAACAAGCCAAATCAGACACACCCACCCAGATCTAGTTTTGAAGCAGCAGATAGCCATCTCTATACCCCTGGAGCCTAGCAGGCAGCCAAGCTGAACACCCAAATTGAAAGTGCCAAGACTATTTATCACATCTGATCATCACCAACCTACATCAATCTTCGTGCAGCCACAGCATAAAGATGTGAGTAATGTAGTCCTTGCAGCACAACCACTGCGAGGGGAAAAGAAAGGGCTTGACTTGTTTCCTCCTTCTCCTCTGTAGCTCTTTTTGATTTCTGGAAACAGCTTTTTAACCCCCCATCCCCAAATGCCAGCAGCTTGCCTTACCGCAAGGTGCAGCGCAGAGCACCACTTGGTGGTCACAAGGAGGAAAGCTGCACTCGGGAAAAAGCCACAAACTTCACAAATGGGAGATTCCAGAAGCAGAGGCACAACAGGAGCCCAGCAGCCACGGGCAGGCTGTGCAGAATGCTTGGTAGTGTCACAGGATGGAAAATGGAAGCAAGTACCACACAGCTGAATGTCAAGCTGTAAGCTTGTGATTCACACAAGAACCTTTTACAAAAATCACATTTTCCCTCCTAAATTGGCACTTTTTGGCCTTTCAGTGGACTCAAAAGTAGATTCAAAAGAAAAGAAACATAAGAGACTCAAAGCAGCAAGCGCAGCAGAATCATAAGGCATTCAGATTTACACATGCATTTGCAGGCCATTGTGAACTATTCTGTGTCTATATTCTTCAGATTTGGCTAAAGTTCATCTTGTAAAAGAAGCAAGATGAACAAGTAATGAAACGCTACTGCCTCGGGATCAAGGCACTAGACTCCAACCAAGAAAATTATTAAGTTTTCTTGTCCACAGACATGGCTCTATTCAAACAGACTATTGTCTCCAGGCAAGCTGGGGAGGGGCTCTTGGTCAGGGAGTCCAGGGATAGAAAAGAGAGAACAGTTTTAAGCTGAAAGAGGGGAGATTTAGATGAGATCTTAGGAGGAAATGTTTTCCTGCGAGGGTGGGGAGGCCCTGGAACAGGTTGCCCAAAGAAGTGGTGGCTGCCCCATCCTTGGAGGTGTTCAAGGCCAGGTTGGATGGGGCTTTGAGCACCCTGATCCCCTGGGAGGTGTTCCTGGCCACAGCAGAGGGGTTGGAACTGGATGGGCTTTAAGGTCCCTTCCAACCCAAACCATTCTATGATTCTATGAAACCAGGCATTCACCAATTGCTCAGGTGTAGGAGCACTTCTGGATGTGACAGGGGTCACAAATGCCCCTTGCTTACTGAAGCAGACAGGTATCCAGCACCTGTAGAGCTCTGCTGTGAGCCATCCTTGCTCTATAGCTCTTTGTAGGTTACATATAAGCTGATCTTGTTACTCTGGCTGCATGCACCAAACCTTAGCTCTTGCTTGCGACTTGCCAGGTGAACCTATCCAGGAGGGATGGTATCCTCTCTCCTCTCCTGCTGACACCAGGACACTTCAGCACTGAAGCACTTACAGTCCAAGCAGATGTCTGTATTTTCTACTGCAGTCAGGGTAATGCAAGACTACACCAGGGTAGAGTTAGAGATTCATCTCCAAGAGGGAAGAAATTCAAAATCTGCCACTCTTTGACAGACTAAATAAGCACTATATCCTGTAAAGTAGGCTCTGAGGCTCTGCTTTTCTTTCATTAGAACAGGAAAAAAAAAACAAACAAGATACTTAACACCTCCCTGCTGTGACAACGGTACAACCTAAGAAAGGAATCCCCAGGAAAATGAGATTCCCAATTCAAATGTTAAAGATTTTAGTTTGGAGGGGCTTGACAACCTCATAACAGGCATTCCAATTTTCTGGTTTGGAGAAGCTATGGGAGAGCACCAAGAAGACAAGTCTGAGACAAAATAACATATTTTTATTTGGGTTTTGCTGGGTTCTCAGCTTTCTTAATAAACAGTCATGGTTGGGGCTTTATCCTGAGGCTCTGTGATATCCATAGGATGGGATTTGCTGTTTCGGGGTGGTTAAATGCTTGCTTCAAAAAAAAATTAGTGCAAGGAAAAGAGAACACCTCAACTCCTTCACGAGGCATTTCCCTGTCCCATCAGGAATCCACAACCAACAGTGTCCAAAGCAGATGAACAACAGTCAGCATCCTGCAAGGAAAAGCCTCAGCCCACAGTGGCAACAGGGCCCTCACAAATCAACTGCAAAGAGGGACTTTGACCCCTCCAGACCACCCCATGCAGCAGGGAAGTGGATCACAGGGCCAGTTCTTCCTCTTGGCCATTGAAAGTGCCAATAGAGCATTTGTGATAGATGTCTTCTGCTGGAATCCATGCTTCTCAATGGGTTTCACACAGCTGCAAAAGCCCATGCTCCTCTCAGGCAGAAGGAAACACAAATTACTCACAGCACTGCTATTGGCACAGGGCAGCAGCTGTAACCCCACATGAGGGGCAACAGCACCAGAAAAGCACTTGTGCAAACACCACCACCAGGAATGTGCTACAAACAAGCTCTGACAGCAATGAAGAAAGAGGGGGTTTTGTACAAGGGCACGTAATGAAGTGGAGCTGAAGCCACCACTGTCATAACCTTGCTGAAGGCAATAGACATCATAGCCTCTGTTTACAGTTGAAACCTTCACCCAAGAGTGATGTTTCTATCTTTAGATATTTTCTATTAATGTTTGCAAATGCATTTACTTCTCAGAAGATTCAAGAAACCAACATTTGTCAGGTTTAGCACTCAAGAGAAATAGCCTGCTGTGCCCTGAGCTGCAAGAGTCTCTCATTAGTCACTCACAGTCACAAACTGAAATTAAAACCCAAACAAAAATAAAAAGGAGGTTGCAGGACAAAATCTGGAGTTCTCATTTTCTCTGTCCTTTCCCTTCTCAGCTTTCCTCACACCAAACTCTGAGGACAACCATATCTAGACAGCAACACAGAGCAGTGTTGTGCTTCGTGATAGTGTAAGATGTCACTTTATTCCATAGCCAGCACTGTAGGTTCTAAATGCCTATTGAGCACCTGATAAATGCCAAGTAAGTGGTGATTAAATAGCAACACTAATTGGTTTCCAGCAGTGATGACTTCAGGAAGATGCAGTATTGCCAAGACCTCTCCTGTACAAGCACCAAGCTCCTGCAAGCTGAGCAACAGCTACAGAGAGTGCAGTTCTAGAATCTACCAGCATAACTCATCTATGAAGGAGAGCACCATGAAACACAACTGTGCTGTGACTGGGGAAGCCTGGGTTCGCACACTGTTGAGCAAAAATCTTCTTTTCAAGAAGTTTTGGCTGGCCAAAATAAGGCAAAGGGCTCAGGATCTGCCTTGATCTCTGCAACAGCCCCATAGACACCAAACAAACCAGCTAAGAGGTATCACAGTGCTGCCTCTTCGGGCAATGTTTTGTTAAAGTTACCCCTCTTTCATCCATCTACAGGTCTAATCTTGCAACAGAGCAAGGGGATTCATAAGTCATAGAATCACAGAATCATCTGGTTGGAAAAGACCTCTGAGATCATCAAGTCCAACCATTCCTGTCCCATTACTAAACCGTGTCCTTAAGAAACTCATCTACCCAACACCAACATCTTTCAAACACCTCCAGGGATGGGGACTCAACAACCTCCCTGGGCAGCCTCTGCCAGTGCCTCACCACCCTTTCAGTGAAGAAATTTTTCCTAGTGTGCAGTCTGAACCTCCCCTGGTGCAACTTGAGGCCATTTCCTCTCATCCCATCACCTGTCACTTGGGAGAAGAGACCAACACCCACCTCACCACAAGCTCCTTTCAGGCAGTTGTAGACAAGTGACAGGGTTTCCCCATCTACAACTACCTGAAAGGGAAGTGTTCAATTACAGACTTCAAAAGCCTGGGTAGACCAAGCTACACGAGAACTCTTGTATTTATTCATGCCCCTGCTATAAATTTTCTGTGGTATGAAAACAGGAATGGTGTGAAATCGGTCCTACCCTCTCCCAGGGATGCTGTACAAGGGTGGAAAGAATAACACCCACTTCACAGATGAGCCCATGCATCTAAGGAAGCGATTCCTTTTCCTCTTGTGCCTATAGGAGCCACTCACATGGAAAAAGGGCATCAGGGAAAGACTGAAGTGTCTATAAAGATAAACTATAGTTTATCTTCTTCCACTTCACACCTGTACAGCAGCACTGGGCTTTGGTCACCCATGTGTTTCTACAGTATAGGAAGCAGAGGAGCATAAATAATGACAGGATTAGAGATGGGGGCCTGACTATCTTCTCTTGGCAGAACAGGAGGAAGAGGCATTAAGAAGTCTCTGCCGAACACCTTCTTCCAGTGAGGTTCATTTTCTGCACTGCTTTTACAATCACAGCCGATTGTCAAGGCAGGAAGGCCTTTCTAGGACAACTCTCTTATTATTAAACTGTTGCTCTCACATAATCAATAATAACGTCACCACCCAACACCTCCAAAATGCTGCCAAGAACAATTGCATGTGACAGCTTGTAAAGAGACAGCTGGTAGGAACATAGACGGGCTCTCGTTACGTGCAAGACAGCTCTCTGGGCAGAGTGCTGTACCATGGTGGGTTGAGACAACCAAGCAAGCAGCGGGCACAGAAGCCCCACAAAATCATCAAGGTAAAACCCCCACCTTGATGAGTTCAGCCAAGCCCAGCCATGTTCACTGCAAAGCTATCCATAGTCTTGGTAGACTGTGCTGAATGGACGCAAGTCTTAAATGCTTTGCTCTGGAAGGGGAATCAAATCAAAGCATGGCCTCTTGTGAGAAATATCATAGGATGGTTTGGGTTGGAGTGGACCTCAAAGATCTTCCAGTTCCAACCTCCCTCCCATGGGCAAAGACACCTCCCACTGCATCAGGATGCTCAAGGCCCCATCCAACCTGGCCTTGAACACATCAAGGGATGTGGCAGCCATGACTTGTCTGGGCAACCTGTGCCAGGGCCTCACCACATTCACAGGAAAAAAATTCTTCCTAAGATCTCATCTCAATCTCCCTTCTTTCAGTTGAAAACCATTCCCCCTCATCCTATCCCTACACTCCCTGATCAAGAGCCCCTCCCCAGCCTTCCTGGAGCCCCTTCCAGTACCACGAGGCTGCTCTAAGGTCTCCCCAGAGGCTTCTCTTCTCCAGGCTGAATGAGCCCAATTCTCTCTACCTTTCTTAATATGGGAGGTGCTCCAGATGATCTTCATGGCCTCACTTGACTCATCCTAACAGCAGTAAATATCAAACACCTGGCCTATTGCATCAAGGCAAGGAAAGGGACTATGAGAAAGAACATATCCGTTGGGTGGGATCCTATCACAGAAAGCAGGATAACCTAACCTTATCCCAGAAAAGTTTCAAGAGAAGAGAAATGACATGTCCAAAGCTTTTCTGTACAAGAAAATCCTTGCCACATCTAGGATAGGGGAAATACCCCTGTCAGCAGAGCTGAGCTGATGTTTGAGCTGCAGAAATTCTTCAGCCTCTGCTTACCAAAGCCCAAGCACTGCAGAAGCTGCTTCCCAGCAGATGGCTCTTCGCCATTGCAAAGACTGCACAAGGAGAGATTTGGATCTGGATCCTAACTTACTTCCCCCCAAATCTGGGGGGATTCACATTTTTGCACAGTCCTGGCTCATCACTTGTCACATGAGATCCAAGGCTCTGAAGAGCTTTTGAAAGAAAAAAGGCAAAAGATATTCCAGCAGGGACCACAAGTCTGCTTCTGTATTAAGACAAGAAACAATCATTCCTAAGAGCTGCATTTCCAGCAGCATTCACCACAAAATTGTTTTCACTATGAGCCAGGGTAGAGAGTCAGTTTAGGAACACAAGACTATTTTAAAGGGGAAAAAAGAACAGAATAGTGTAAACTACACAGTATGGTTCATACCAAGTTTGCAGCACTCCAGTGTGCTGCAAAACAGCTCTTCCAACCTGAGACACACAGTTGTTGCACCTATCAGTATAAAAATCAAGACAAGAAGGGTGATTTCTCAAGTGAGGGCACTGAAACCAGTCCAGATTTAATGACCATGACCTGTAAGTAGATAGGACAGAACTCAACTGACGAAGGCAGATACAGAGTTCACTTCTCTCAACAAAATGCTTCCACATGTAAAAGGGCTGTGGGCATGGTCAATTCCATTTTCTCTTGCAAAAAGCTGTTTGATTGTGTCTTTTTGGAATCATCCACCAATTCAGCCACACTGCCTGGGAAAGGAGTAAGCAACAACCCAAAGATGTAAGAAAACATTTGATTTAAGCTCCATTTACTAGACTGACCCAGCATCGATCCATCACAGATGACGTAGAATAGGGGGTGGATCTGTTATCATGGGTAGTCTCCAGGGTACTGAGGTTTTAGCTCAAGTCTTATCGGGTGCCAAAAGGGAAGATGACTGCAAGCCTACTCAGCTCACTTCTAGTCAGAGCCTACACTTCTTTCATAGTCCTTGATCACCCTCCTGCAGCCTTCACTCTCCTTTGCCAAGGGCAGTGCTTCTCCCCAGGGTATTTCCATGGAGAGGTTCAGAATGACTCTGCTGGCCTGTCCTTGCATTCACGTGGCCCAAAGTGTTTGTATCAGCCAGAAAGAAATACACCATGAGATTTTCCTCTCCCTGTTTAAAAATGGCTTGTTATTTATTGAAAAAAAAAAGTCTATTACTCTGCCCAGAAGATGACGCAAGAACTGGTGCTGCAGCCACTGCATCCTGCGTCAGATCGACACGAGGGACAGCAGCCCACCTGTACAGGGCAGGAAACAGAAATGAAAGAGCTGAACCAATTTGCAGGGTGGTTTGCTGTGGTCCTGATGCCTAAAGCTATCACCATCCCCAACACAGACCCCAGCCATCAGCAGCTTTGGACGAAAACGCTCCCTGCAGAGCTTTCAGCACAAGTTGCCTCATACCTGCTTATCAGAATCCACCTCCCTAGGGCTGCAAGGGTGAACTGTTTAATCCTCCAATTAAAACAAACAAAAACTCATTAAAACTTTCATCCACACAGTCCAATTACCTTTCAACAGCAACTGTAGGGGGCTTCTCTTGTTTTTGTTTAAGCTTGATGAAAAGCATGGGAAAACTACAACATTAAAGTAATATTTAAGTGAACTACAGGAAAGACATTGAGGAGCTGGACCGTGTCCAGAGAAGGGCAACAAAGCTGGTGAAGGGTCTGGAGCACAAGCCTTACGAGGATTGGCTGAGAGAACTGGGGTTGTTTAGCCTGGAGCAGAGGAGGTTGAGGGGAGACCTCATTGCTCTATACAGCTGCCTGAAAGGAGGTTGTAGTGAGGGGGTGCTTATCTCTTCTCCCAAGTAACAAGGGATGATAGGACAAGATGAAATGGCCTCAAGTTGCACCAGGGAAGGTTCCGATTGGATATTAGGAAACACTTACTGTAAGAGTGGTGAAGCATTGAAACAAGTTGCCCAGAGAAGTGGTGGAGTCTCCATCCCTGGAGGTGTTCAAAAAAATGTGTAGCCGTGGCACTTCGTGACATGGTTTAGTAGGCACAGCAGTGTTGGGCTGATGGTTGGACTGGATGATCTTAGATGTCTTTTCCAACCTCTATGATGGTATTATTCCATTTTTTTTGACAAATAAGAAGTCAGATACAGTTAAAAATTCAAGAACAGCAACCAGAGCAGGTCAGACTGAGAAATGTCATCTAACCTGCAGGAGGTGGAACAGTGCCACAACATTGCCAAAAACAAGGAAACTCAGAGAAGTTTCATTCTCCTACAAACAAAGAATAAAGCAGTCATGCAGCTCACCTCCACCCAGAGAGCAGCTAGGCAGGCACTTGCCACTTCCCAAACATCTGGGAAAGACAATGGAATGATGCTTTATAGCATTCCTAGAGATTCTTGTAGGAATTGGCTGTTGGAGATCATAAAACCCAGCAGATATGGTATTTGAGAGATAAAGCCCTAGAGCACATCGTTTGGCACTCAGCCACTTAAGAAATCATGTGGTTTTTGTTTTGTCAGAGCTGCCAACACATCCATAGCAGAGCAAGGTGTTTGGACCACCTTTAGCCACCCTTCACAGGAAAGTGCTGACAAGGCTGAGCTCAGAACAGCGGCTGCACACAGCAGGACCTGGCTCACTCCTCCTCTTAGTGAGCCTTTAATTAGCCCAGCACCCTCTTAGCTGTTCTCCCATAAGGTCTCAACTCATTAAGGGTTTGAGCATCCTCCACTCCCCTCCCTTCCCCAACTCTCAGATGGATTTCATGAAACAAAACAAGTCACCACCAGATTTAGCAGCAGAGATGTTGTCTTTTGTCAAAGAAATCCAGAAGTAGAAAGAAAAAAGTTCAGGTTTAATGCAAAAATTGATACTTTTTTCCTTTTACACGTTCCTGCTACAAAGCAGGAGGATGGGGAAAGATCCACCATCTACTGTGAAGAACATGAAGGTCAACCTCCACCAGAAGGACAGCAGCTCCCATTCCTGCGGCAGCAATGAACTGGAAGCAAGACAGAAGTGCGTACTGAGAACATCCAATAATTAATTCATTTTGCATGTGCTTTGTTTTAAATCTTCTATTCCTTGCCAATTCAGCTGATATCCAAAGAAGAAGAAGAATTATAGGATCAGGCTAGTTAACCATGCTGGGCTAAGTGCCCATCTTATTTACACCCCTGCAACCTCATTTAAATTTTTAATGGGGTTGCAAAGATTTAATGAGACAGGTCTTCATCCATACAGTCAGGGTCCAAATAGCAATCCCAATAAGACTGGATTTCCAGCAAAAATACTTTTTATATAGAGAAAAAAAAGAAGGCTCCTTGTACTGTGACAGATCTCAGAAGAAAGATGTAAGGAGAATGTGAAGGGTTTTTTATAAAATTATGCAAATGGCAGCCACTGCCTTCACTTCTGAAGGAGATATGCAGCTTAGATGACTGCACAAGAAGAACAAGATGCAGGGGAAGCAGAGGAAACAGAGAAAAGGACTAAGAGAGTTCTTCTCACTGAAATTAGTTAAGTTTTGCTTTCCTTGGAAGGGTAAACTTGAGTACACAAGTAAACAAAGAATGACAGGAACTGTTTAAACCCAGGTGCACGTAGGTATTAAAATATCACCAATATGTTAAGGTCAGGAAGCCTAAAGCTTCACACTGGCATCATTCTGCAATAACCTTTAATGCAGTAGCTGGAGCAAATGCAGCAAAGCCCACAGCTAAGATTGAGAGGTGTCCCATGACTGCAGGATTTGCTGATACCAAGGACACTGCCAGTTGTGTTTCAGAATCATCGAGGGGCTTTCTCCACAGCCAAATGCTGCATTAGGTGGGACAGACCAGCTGTGCAGACATCAACAACTGCCTTTCCAGCCCCTAGATTACTCCTCCACCCTAATGGCCAGGACTCTGCCAGCTGCATGTTGATAGCCAGCCTGATTAATCAGGAACACTTCACACTCAAGGGCTACACAGCTCGGATCTCCCTTGATAGCAGTTCAGTTCAAGTTGCCTGTTTTCAGAGCTATTGACTGTTCCTGACACCATACAACAGGTAAAGCATCTTCTGCTTTTAGAGAGCTCTAAGCAGTCTCCACACCCAGCCACCTATGTGAAAGCTGAACTGTGTAAACAGCTCACCCTCAACAACAACAGGTTGAAGAACAGAGAGATAACTGAACAGGAACCAGCCCTAGGGCTTATACACTGGGAGAGAGTAGTTTTGGGGTTTGGTGGGTAAGGGGTACACAAATAATAGAGTAGGCACATCAGAAACACCAACGCATCACACTTGGTTCTTTTCAAAAACACCTATGGCAGAGTAGCAAGAGCCAGATTATTTGTTCCTCCACCCTCCTCAAAGTCATCTCAACTAAACAGTGTCTAAATCCCAAGTTAATACTGAAGTGGGCACATCTAGAGGTAATCAAGCAGGGGGTGAGTAGCATTAAACTGTTTTCCTGGTGATCTTGGACACAGCAAGAGCAGTATGCAGGGGGCCTAAGAGCTGAAGGACTTGCATGGACTTGTAGGTTGAAACACAGGTACATCCAGAGGCAGCTGTTACTGCTGCATCTGGGCAGCCTTTGAGGGTAACACAGTGACATCTGGCCTACATGTCAGAAGAGGTTAATTAGCATGCACACGTGCCTTGCTTCACAATCACTGTCTCCAGCCATTTCAGCTGAACTTTTGCTGTCCAGGCATGGTGCTGGCACACAAGAAAACTAAACCTCAAGTCTGCATTGACAGACAAAGTCCCACCCACACCAACAGCCACTGAACATTGCTGTAAGCTGTTCACACTGAACTGGCCCATGACCCAGGCTGTCACTGCTGAGGCATCACTCTTGGCAGCAGGCTACTTCTGTACTAACTACTGGTTTGGGATTAGCATGTAAGGAAGAAATAACCTTCTAGGTGTTCATAAAAACTGCACTAATATACCTTCTGCTTAACCTCAGTGCATCCCTGGATGACATTTCAAATGGAGCAGTGACAGGAGTCAGTTGAGGACCAGTCAAGGGAGCCAGCTCCTGTTGTTCTCAGTCCACCAGGTCAAACTAAACAGTGCAAGGATCTTGCAGAAGATGAAACATGGCAGGTTGCTTGCTGCTTTAGAAAACTAGACCTGCCAATGCTGCTAGGCTTAACAAGAGCAGACACCTCTGCCAACACCTACCATGGCACATGTTATGGCAAAGGAATCTAGTCCAAAAGGAATGTGGTTTCTTTCTAAAGAGCCAATGTTCAAAAAGCATTGGGAGGCTCAGCCAGTGGTCCTGAGTAGGCAAGCTGAACTAGATTATCTCTGGACCACAGAAGCCCTACAGAGAAAGCTGCACTATTTACCTTGCTAGACACATGCAAATTCTGGGCACAGGAACAAGATATATAATTAAGTCTCCCAGACAAGTAAGCCTCTTCCTCTACTATGTCCCATCCTCATCTCCTATAATCTCTTTATAGGATTTCTCTGGCTAGGAAGGGCAAGTAGAACCAGTCTCATCACAAAGTCAGGGTAGGAGGATATTTGTGACCCAGCTGATCTCTCCAGAGTCCGCTAGAACGGGGGATAAGCTCATCTAGAGACATATTCAAAGCACCTCTCATGTTTGTCTGTGCAATTTGATTTTTAAAATGGTTTTGCAGCCAAGCCAGGTAGGTGAATATACTGATGCAATTAACTGCAGGCAGTTTGGCACAGATGGTCCCCAAGAGCTAGCTGAACAGCAGGGGTTTACATTTAATGATGAGCCAGGCCCTCAGTGAGGCAAGTCAGCAAGCCCCATGAAGACAGCAGAGACCAGTCAAGCTCACTCAGTTCCTTCCACTTCTACAACCAGTGAGCAAGGAACAGCATCCCTGCAGAGGGCCAGGATTCCTCATTAGGAACTCCATCATATGCCTGCAACAACACTGATGTCTCATCTTGCACTCCAAGAGGCTGAGCACCTTGGGCTGCAGCTCAGTATAGCTTTATAGCAAAGCAGTCTCAAATTTCTTGTATCTGGCACCATCCAGAAATTCTGAGAGTAAGCACCAGGCATTATAATTCTAGGGGGGAAATGGAAACCAAACTTCTCAATGCCACTCCACCATGTGGAGATGGTACCCCCTAACTGCCATTACACTGAAAAAGATGTTAAAAAGAGTTGCAGCTCAAAAGCTTCCTTAATTGGGGCAGTAGCACCCCCAGGCAGAAAGCTTATTCCCAAGTGGTACTCGTCCTATTTCACAAGATGTGGACTGGTGATCCCTAACACCAGGGAAAAATTCTGCCTCGCTGCACAAAGGTCTAGGTTGATCAGAAGAGATTTAGTCCACAAAAGCTGTGCCAGTTGTCAAAACCACATGGCAGACCAGACAGAACCATGTCCCTTGGATGACAGGCACCTGCAGAGCCATACCCCAGAGCCAAGAAACTCACAGCCTTCTAGTTGAGTCATCATCATTTAGCAAAGCTGGTCCTAGCTGCAGCCCACCATTGCCCTTAGAGAAGCTCAGAGCATATTTAAGAGCAGAAAAAACAGGCCTGTGACTGCATAGGAGTTCAGTAGGAACCAAGAAAGTAGCAGCAATCCTACATCAGAGCAGAAAGTGTTTTTTTAAAATGCCTATGCTGAAAGTCTCGTTAAATAGCAAGAGACCAATGCTCAGCTGAAAGAAATCCCTCTTATCTTCCTGTGCAGAAAACCAGGCTTCTAAAGGAGATCCCAGAGGGCTCAGAAACAGTTTAGCCTCCTGAACCATAAGGTCCTTGCTTAGCAAAGGCAGTGTTTTCCAGTCTGAAAGATCAGGTTTTTCCCACACACGTGCCCTTCTTCCCCTGCTGCCATTCTCCCATCATCAGCACCACATCCTTGCGCTGCCAGATACACGCAAGATTCATCCTGGCAAGGGGTGAGGGCTGTAAGCTGGAGCTCATGGCAGGCTTCAAAGCAAGCAGCAAGCCTGACAGAGGGCAGGAGCTGCAACACCTTGCCTATGTGGTGGGAGAGCTCCCAGCTTCTGCTGCTCTCTAAACTTAACAGGAGTGAGAGTTATTGCTTCATGCAGCGAAAAGATGCTGATTAACTGTTGTCAGTGGCACCCCACCTCTAATCAGAAGAAAAATACCATCTGCCATGCCACCCCGGAGGGCTGCCAACCTTTGCAGTAAAATATGAAGGCAAGAGAAGGTCAAGACAGAGGAAGGGGAGCAAAACAGGCAGAAAGATTAATCCCTGCCAGGTGGTGTCAGTCTAGACACTGGAGTACAAAACTGGATTCATGAACAAGTAGAGAAGAGTTTAAGTAGGAGAAAGAGCAAGAAGCAGAAGAGGAAGCAATTCTCTGCAAGAAAATCATGGATGAGTTGAAGAGAGATCTGAGCTGCAGACCAACATCCACTTCATCCAAACCTCTCTTGATGTGTGCTCACCCAGGCAGGATTTCCACCACTGGGTTTCGACTGTCTGAAGACAGTCAGGGAGCAGAGACTCCAAGACTGGCAGCGGGGAAAAGCAGTTTAGGAGAAGGCAGCCCAGGGGCTGAGGCAAGGCTGGAGGAGCCGGCGATGGGATAACTTCACAGGTAGCAATAAGTTGGAAGACCATCTCAAAGGGGTTGCATCCTTTGCCTCTCCCAGCAGTGTCACACAGGGAGTATAAACAGGGCATCACACGGCCTGGCAAGGTTTCAGCCAAGGTAGCCATATCACACTGAACATCTTGCACTGCATGTGGTTAGGATTTCAGTGGCAAGGCCTCTCCAGCTGTCTGAATATGTTCCCATGAGTGCTACCTGGCACAGAGGCTCTGCAATCAACACACACCAGCAGTTAAAGGTGCACAGAGCCAGGCTACTGTGACAGCAATATCACTGCTGCTCCCTCTCCCAGAGAAAACCCATCCCTCCCACCACAGCCCCTTGAATTTCAAACATCTCCCACATCACCGTTCACTGCTTCCTTCCTGCACCTCCTGGAAGGGGACAGGTTCTTCAGCTTTATTACCAAAAAACACGTGCATGTAGCTGCAAGCCAGACAGACTGGGGAGTGAGGTCAAAGGAAATGTGCCACCCTACGTGAAACCGCCCACCTCTTAGCACTGGGATCAGCAGTACCTTCTGACTCCAGGCGGTCCAGCCCATAGGTCACAGCTGTACTGATCCTCCTCACAGATGGAAAAGCTGTCCTCCTGACAGAAGAGGCCACTGATGCTGGAGTTACCAGGACCACAGTTCTGCCGGATGGCTCCTCTGTCTGTCCAGATTGGGTAGCAGACAGCTCACCAGAAGCCGGAACAGCCTTCTCACTGGTGACCAGGACCTCATCTGTGAGATCTACAAAAGACAAAGCAGCTGCAGTTTGGCGTAACAATATTAACCCCCCCACCATTAAAGAACAAACATAATGAAAACTTAGAGTGGAAGAAGTTGTTAAACTCTTTCCTCTTTAAAGATGTATAAGTGATTCTGCTGCAGTAAAAGCTTCTCCTCCAGGACAGCCAGCACAGGAGGTTCTCCTTAATGAGAACTCCACTAGGCTTTACTTCTACTGCTTTGAGGACTGCTAGTCACCACCCCATGGCAAGATCAGAGCACTGAGACACTGGTTGATCTGAAGCAAGTGATAGATCTAATTGTTTATGGCAAAGATGAATAATTAGTTGAATTCATAATTAAATCCCAGATGAAAATTAATTAGTGGAAACTGCTGGAAAAGCCTCCTCTCCCCTACAAAGGGCCCTTAATTTAAGAGATACAAAGCAAACAGGTTCTCTTTTGATGCCCTGCAGTATAAGTACCACCAGAAAAGCTGCCCAGCAGCAGTTTCATTAGTGGTACCTACTACTACAGAAATACACTCGAGTTCAGACTCAATTTTATGCCAAGGGAAGCCTTACTATACAATCCTGTTAAGAAGACACCCCTATGTGTACCTGCCAAGGTGACACTGAGCCAGTAGGCAGCAACTATATGAACACAGCAGCTTAAAGCATTTCCTTGTGCTACATCAACGTGATAAGAACTCACCATTCCGCTAGAGAAGTGAACATCAACACAGCCTTCCACCCCCAAGGGCTTGCCAGACCCTTGCAAGGGGGTGTCTACCCCCACCACTGCTCCCAAGTTACCCTATGAAACAATTTCATCCTTCAGACTGAGCATCAGCAGTCTGACTGCCTTTAGCTCCAGAAGTAAGAGAGCTGCCCTCCTTAAATAAAGACTGATTTAAATGTCTAGGGCTAAAACTCAGCTTGCTAGCAAGGACAGGTGAGGGGGTTTGTTTGGGGGGATTTTTTGAAATCTCTATTCCACTGTTATTTGGGGCAAAAATGCTGACCTATTTCAGCGTGGTGGATCTGGTAGCACAGGCAGAAAGCAGTGGCAGCCCAGGGCTAGAGGCCACCTGCAGAAGGCTAGAAAACCACTTTGGATATGGATGCTGTGTGTTGAGACTTCAGCATTCAAGCATGGACATTGGTTCCAGATGTACCACCTCATGTTGGTGGAAACAAACCCACACCCTTGAAGAAGAACCATACCTTCTACATCTGGAGTGCTTGAAACAGAGGAAGTACCAGTTGCCTTCAGCATCTGGGTGGCACTAGGAGCAGTCAGCACCTGGGTGTCCTCCCCACTGTTCTCCTGGGGGAAGCTTGCAGCTCCTGTTCCTTGGGTAGCACCAGGCACCAGTGTCACAACTGACGGTGCAGCATTGGCCTCCTGGACAAGTGTTGTCACCTCTTGAGTAACACCTACAGCAAAAGCACATCAGTACCAACTCACAGGACAGCTGACAGCAAGGCAGCAGATGTTTGAGGGAATATAACTCCATTCATTAGCATTTCCACAGCCACAGAGCAAGCAGCAGGTCCAGCCAAGTATTATCAGAGCAGTGCAGCATGAAGACAGATGTGGGAACGTGCATAACAGCAATGAAAGCAACAGAATCCATCCTTGTTTTCTTAATTATCCCTTAGGGATAAGTGGACCCACGGGGGAGCAACACCATGGGAGCACAATACTGCAGGGTCATGGTGTGAAATACCATGCAAAGCAAGTGATGCTGCCAGAGTGGTGACCAGCTCTCATGGCTACAAGACTTCAGCTTTGTAGAAGGCTTAGTTTTTGTTGCACAAGTTTTACTGAGAGTGTTGTTTCCCCAACATCTGGAAAACAGAGAGGGAGCCTGCTGACAAGTCAAGTGCTTATAAATTAATCTAGAAATGAATCAGTCAGGTTTCAGCACCAGCATGCAATTAGCTTTCCTCCCTTTGCAGCAAAAACTAGATCTTTTGCATGCAGTGAGGGGAAGTCATTCTTCCGTCCCTGCAGCCAAAGGGAGAAGATTAAAGACACCCAGCAATTAAAATAAAGTCCTAAACCCCAGCTCGTGTTTCTTAGGAACCTTCCACTTAGGAACATGTCACTGCCCCAACAGTGGAGCAGAACTTCCCACAAACACATTTCTACCAGGTTTTTAAATACTGAGTGGGAACATTGTCCATGGGCTGAAGGTGCCACCTCCGCAGGTAAGGACAGTGCAGGGTGACACCACCAGCCTCTGGCAGGCTGTCTACAAAGAAGATTTTTGCCTGCTGGTAATGGAGCTGTCACAAACACTGGACAGTCAGAGCCTTGGCACAGCTTCACTCTAGGGTGGGGACACAACATCAGGAGTTCAACTGGACAGATCTTTTGATCATCTTTACAAGAGCATCCTTGTAAAGTCATAGAAGATATCAGTTACTCACAGGCAACCAGCACAGCTCACCTGTTCCTGGATTTAGGAAGCATTTACAGACATCACTGTCTCTGCATCTTCTGTATGGACTACAAATGTCCATAGCTAGCATTTGAGAATCTGGTGATCCCAGAAGCCAATTAATTTAACCCCCTAGGAGTTTTCCTCTCCCTCTGTTTTGCAAGGTTTCAGAGTTAGCCAGTGCAAGGACCACCTTCAGGTTTTGTGTTTGCCACAAAGGGACACTTGGAGCAGCATTATCCTCCTTGAAATAAAGTGTTTAACCACTGGGTCAGAGGCTGGGCTCCCTCCCTGGTTACAAGAGGGACATTCACAGCAGATTTATATACCTCTGGTATACAACAGGACTACAGCTGCCCCCTTCGACTGCTGTAATGAGCACCAAAACTGAAGCCCTCACCTTGGCAGCAAACCACACAAGCAGAATATTAACAAAGCAAGGTTTCTAACTGGCATGTGAGGGGAAGGATTGTCCCACCTCTGTTGTAGGTATCAAGATCACACCCTTCTCCACTTTATCTCCCCAAAAGGGAAGCAAAGTCTCTCAAGAGCATCCCTCCTACACCTACACTTAGAGGCAAGTGTCTTTAACAGGCCAGTTTTACCTTTCCATGAGCTTTCCACAGTAGGAGAGAGTTCAGACTGTATATCTGTCACCACAGCAGCCTCTGGCTGTGACAGCAGGATGCTCTTCCCCTCCTCTGTTGTGACTGTGTTTATGTTTTCCAGCGAGCTGAGATCAGCCATGTCTACACCTGTCAGGTTTGCAGTGTGGAGAACATCACCAGTGTCTGCAGAAGCTGCTGGCATCGCCTCCCCTTGCACAGGCACCGTGCAGTTGGCCTCCTTGGCAAGCCCAGGAGTTGGTGGAGGGGATGCTGGGGACAGCAGTGCTCTTGTCACATCCTCTTCCTCCCCTACATCTCCCTGCAGAGTCTGGGATGGTTCTGTTGCCCCCAGGTCGTCTGTCACCTCCTCCTGAGACATGCCTGCCCCTTGACTTATGTCCCCCAGTTTTGTGTCATCCCAGTCAGGTGGCACAGCATCCGTAGGGTGGACAGTCACAGTGTCAGCCATGGCAGGCAGCTCTCCTTGCCCAACACTCGTCTCTGCTTCCAGGTGGAGAGAGGTCTCGGTCGGCATGACGGGATGTTTTGCAGGCACAGACACTCGCACAGCCAAGGACTTCAGAGGGCTCCCTGTGTGGGCTCTTGGTGTCTCCACCTCAGAGGTCATGCTGTGAGCCTGGGGAGTTGGGATGACGGGGTGATCACTTGCAGTTTCCCAGCTGGGAAAGCTGGAATGCAGCACAGGCTGGGGTGCAGCTGAGGGGCGCGAGCTGCTCTCTGTCTCCTCCTCCACAGCTGTCCCAGAAATGGAGTTTGCCGAGGCACCGGCAGAGCTGCGCTCTACTTCAACACCACCCTCCATGGTGGTCTCACTAATGATGCTACCAACAGACTCCTCCTGGACAGTAGGATTTGGTGTGGTCACAGCTGTGGTCAGCATGGCCTTGAACACATCATCCTCATCTAGATCTGACTTTGTGGGACCAAGCCCCTCTTCATCTACAGCAGACACTGCCACAGCAGAGGTGTGAGCACCCAAGCCCTGGCTGCCTGGGATGACGTGGCTTGGGCTTAAAGGCAGCACTTCTCCTTCTGCAGCAAAGGCTTCACTGAAGGGCATCTCAGAGGGCTTTGCTGACACTCCATATGGCTCTTCAGAAACAGGCTGCTCAGAAGAGCCCAGGTTATTTTTCAAGTCTGGTATGCTTGCCCTTTCATCTTCTACCCCATTCCCTGCCCAGGGGTCAGGACGGACCTTTGTCATGTCCCTTTCCTCCAGTGGCTGAAATGCAAGACATGGTGGACTGGAGGACAAGAGCAGAATGCTGCAGGTGACCACGCAGATGTTAAATCTTAGTGATCTACTCATAGCTGAGAAGAGATGTGCCCAGAAGCCTGCAAGGTTACAAGTCCAAAGTGCAAGACCTAGAAAGGGGAAAAGGAACCAAGATTAGACATACCCACAACCACCTTCTCACCCAGAACCTCAAATAACTGGGTGAGAAGTTCCAAGCATGAAAGTCTACGGCCAGTTCTAAGCAGATGCCTCCTACATATTCCAAGCAACAGATGCCACCATCTATTCCACTGTTCCTAGCACACCTAATCTGAAGTCTCATGCCAGACAAAAATCAAATCTTGATCTGAAGCCCAAGACAGAACTCATCAAGGTCTCTCCTCAGTGATAAAGGTGTAAGCAGTGATGAGCACCAACCTATTCATCCTTTACCAAGCCCAGGTCTGATGCTTGCCAGGGCCAGACTGAGGTCTCAGGTCTGTTATGGCAAGCCCTGTTCTGTGCATTGACACAGAAGGAAACCAAGGAACTTGCACAGAGACCAAGGTGGGTCTACAGATCACAACACAAGACCAGAGCAAAACGAGAAGGCTTTAGGGCTGCGTTAGTGGCCTATGCTTTATGAGCTTCTTGGACCCACTGAGAAAGACTGCAGCCCAGACAGCAGCACTGCTGTATTACCACAGTTTTTATGCTGCACTGCACCATGGAGGCACTTCCAGAAAGTTTCATATGTGCTTTGAGAGCTTCCAAGAGAGTGCTGAACCAGTAGTCCAGCAGGGACCCAGCCAGCCAACAACCTGCTCTTGGCAGGCTCTGCTGCCTCCAGTAACACAGCTTGGGCAGCCAGATAGATGGGAGAACCTCACAGCAGCAGGTTCCTGCTCCCAGCCACCTCCCTCCAGGCAGGTCCCTCTCAGTCCTGGGCTTACTGCACCATCACTCAACAGCAGAAGACTCCACTCATTCATTTGTATGATGCAGGTCAGTCAGTCACATAAGTCTAATCCACTTAGCAAATAGGCCTCCGTCACACAACCAATCTCGTAAGGTCCTCCCCTTCCAGAGTCAAGGAACAGTTTGCCAGTGGCACAGTCAAGCCCTACCACAAGCAGCCTCCAACTATCAGTCTCACCTGTTTTGGCTGGCACATTCTCAGCTTCATGAGTGAATTGCTTGTAGTAATAGCTCAGGCACCCATGTGATGTTGTGCAAGAGGTAACCGCTGTCGTGGGAAGGAGGATCTCCAACACCACATTTGTGCTAGTCATGGAATGGTTTGGATTGGAAGGGACCTCAAAGATCATCCAGTTCCACCCCCTGCCATGGGCAAGGGCACCTTCCACTGGACCGGGTTGCTCAAAGCCTCATTCAGCCTGGCCTTGAACACCTTCAGGAATGGAGCAGCCACCACTTCCCTGGGCAACCTGTGCCAGGGCCTCCCCACCCTCACAGGAAAACATTTCTTCCTAAGATCTCATCTCTATCCCCCCTCTTCCAGCTTAAAACCATTCATCCTCACCCTATCACTGCACTCCTTCATCAAGAGCCCCTCCTCAGTTTCCCTGGAGCCCCTTTCAGTACTGGAAGGCTGCAATAATGTCTCCCCAGAGCCGTCTTTTATCCAGGCTGAACAATTTCAGTTCTCTCAGCCTGTCCTCAAAGGGGAAGTGCTCAAGCCCTGTGATGATCTTTAATGGCCCTTCTGTGGGCTCTCTCTAACAGATACATCCAGTCCTTCCTTAGTCCATGTAACTCAAACACTTCCCTGCATTGTACATTTGTCTCCTTTTGAAAAGTATTATTGTACGTGTCCAGATACCAAGATATCAGGAAGCTTATATTATATCTGCTCTGGTCACACAGCAATGTGTATTTCCATTGCAAAACATACCTTTTAGTCTACACAGGAAAGAGACTTCTCTAGCAGAAGCCCCTCAAGATCTGCATGTCTGTCTGTGGCACAGACTACCTCAGTATTACCAGCTTAGAGAGACATAGATCAGAGTCAACTACTGCCAGCTTCATCATCTGATTGAGCCCTTAGGGCACACACAATCACTTTTTCCACTCTCTCTGCAGCCCCAGCCCTCAGCAGCTCAAGCTGCTGGAGTAATTCACTGTCACAGGCCACACACATGCACCAGGTGCTCAGGGACAAAGAGAAGCCACCAAGAAGCTCTTCACCAGCAACAGACACTTTCTACTTTTTTAGTATCTCCTTCCTGCAGAGAAATCTTGGCCATTCACCTATCTTCTTTGCCCTCCCTGCCAAAAAGAAGTTGAAAACTGACAGTATTCAGCCATTGTTCCAGGCTCATCCTTATGCACTTTTGTAATTAAAAAGCACTAAGAGTACATTAAATAAGGAAAATTGATAGTGCCCGATGACACAAAACTGCCTTGCAATGCTGATGAATATAAATTATGTCCACCTCACACCCCTTTAGCAAGTGCCAGTTCAGATCAGACATACTGAAACATCAAGAGGCTTTATTTTTAAATGAAGGAACAGTTTGGATCTAAATCCAGTTTCTCAAGTAGTCAGAAGCTGTTTTAGGCTACACAAGAAGCTTTAGCAGTAGTTAAACCTAAACAGAATTTCAACTGCACTTGAAAAACAGCCCTAGCACTTCATGTGCATTTGTAGACACCTATGTATGTGCATCTGTAGATTTCTAGGTTCCCAAATGGTCCAGACATTCAGGATGTGGGTCCACAACTACCCAAACTCTTCCCAACAAGCTCTCCGCAACTTTATTAGGATCAGGAGTGCCAGTGCATAGGAGGGAAAGGTGCTCCCTAAAAGGCTGGCTTAGAGATCCATTAATTAAAACATAACAAAGTAAGTATTAAGAGCCTTTCCTCCTTCTGTCTCATAGATAATATGAGCAGTCAGATACCAGCCTGATACAAGAGTTCCAAGGGGACTTTGAACAGCTTCCTACTGTTTCCCCCAGTCCAAAAAGCACCGCTGACTGTAGTTAAACATTTGTAAAGTGTGAAAATAACATTGGAGAGTTATTTGCTCAGGAAATCCACAACTAGATCAAGCAACCTAGACCTCTACATTCAGTCAAAGCTGGAGATCGAGGCATGGAGCTTGCTGCAGGATAATGGCGCAAGTTCACACTTCAAAGAAGATTAGTCAGAGCTTAAGATCTGCTTAGCTTTAGGAAGAGGCTGGATTAGACAGTGTATGAACAGCAGTGACCTGGCTACCTTCTTAAGCAAAGCTTGACACCTTGCTGTAGTACTTTCACTTAATGCAACAGCAATCCAGTTTTTGGCAGGTAGCTGGCAGCAGAGCTGTTTGTTACTAAAGCTGCACTGGGCTATACATTTATCCTCCCATCTGGCTATTTTTATAGTCAGTCTGCTCTACAGTCTTAGCCAAGTGATCAAAACAAGCCGGAGCATGCTGCTCTGACCAAGCACTTTCTCTGTAGTAAGCTTAAGCTTTTTCATTACTAGCTTGAAGCAGTAGAATAACTCTGTATTTCATGCCGCAGGATGCCCAGATTTCACCTGGCATTCTCCAAGCCAAAGCCCTAGAGGACAGTTGCCAAGCCAGGGGCAGGCTCTCGATAGAAAAGCTAATCCTTGCTTCAAATAGGAAGTACACACTGAGAGTGAGAGACACCAGCTACTTCCCCTGCACTTAATAATAAATCCCAGGAGAGGCAGCTCCCCGCGCCACAAAGGCAGCACAACTGCAGACAGCCAAACAGCTTTATCTTTAGCAAGGAAAAATAAAGTTTTCATTTAACACTTGGTAAGCTGGAAAGAAGCACAAAGGACTTCCAGGCTAAAAGCAGGTGCCAAACCCAAGCATCTCCACAAGCTGCCCATCAGAATAAGAACCATCTATTACTGTGGGCAAGTCACTAAGCTGAGGGAAAGCACCAGTTAGTCACCACCTGAAGCAGTCTCGCAGACACATATCTTTCTCAGCCAGGCTGCTTCCTTGCTCCATACAATTAGCACCAGCACCAGCAATTCAACCATTAACCACATCCAAGGCTGAGAGACCTGTTTCAAGAGTCAGCACTTGGGAGGTCTGAGGAAAGCGAGCTCAGAAGGAACCCCAGCCAGTTATGGTCACTCCAAGAGGGTAGGCTTAAAGGGGACAAGCACAGAGGAGACTGCATTCTTATTCCTTGCATTGACCAGCAGCATGTGGACACAAGCTGCAAAGGATAAAACTCCCCACTCTGTCCCATTTGTATGCAGCTACTCTCTAGGATGGCTTTAGAGTTTCCCCCAGCCAGTTTACTTAGAGAAAATCCCCAAGAAAACCCTTGGCTGTTATTTCCTGCCTTTGGCAAGTTCTGGTTGTATTTTTCCCAAATTGTTGAAACAGAAAAGCAGCATCAAGCTTTTAGCTCACTTGAATTAATAACCCTGTTCTAACACTCCCTCTCCCACACAGAGAGGGCACTTCTACTCTGAAGCCGAAGTGGCTGCATGCATCATATAGCAGAGAGCAGAGGAGATTAACAGGTCAGCCTCAGACAAATCACTACCCTTTACAGAACACAGCTTTTCACACCTGCAAGTACAAGCTTGATTATGGCAGCTTTGACTGACTGAGCAGTCCTGGATGTGCTCAGCTCTGCAATTCGTCTGCTGATAGATAAGGGAAATGGACAAAAATAGCTGAGAATCTCTTAATGTGAAGATTTCACCAAAACATACAAGTCAAGCAACTGCCAGCAATCAAATGTTATGTCACCAGAGTGCAAATGCACGCTATCCAAGCCTTATTACTCGTGCTGAATACAGAACCCAGCAGATAACACACTGCAGAGCCCCAACTCCTACTTTCGCACACAAGCTGAGAAAAATGCCTTCATTTCATCTCACATTGTCCTTGCCCAGTTCAATCAGGTGAATCGCAAAGCTGATGCTCCTACAGCACATAGGAGCATCAGATAAACAAACCTCAACCAGTTAAGCCATCCCCAACAGCCACAGTGAAATCCCAACGGTGACACGGCTCTGCCACCCAAGCCAGATGAGCAAAACTATGCAGACACAACCACACAGCAGAGGAGCAGCACACTTTCCTCTACCTTTGAGGACGGATCCTTAAGAACAAAGAAATGGGATATTGATATTCTGTAAGGCCAGCTTCCTAACAGTCCTAGTGAGGCACCTTAATACATAATACATCACCTCCACTTCCAGCACTGGTGCTCCAGCAGTAGTTCTTTGAGGAGCAGGAGACATGACATGTTTTAAGCATTATCCCCCAACCCCTACCACGACCACTTGCTTTGTTCAGAGCAGCACAGACCATCTATGGAAATCCCTACTCAGATTTGCAAGTAAAAGCTGCACAGTTCTTCATGGCTTCTGACCCGTGCCAGGTTCCCGGCACCACAGAAGCCTGAGATCTACCAAATTCCTCAGGGATTAAAAAGACTGGGAGGAGGGGGGCGTAAGAATGAGGTCAAAGGGTGAAGCAGTTTTCTAACACCAGAAGGACAGGAATGCTGCTCCCCAGAGTGACTGGGAGCAGAGAGGCAGTGCTCACATTCCAGTCAGCAAGAAACACTCAGAAATTTCAGTGCCCAACCTAACACAAACAGAAACACTGCACTGTAGATCTCCTGGAGGATCATGAACCACTGCAGGTGAAGGTTTAAAAATCAGATTAACTACACCTTTGCCAGGCCCTTTTAGCTGGGGTAGAACCTGCTTGTTGACCCGGGAATGGAATTAGGGGCTCAAGGCTTGATTATAACCAGCACACCTGCTTGCAGGGCACAGATCCTGCCCTCCTGAGTCATATTTACAGGTGAGCTTAAAGACCCAGAAGCACATCCTTTCCCACCACCCACCCACGGAGCCAAGGGATCAAGTGCAAACAACCACCCAGGGATTCCTTCAGCCCAGGCCCGCAGCAGGATGGAGGGACAGCGATGCTCACTCACCTCCCCAGAAGAACACACACACACACCCCTCCCGGAGGATTTTTTTTCTGCGGAGCCACCCGCATTCCCGCAGGACAGCATCACCCGCAGGACAGCATCACCCCCAGGGATGCTGCGAGGACCAACCCGCTCGCCGGGAACAAAGAACCGCGCGGAGGATGCGCTGCCCCGCGGGCACCGAAGCATCATTGCTTCCCCCCACCCCCAGAAAACTATAAACAAAAATGAACAAACACGGGCAGATTCGGCTTGGGGAAGGTGTTGGGTGTCCGTTCCCCCTCTCGGGTCGCAGCCTCACCTGGTTCCTCACCGCTGTGCTCGCCCCCCGCGGCCGCACGGGCGGAGCGGGCTGGCCCCAACACCGCCCCAAACGGGGGCGGTCCCGGCCCGCTCCCCGCCTTCCCACGGTGGGTTTGGTACCCAACCCCACCTGCATCACTTCGGGAAGGGCAACAGCAGCCGCCTTTCTCGGGTTACTCCGCGATAAGGAAGTTTCAGCATCCGAGGCAGAGGCTCAGCCTCACGCTCCCAACTCTTCCTCACAAGCTGGGATCAGAGTCAGGTCCTAAGAGGCTCCCTCTCTTTGCTTACAGGGACACAAAAGCAAGGCCTACAGCACAATTTCCCATCAATTACAGACTCTCCTCCAGTATTTTCAGCTGTAGAGGTCACCTTCTTCTAATATTCTCTCTGCAAAGGAGGAAGACTTCTTAAACAGTACCCCACACATTAGGAGAGCTTATTTCAGTTACTTTGTTTTAAGGATTTTGCCAGAGAGAAAGAAAAGTAAGCAATTTTACTCTTCCTTTTCCTCCTCCCGCCTGTTTTTTTTTTCCACCAGGAACCCACAGCTAACAACAGAGACAGAAAACCTTTACACTATCCTGGAGATCTTATAATGGTTTGGGTCAGAAAGAAACTTGAAGACCATCCCGTCCTAAACTCACTGCCACGGGCAGGGACACCTACCACTGGATCAGGGGGCTCAAAGCCTCATCCAGCCTGGCCTTGAACACCTCCAGGGACAGGGTAGCCACAACTTCTCTGGGCAATCTGTGCTGTGGCCTCCCTGCCCTCATTGTAAAAAATTCCTTATATCTAGTCTGTCTAGACTAGTGGAAGGTGTCTCTGTCCGTGGCGGGGGGGGGGTGGACTGGATGGGTTTTTTAAAGGTCCCAAACCGTTCTGCAATTCTATGAATATAAAAAAACTGACTGAGGAAAACTGAGATATTCCTCATCAAAAAAACTGGGGTGGAGTTGGGTATTTTTTGTTCGTTTTGCTACTGGAAATAACTTTTGTATTAGTGGCTTGTACTCTTTGCTAGATTCACCCCAATATTTTACTTATCTGATTTTAGAGAAATAGACTGTTTTCTACTGGATTTCAACCAAATTGGAACCAATGCAATTCATCTTGGTAGCATTACGCATCCACTATTAAAACCTCTAAAAGACAGATTTGTTGTAGATCAGGTCAATTTCTTTCCGGGTAATATTGCTAACATCTGCATAAGTTGAAAATAAAGTGTAAAAATGCCTGTATCAGCAATAAATGCAGTCACTGCCAAAAGACATCAGAAAGAACTCCAGAGTTAGACAGTCAGACAAAACAATGGGTATAGTCCTGGCTTTGCATCTATGAATTGTAAAATCTGGGAAATTGTTTATGAATCAATATCTCCAGTGCTGCAACATCCTTCTACAAAAAATACAAATACAGGAAAAGAAAGGATGTTTGGTCTCTCCTGTAAGGCGGGGGGGGGGGGGGGGGGGGCGGATAAAAAGGTAGGAACTGCATTTTTTGTGGCCATTTTAAACACTTTTAACTCCCAGATTAGGGATCCAGAGCTCTCTGCATATTCATCTTCTGTTCTCCCCATTTCGTTTTGGCTGAGGCCTCTGGTGGAGAAGAGGGGCTGACTCAGCCACAGAGGAGGTGCCACTTCTGAAGTTAACGTGTAGCCAGATTTTACAGCAAACCACAATCAATGAGGGCTTATTTTCCACTGCACGTTGTGGCAGGGCAGGGATTGATTCCCAAGCTGCTCAGCCATCCGTGTGTATGGAGAGGGATAGGACAACAGAGATCCCCCCCAGCCAGAAATCAGAGCCGTTGGTGATGAGTCCACCAGGCTCCAGGCAGAGGCTTGGCTTCAGCGGCTACAAAATTCACCCTAACAATTGACCTGGAATTCAGAATGAGGGATTTTGTTTTCAACTCCTTTTCTATCTAACCTTTATAATGACTGAGAAAGTTATTTAAAATGTAAAGCATGTGTAACTGATGCTCTGCTGTTCTCAAAGGCATGCAGAGCAAGTTAATAGATCGGAGAAGATTTTGCTTCCCCCTTGTCATTGACTGACTCTGAGCCCAGACCAGCACTGTAAACTCTCAAGGTTAAATATTTCACTGATAATCACTATAACCAAAATAGCTGGTAATCTATGTTTTTTCCCTGTCTGAAACTGCAGATTCCCCATACACTGCAAGTTTCCCTACCCCACATAACCTGCCAAAACTACGGGCTTCTGCATTATCTACAAAAAAAATCTGCAGACTGAAACAAAGAAGCACAATGAAACAGGCAGAAGTCAGAATTCACCAGAGATCACTGTTTTTTCATTTATTTCTATGGTTTATTAATTGGAAATACTGATTTTTAACCCAGTTCAGCATGCTGCAGAGCATAAACAAACCAAGCAAACATGGCCTGACTTCCACAGCAAGTTAAGAAACATCCTTTCCTTTCTTCATCCTTCCTTCATCCTTCTTCATCCTGCAGAAACATCTTTCCTTTCCCTGCCCATGGCAGGGGGTTGGAACTGGATGATCTTTAAGGTCCAACCCAAACCATTCTATGATTCTGTGATTCTTACCAATGCTCTAGTTTGGGATATTTCAGTGCAATCCTTTACTGGTTTTGTCCCTTGAAGATTTCCCACCTCCTCAGGTGAAATTCAGAGACTGAATGCAGGCAGGACAGCTGGTAAAGAGCATGGGTTTCACATCCCATTCCCAGCTCTGACTTCTTGTTAGATAACTTCCAAAACCAAACTTCACAGCTCTCTGCCTTCAATTCCCCTTCTGTGAAATGGAAAAAATGATACCTATTTTTTGTCAGAGTCCCTTATAAGAGCTGCGTATTATTAGAACAGCAAAATCAGCTGTACAGAGTAATGCTATAACACAGTGGATTTCTTTAAAAGGTAATGCCTGTTGCAGCCTTCTTGCACAAACCAAGAAGTACAAACATGTCCTAATTAACAGACTGGGTCACTTCAAAATTTAGATGAAGATGTATTTTGCATGTATAAAATGAACTGAAAATTCATTGTCCTGACATCAGAATACTGATGATGCTGCCCCTGGCTTCGGTGATGAGATGGTACCAGCTACCCTAAGTATGTCAGGACGTACCACAGAAGGTAAAGGCAA
Organism: Dromococcyx pavoninus; assembly: GCA_033558185.1. Taxonomy (NCBI): domain Eukaryota; kingdom Metazoa; phylum Chordata; class Aves; order Cuculiformes; family Neomorphidae; genus Dromococcyx; species Dromococcyx pavoninus. Next base: position 314,961 of record JAUMJL010000837.1, read on the forward strand.
TTTTAAAATAGTTAACATTCATTTCGCTCCTGAATAACTTTTCCAAATTGAGTATTGGGGACACCCAGCACATAAATCAGTGCACATCTCCATCTGTATTTTTACTTTACAATTCACCTTTACATCAACTGGTAGCACCTGTTTTAAGGGGACTTGCTTTTCCCATCAAACAGCAGCCTTTGGAATGGAGTAGCGAAATAGTAGTTCAGGGAAAGTGAGAACCACATCCCTTGTTAGAGAGAGGGAAGTGTGTTTAAAACAAGCCCACTTTGTAAAAGGTATCAGGAAGTTTATAGCAAATTAATTATTTCAAATGTAATCATGTTAGAGATGAACAGATTTCTTTTTCCTCCAAGTGTAAACCCAAAAAATGCCACCTACAATTAAACCTCAATCAAGAGAATCAACTTGGATTCCTTTCCTCTGTGTTCCTCACTGCTGGCACTAACAGGAAAACCGTGCAAGGCCAAGTGATGCCAGTGCAGCCCCACTGCTGGCTGTGATTTATGGTAATTGCTTCTACAAGGAGGCACAGGATCCAGCTTCTGCTTCCACAGCTCTTGTTGTTCCGCAGTGCTCACAGAGCAGGAAAGCCGTAAAAACTTATTTTTGTCACTAAAGTCAGCAGATGTGACTTGGAGAGCACACAGCAACCAGATCTGCTGAGTAGCAAAATGCCATTTTTACCCAGTCACTTTTCAGAGTAGAACCAGGCTTTTGCTGACTGGTCCAAGGTCATGGGAACCCGTTGCAGTTGCTCTGGGAATACAGCCCAGGAGGACCAATGCTCACCTCCTTAAGTGAATCATGGTACAGCCCTAACTCTTCTTCATAACCTTTCCCAAAATCAATGCAGTTAATATCAAAGTACACTGCACATTACAGTTTTCCCAGAAATATAGTGCTGAGGAAGCCATCCCCATGCATATTGGAGCCTCAGCTAAAACGTGAACCATCTGTCAGTTCCCTGTAGTGCTTGGATATTTATTCTCCCCCCGCCCCCCATCCTACATACTGCACTGCAAAATTAGGCTGACAATAAAAAAAGCACTTGACACAGCACTCCAAAGTGCACTAACCCTAAGCACTGCTGTGACATTACACCCTCTGCTTCTTAATCACCTTAAATACAGTTGTTCAGATAATACCCAGATGGACTTCAAAATCTTTAGCTTTCTTTTGCTTCTCAAAACTTAAGTTTAAACCAACCCCCTGAATCCAAAGCTTTTAAAGAAATGTAGTTTCAGTGCTGCCACTCTATCACCAGCACAGAGGGGCTGAAAGCATCCAAGCACAGCAACAAACAGAGACCTTGCCATGGGGAACACACAGTACCAGGATACCTGAGTGGGAGGCAGACTGTGTTTTTAGTGCAAAACAGCAATGCTCTCCATCAGACACCACAAGTGTTTTCATTATTCCTCCCTGGAGGTATTTTTAGTGCAATACAGACAACTTTCTGGATGGTTAATAACAGAGAAATACACATTGTTGTGCTGGAAATATTGAAATCAATTAAGCTGAAATCCTACAGCAGGAACTAGGTCCAGCTGTTAACTAAGCCCCAAGCAGCACAAAGACTATGGACTTCCCTCCTCCTTCTCCTTTTGAAGAGCTGATAAGTGGATCCCCTTGAATCTGTGTGCTGAGAAATGGTGAGGAGACACTCCGCAAGCTCCAGAAACTACAACAGATCTCTAAGCAATTGTTTTATTTCATCTAAATCTGGCCCTAAGTATGTTACCACCTGATTTTGTGAGAAGAAATGGGTATGTGCCTCAGTTAGCCTGTATATAAGGATTAAGGAGGCTTAGAAGAGAGTACACAGACAAAGCCATCCAACGCAGGGACAGAAAAGACTGTTTATTTTTTGACCAAGAAAAAATAATAATGCTTTGCTGTTGAAAGATGCAGAGGGTTCAGCTGAAATCCGAGTCCCTGCAGGGGTCCAGAAAGGCATTTCAACATTAAAGGCAACAGAATATTATTTGGGCATGATGCCTCCTTGCCGTACCCATTCGAGCCTGCAGTGTTTATGCTGCAGGACACATTCTTTTATGTTTTCAATGTTTGCAAGTACACTGCAGGGATTAATTCAACCGAGAGTTGCCGTATTTCAGGACTTGTACAGAAAAGTCATTTTCTTTATGAAAAACGTTCCCTCTTAATCCTCCGGGATAGTTTTGTAGCTGCCACTTCGAGGCACCAGCACCGCTTTCACCACCGCTCCGTGCAGAGGCGCGCACGGCGCCGCTCTGTGACAATAACGCGTCTGCACGAGATGCAAAAGGATTTTTTTGCTGCCAGTGGCTTGAATACCAACAGGGTCTTAGAAGAAAAAAAAGGAAAAAGAAAAGAAGTGCATTAGCCAAGAGAGGCTGTCCTACAGCTTGGATACAAATCATAGAATCATAGAATGGTTTGGGTTGGAAGGACCCTCAAAGCCCATCCAGTTCCACCCTCCCCTCCCAACCCGCCACAGGCAGGGACACCTCACACTGGATCAGGGTGCTCAAAGCCCCACCCAACCTGGCCTTGAACACCTTCAGGGATGGGGCAGCCACAGCTTCTCTGCGCAACCTGTGCCAGGGCCTCCCCACCCTCACAGGAAAACATTTCTTCCTAATGTCTAATTTAATCTCCCCCATTTCAGCTTAAAACAATTCCCCATTATTTTATTCTTGCACTCCCTCACACAGACCCTCTCCCCAGCTTTCCTGCAGGCCCCATATCAGTGAGTTTTCACTGATTTGAATGGGCCACTCTTCATTCCTTGTATGTTTATAGAGTTATGTGACCTCTTCCCTACTTGTCTAAGGACACCACCACTCCCAAGAGCTACAGGAATCAGCTGGGTGTGAGGAATAATGTTTTATTGTGTTAGGGAGATCCTGCTTTTTACTCCCCTCGACCTTCTGCTTACTAGCTGGCTTCATTGTCCTACTGGCTCCTTAGGCTGTGAATAATTATCTTCATTTATATTGTTATATTAAATGTATTTACAGCTTGATTCTTACGGGTTAGCATTGCCATCTGTTTCTTCGACAGTTACATATTCGGGAGAGCGCGAGCGCTCTGCACATTATGCAAGCAGCTTCCTTGATTAAACCAGCCCGGCATGGATGGATTTTGTTATGAAACCCTGGCACATTTCTAAGTCTCTGCCTTCTATTATCAATAGCTGCTAGGCTCTGGAAAGACCATCCATTAAATTAAGCCTCTTTTAAGCTGCAGCTTGCATTTCAGAACTCATGTTAACTGTGATTGATTAATGTAATTTAGGGAAAGATTTCCAATCGAGTCTAAAGGCAGTGATGTGATTAGCAGTAAACTCTGATCTCTCCTAACCCAGCGATGATACATTTAGGAGCAAGCGATGAGCTGTGTATTTTGAGTAGGGACTATGATTTTTGTGAAACAAATCTAAGTATTAGTTTTACCCAGAACACTGAATTTAAAACATAAGCGGAGTGTTGCAAACATGTAATTGTGGCACGGTGAGGTCCTGTAAACAGGTGAGAATTAGGGATGAAACCAGATGAAAACATCACACTTAGATTTTAATCATATATTATCTAAACCTTTAGTCCGATTTTTAGACTATAAGTATTTCAAGAGCAACAACATGAAGTATCTTGTGTTGCCCCCTTATAAAGCCCCTATCTCAGTCAGGAGCATTTTACAGAATTTAAAAGAATGAAAATTCACACATCTGTGAGAGCATATTCTCACCAGGCACAGGAACGAGGCAGCTTTCCTCCAACTGTTCTCAAGCAGCGGCGGCAGTCGGAATTCAGGTAGTAACTTATTCCAGAATCGCAGAATACCATGTTGGAAGGGACCTCAAAGATCATCTGGTCCAAACTTTCTGGGCAAAAGCATGGCCTAGACAAGCATCGTGCCCAGCTGAACCTTAAAAATGTCCAGTATTTGGAGATTTTGGAGTATTTGGACCCACTTCCCACGGTAGATTATTCCAATGGCTGATTTGCTTACACATTTTTCATGCTGAAAAATTTTCCTCTTGTGCTCAGTCAGAATCTCTCCAGGAGCAACTTGGGGAAATTTGGGATTGTTTCCCCAACAGAAAGCCTAAACGGAAAAAAGGTGTCTTGAATGTAATTCCCAGCTCAGTCAGGTGTAATTCTAACTGAGTGCATATTCATAGAATCATAGAAGAGTTTGGGTCAGAAGGGACCTTAAAGCCCATGCAGTTCCAACCCCAGGAACCTCCCACTTCATCATGGTGCTCAAAGCTCCATTCAGCCTGGCCTTGAACACCTCCAGGGATGGAGCAGCCACCACTTCTCTGGGCAACCTGTGCCAGGGCCTCCCCACCCTCACAGGAAAAAAATTCTTCCAAATATCTCATCTCAGTCTCCCCTCTTACAGCTTAAAACCATTCACCCTCATCCTATCCCTGCATTCCCTGATCAAGAGCCCCTCCCCAGCTTTCCTGGAGCCCCTTTCAGTCCTGGAAGGCAGCTCTAAGGTCTCCCCAGAGGCTTCTCTTCTCCAGGCTGAACAACCCCAACTCTCTCAGCCTGTCCTCATAGCAGAGGTGCTCCAGCCTTCGGAACATCTTCATGGCCTGCTCTGGACTCTCTCTACATATCCATGTCCTTCCTGTGCCACAGACTCCAGAACTGAATACAGGACTCCAAGTGAGGTCTCCTGAGAGTAGAGTCGAGTCGAGTCAAGTAGAGTAGAGTAGAGTAGAGTAGAGTCGAGTTGAGTCGATTCGAGTCGAGTCGAGTCGAGTAGAGTAGAGTAGAGTAGAGTAGAGTAGAGTAGAGTAGAGTAGAGTAGAGCAGTGTGGCAGAATCCCCTCCCTCAACCTGTTAGTTACACTTCTGATGTAGCCCAGGCTATACTTGGCTTTCTGGGCTGTAAGTGCACATTGCCAGCTCATGTTGAGCTTCTCATTCACCAGCACCCCCAAGTCCTTCTCTTCAGGGCTGCTCTCAATCCGTTCTGCACCCAGCCTTCAATTGTGCTTGGGGTTGCCTCGACCCAGGTGTAGGACCTTGCTCTTGACCTTGTTCCATTCTTGGCACAACATGGTAGAATTAATGTTCTGTTGTAAGATGCACTTAAACATATTTTTGGGCATCTCTCATGTGCTTTAAAGTTCAGCTGCATTTCCATATTCTTGAAGGGCAAAGAATACTAACCATAAAAAAAATTATAAACCATTAAAAACATAAACCCACACAAAATCATAAGGCAATCTGAACTCTGTGTCAGAGTGTTTAATGGCTACAGGCTTTTGTTTGTTTATTTTTTTCATGTGTTGGCATCCTCCACTGCTGCCTTGGCAATTCCTCCTACTCCAGAGCCCACTGGTTGTATGTTGGTCCTGTCAACGTTTCTGCATCTCACATCACCACTTGTCCTAGAGGCTACATTTTCCTCTCCAAGGAGAGCTTGGTGGCAGGATGGGAAGCTGGCAATGGGTCGTGTGAAGAGTTCCTGGACTTGTATTGAGTAGTGGGATAGCATCTGGAGGACAGATGTGAGATATCAGAGAATCACAGAACGTTTTGAGTTGGAAGTGACCTTAAAGCCTATACAGTTCCAACCCTTCAGGGACACCTTCTACTGAATTAGGTTGCTCAAAGCCTCATCCAACCCAGCCTCCAGGGATGGGGCAACCACGATTTCTCTGGGCAACCTCACCAGCCTCACAGGGGTACAAGGGCTTTGTGGGGAGTCTCCCCTGAGTCTGTCACTGCAGTGTTCCCTGTCTTCACACCTTTTTGCATTCCCTGTGCACTGTCTGGGTTCCTTGCATTTCTCCCAGACATACAGAGCCCCTCCAGGATGTCCCATTTGCTTCAGCCCCTCCAACCTGCACTCCTGCTCTGTGCTCACTGACCTTCTCAGCTCTGCACTCTCAGCCCCACTTTGTGACCCAAGTGATGTTTAGGAATACCACAAGCAGGGAAGGCACTGGGAGCAGAAGAGAAATGGCTTATGACGAGCCACAAGCCCAGAGATGGGCTAGTGCAGAGGTTTGCTCAGGCAACACAGCAGATGGTGACAGCTTTTGGTGTCTCACATCACTCCCACTCATTGCCTGACTTTCCCACGCACCTCTGTCTTCACAGATCTTAAACAAAAAGTGTGGATGTGGGACAAACAGCGCTGCGGCAGAGCACAGGAAAAGCACAGCATCTGTGAACGAACAGCAGCTCACAGCTCAGAGAATTTACATTCAGTGGCAACAGAGCACAGCAGTGTGACAGCAGCCTGCACTGAAATACTCTCACTTCATTAGAGCTCTTGTTCCCCTGCGTGGATGCGCTCAGGCTCTTTGGCTTGCTTGGCTGGCAGCGAGCAAATGTCTGCAGCCAATTCACCAGTTCAGAGCTTTTTCAGTATTTATTTTGCTTCCCTGTAGAAGAAATGGGTCCCACATGCTAAGCTGATATAAATACCCTGGGACATATCTTTTGGGGACATGATCAGAGCCACAGCTACACCCCTGGGCAGGCATTAAAATTTATTTTACAGCTCTGGTTCCTGTGGGGAAAGGAAAGGGGGAAGACTGGTAGGGGAAAGGAGGTGGTTGTTGGGAGTGGGATAAGCGTCTCCTTAGAATCATAGAATGGTTTGAGTTGGAAGAGACTTTAAAGATCATCCATTTCCAGGCCCTGGCCATGGGCAGGGACACCTTCCACTGGATTATGTTGCTCAAGCCTCATCCAGCCTGGCCTGGAACCCTGCCAGGGATGGGGCAGCCATGACTTCTCGGGGCAACCTGTGCCAGGACCTCACCACCCCCACAGGAAAACATTTCTTCCTGAGATTTCATCTAAATTTCTTCTCTTTCAGTTTAAAACCATTCCCCCTCATCTTATCATCACACTCCCTGATAAAAAGTCCCTCCCCAGCTTTCCTGTAGCCCCCTTTCAATACTGGAAGGCTGCAATAAGGTCTCCCTGAAGAATATATTGGCAATCTCTTTCTCAAGTGATCCCAAATTTTCACTACATTAGCCAATATAGATTATAAACTCCCTTTTCCCAGCTAGGAAATCAAGTCACAGGGAAGGACATATCACAAACAATATTCATTAGAACACCTTTTATTGATTAAACTCTTACTATCAATAGAGTCCAGCTGTTATCATTAATAGCAAATAACTAATCACACATATCACTCATGCACACATGCTCTCTCAGAGCTTTCCAGATGGAGCAACAGCTGGAAGGCCAACTCCAGCTGTTTACTCAGAGAAGTGACGCACCAGTGGCTTCTAGGTGGGTGTTCCCAAAGTCCCTCAGAGTGCCTTGTTTTAGCTGGTGTGTAGGTAACCCTGTTGTCTCTACTAGCATCCAACAGCCACCGCCTTTGTGGATGCAGCCGGAGCTGGACAGCCTGCTGCTGATGCTGGGGGCCTTCCACAGATGCAGCAAACTCTTGACATCCCAAGTTTATTTCTGGCAGATTCAGCAGGATTGCTAGCCTGCGGGGCTTCTTAAGTCTCAGGGGACTTTCGTGTGCTGCCTTTTGGCACATACTTCTTTCTACAGTCTGTTTTTGCTGCTCTGCTCTGCTCTGCTCTGCTCTGGTGAGACCTCACCCGGAGTCCTGTGTCTAGCTCTGGAGCCCTCAGCACATGAAGGACATGGATCTGTCAGAGCCAGTACAGAGGAGGCTACAAAAATGATCCGGGGGCTGAAGCACCTCCCATACCTCAGCAGGCTGAGTGAATTGGGGTTGTTCAGTCGAGAAGGCTCTGGGGAGACCTTAGAGCACCCTTTCAGTACTTAAAGGGGCTACAGGAAAGATGGAGACAGACTTTTTAGCAAGGCCTGTTGTGACAGGACAAGAAGCAGTGGTTTTAAACTAAAAGATGGGATATTAAGGTTGGATATAAGGAAGGAATTCTTTACAATGAGGGTGGTGAACCCCCGGAAAGAGATGCGGTGGATGCCCCACTAGAAAACATTACATTTATTCTGTGTAGGGCACTGGCTGGAAGATTGTGCACAAAACCAGCACCCCGACTGCAGACCCCAAAGGCCTATTGATACAAAACTGATGCTCAAAATCCTGCCTGGCAAACACAATTGTTACACCAATCTATACAGGTTTGCCCCTGCACTCAGGATTGGTGAGGCCACGCCTCGAATCCTGGCTTCAGTTTTGGTCCCCTCAGTACAAGAAGCACATTTAAAGGGGCTGGAGTGTGTCCAAAGAAGGGAACAAAGCTGGTGAAGGGGTTAAAGAACACGGCTTATGAGAGGTGGCTGAGGGACGGGGGTTTATTTAGCCAGGAGAAAAGGAGGCTGAGGGGAGACCTTATGACTGGCTACAACTGCCTGAAAGGAAGTTGTAGCGAGGTGGCTGTTCACAGAATCATGGAAGCATAGAATGATTTGGGTTGGAAGGGACCTTAAAGATCATCCAGTTCCAAATCTCTCTTCTCCCAAGTAACAAGTGATAGGACAAGAGGAAATGGCCTCAAGTTGCACCAGGGGAGGCTTATATTGGATATTGGATATTGGAAAAATTTCTTCTCCAAAAGGGTTCTCAGGCACTGGCAGAGGCTGCCCGGGGAGGTGGTGGGGTCTCCATCCCTGGAGGCATTTAAAAGATGGATGAATGAAGTGCTCAGGGGTCTGGTTCAGTAGTGGCCAGGTACGGTTGGACTCGATGATCTCAAAGGTCTTTTCCAACCAAATCATTCTATGATTCTAAACTGGCAGGATGGGCTTGCTGTTTGCAGAGTGACCAGGGCTGCCTTGGGGAGCCAGGACTAACACAGAAATGGTGAATCATGGAATCATTAAGGTTGGAAAAGACCTCCAGTACCATCTTTCTTCACTGAAAGGGTTCTCGGGCACTGGCAGAGGCTGCCCAGGGAGGTGGTGGAGTCACCATCCCCGGACATATTTAAAAGATGGGGGGATGAAGTGCTGAGGGATCTGGTTTAGTAGTGGCCAGGTACGGTTGGACTCGATGATCTCAAAGGCCTTTTCCAACGCAGCGATGCCACCACTCTGTGGCTCTGATTCTAACACAAGTGTTCATTTGGTGGCACACGAGAGGAGGCTGCGGACAGGCACTGGCGGGGCAGCGCCAGGCGCGGACAGGCGCTCCCTCGGGCAGCCCTACCCCGCGCCGCACGGCCGCCAAGGCCCCCTCGTGGCGCGCCGGGAGCGGGGAAGGTCCCGAGGCGCCGCGGGTGGCCGAGGGGAGGCGGCGATGCCGCTGTACGAGGGGCTCGGCAGCGGCGGGGAAAAGACGGCCGTGGTGATCGACCTGGGCGAGGCTTTCACCAAGTGAGTGGCGCCGCGCTGCCCGTCGCGACCGGGCTCGCCGCGGGGCGAGGCTGCTGTTGGCGTGAATAACCGGGGGGGGGGGGGGAAATCCCTCATCCCCCGCTCCCCCCCTTTTCCCCCGCACCCCCTCGTTCCCCTCCGCATACCCTTTTTCTGGTGATCTGCGTGGTACAAAGATGGCAACCACCGTAGAATCACAGAATGGTTTTGGTTGGAAGGGGCATTAAAGCCCATCCAGTTCCAGCCCCTCCCCATCATCGCGAGGGACACCTCCCACTGGATCAGGTTGCTCAAAGCCTCATCCAGCCGGGCCTGGAACACCTCCAGGGATGGGACATCCACGACTTCTCTGGGCAACCTGTGCCAGGGCCTCACCACCCTCACAGGAAAACATTTCTTCCTAATATTTCACCTAAATCTCCCCTTTTTCAGCTTAAAATTGTTCCTCCTTGTCCCATTGGTACAGACCCTGATAAAAGCTTTTTCTCATCTTTCTTATAAGCGTTTTTTAAGTGTTGAAACAATCGACAGTGGCCAAATACTGAAATAAAGTGTTAACTGACCTTTTACATTAAACATACTCGATCCCCAGCAGCTTCATAGTTTGCTACTGAGGTTTGTACTTAGTGGGGGTAGTAGTGGCAAAAGTAAATCAAGTGCTGAGTTTCTTAAAATCAAATGTTGAGTTCCTTTTTCATTTCAGTTTGTTTTCTTCAGTCCATGATTCTTGTGTCTTTTAAGGGGCAGTTGCTTTATGAAAACCAGATGGGTCTCAAAAAAGTTTGTTTCTGGGTTGCTGATACTTTTATGTTGCATTTAAGTGGACTCAGAGCCCTCACGTTTCCACAGGAGTCTTGGAGTAGTGAAGTCACCTAGGATGCCTGTGAAGGGAGTGTATTTCAAAATATTAAGGAGACTGGAAATAGGAGAGAAGCATCACTGGAATGGTGGTGGTGAGCAGTGGAACAGGCCACAGGACCTGCATGGTTGTGGTCATTAAGTCTTTGTCTTTTGTTCTAAATAAACTTGAGAGAAGATGAGAACATAAAGAGACTGAGAGCTTCAGTGGAAACTGTGGGCCCCTACAGAGGACACAGAAGAGTGTTTGCTTGGACGTTTAATAGGCAGTAAGGGAGGTTGTGGGTGGGTGATTGTAAACAGAAAACTGTACTCAGTGGGAAGGAGGATTCACATCAGAGTTGAGTGTTACAGTCCTCAAAGACTGAAGAAAACTTGTGTTTGATTCAACTGAGTGGTATTCAATGACACATAAAATCTTTCTCATTCAAAATGGCTCAAAAGAAAAGCTCTATCCAAAACACCTCTTTGCAGTCACAGAAATATCCCTAATTAATTCCTCCTTGATGGTTCCCAGGCCCAGTATGTTAAACAGTGACTTCAAATAATAAGCTTGTTATCATTTTCTTCTAGGTGTGGTTTTGCAGGAGAAACGGGACCAAGATGCATTATTCCTAGTGAAATAAAGAAACCCAATGTTGCTAAGGTAAACTCTTTCATCTGAAGTGTTTCACCTTTACAGTGATCAGTGTGTTATGGTATACAGCAAGTTTGCAGATATGTTTTCTGTGCATCATAAGCTATTCATTATCTTATAACTTCTGCTATTAAAAGATTGTAACTAGGTACAAGTCAGTGCTACCAACACTGATGTTACTTGATACTCATCAGCCCTGCAGATTATGTTTGGGACAGTTACTGAAACATTTTGTTGCCGAGCTGTGCTTTTTTAATTTTCAGTAGAGGATGGTAGCTTTAGAAAACCAAATGTAGAGATGCTGCCACAATAAGAAAATAGCATTAATCATAGAATGATCTGAGTTGGAAGGGACCTTAAAGCCCATACAGTTCTAGCCCCCCTGCCATGGGCAGGGACACCTCTTGACTGGATCAGGCTGCTCAAAGCCCCATCCAACCTGGCCTTGAACACCTCCAGGGATGGAGCAGCCACCACTGCTCTGGGCAACCTGTGCCAGGGCGTCACCACCCTCACAGGAAAACATTTCTTCTAATATCTAACTTAAATCTGCCCTCTTTCAGCTTAAAACTGTTTCCCCTTGTCCTATTCCTGCACTCCCTGATAAAGGGCCCCTCCCCAGCTTTCCTGTAGGCATTAATAAACTCTTTAGTTTAGTTAAAGGGTTTATGAATTTGAGATGCATTAAGGATGTAGAGCAAAGAAGGCAAGAGTATTTCTTTATCTATGACAGATTATATATGTTCAGTTATAATATCTGTAATGTATATATTTATATATATATTTATATATAATCACTGTCTTATAGTTAAGATGACTCTGCATATTTTTACTTTCCAGCCTGTCAAAGTCGTTCAGTATAACATCAATACAGAAGAGCTGTATTCTTATCTGAAGGAATTTATCCATATGCTGTATTTCAGGTGAGAGGTCCTTGGATGTTAGTAATTCAAGCCTTCTGTGGCTCTTTTCCGAGTCCACTGAGGTGTTAGGAGTGTGCACAGAGACTGTTGTCTCCTTGAGTCAGAAAACAGAAACAAGATTTTGCAGGAGGCTGCCTGTCTGTGTCCTTGAAGGAGAAATCCAGTGGTGCTGAGGTTCAGGTTACATTACAGAATTTGAGTCCTACAATATCAGTTGCTCTCTGGAAATGAAAAGTATTTGCCAGTTTGCCTTTTGCCTGTGGCATTGATAAAGGACTTGGTAGGGGAAAGCCATTACCTCAGGACTTGTATGGATTTTGGTAGGGCTGGAGATGGTTGCGTATTGGCACAGAACTCTCTGTACATGGCACTGGTTTGGAAGAAAGAATCTTTACCCATGGAATATTTCTACCTCAGTAATACATCACTTCATTGTATTTTTAGTACCATTAGTCAATAATGAGCTTCGACTTTGTCTTTTCTCTTTCCTTCCGATCCTTATTTTTATAAAGTAAAAATCATCGCTTGGCAGAGGGGTACAAGTACTTAATTTCTGTGCCTCACATCTTCTAATGTGGTTTGGTGGGGGGTTTCCTGTCTTTGATCATTGCTTTGTAATTGAAATCAGGGCAATTCTGTTCTCTTCCACTGAAATAAGGAGGTCTGTATTGTCATCCTTCCTCTTTTATGGACACGCTGTATGACACTGGACAAGGCATTAATGGCTGTTACTTGCCCATGGTTTTGCATTTTTTAATGTTGATTTAGAAATGTGTAACAGCTTTTCAGAACTACAGCCTGCTGGCATAAAACTCTATAACTCAAGTTTCCCAACTTTCTTTTAGGAAAATGTCAGATTGTTTTTTTAAATTCGGGGGAAAAAACTTTGGGATCTGCTGTAGAAAATGCTACGTAAATGCAAATTTTTAGGCTTTTTGAGGAGAAAGGAATATAAAAATAAGATAGATCTCACAACACATGCTTAAACTAATCATTTCTGGTTTACATGCCTTACTTTTTTTAGACATCTACTGGTGAATCCCAGAGATCGCCGTGTTGTGATCATAGAATCTGTCTTGTGCCCTTCGCACTTCAGGGACACCCTCACCAGAGTCCTTTTCAAGCATTTTGAGGTACGTGTTTGACATAACTACTGTGTGTGCTCTGCATAGCACTCATTGGTGGAAGTTTTACTTGCAGTCACTACCAGATGTGGACAAAGACATGAAAATAATGCCAGAAGAATGAGAGGAGCAGAAAGAAGATGAGAAATAGATAATGATTGTTTGGGGAAGTAGGTCTCGGACATTGGCCTGAAGGCCACGTCTGTTCTGATTCTTCCCAAGGCCACAAACCAGGAGCTATTAACAGGAATCCAAAAGGTTTGTGTGGCTTTTATGGAAATACAGCTCACGTCGCAACGTTCCAGACAGATCCAATAATCCCCATTGAGCACTGCCTGAAGCCAGAATTTATATTTAAACACTTTTTAGTGCTCTCTCAGCAAATCGTCTGACTTCTACTGGTGTCAATATCTTTGCCTGACATGTGGTTTAGCTTCTGGCTGTGCTCATTTAGAGAAGAGCTTACCTCAGATTTATTGTCTTCTCTGCCTAATCAGTCTTTTTGAAGAAAAGTCTGAACCTAATTCTTTCTTAGTTCTAAAGGCAAATGTTTAGGAAGGTGATTCTACTTCAATTCAGATAGAATAAAGGTTAAGGTTCTTCTGCAAAAAGCGATGAAACTAGTTTATCTGCAGGACTTCTTCACTGTGCTTCCACAATACCAACTAATCTTAAATGTCTGTATAAATCTTAAATGTCTGTGTAATTCTTTCATACTATTGGTAATTATAATTTTTCTGATGACTTGAAATTGCTAAAAGATTTGAGTGACTTGGAGGGTTTTTACCTAATCCCCAACAGGAGAAAAAAGGTTGTCTCAGATAAAGCACTCCTATGCAAAACTAGTTGTTGAAAATGACTGGTGACCTGAAAGGTCACATTTTGATGGAGAGACTTTCTAACTCATTAAGAACTCAGCTAATGCTGATGAGAGGTTAATTCTCTCTCTCTCTAGTATTTCTGTTTGGCGCAGAGGACAAGAGTGGCATATTAATACAATTTACAACCTGTGTCTCTGGGCTAAGTATCAGGAATGTTGTCCTTAAATACAGTTTATTGAAATAGCTCATTTCATGGTGTGATATTCATCAAAGGAACTGTTGCTATGTAGGAAACTTGATTTATGGAATTCTACAAGAAGGAAGTAATTCTCACATAATGTTGGCTTGAGTTTCCACATTGCTTTTGGGAGAGAGTTTTAACACTTCTTCTGTGAGTTTGTGTGCAGCCGTAGGTTGTCATAAGGCACACTTTTCTGGGTTTTCTGATGCCTTTTTTTGCATCTTCAAGTCTTCATACATCATTTTAAGTAGCTGTATTTTAGTTCCTTTAGTTTCTTTCAGTGGCAACGACAATAAGAATCCTGATCTCTGACTTTAGATGAGTTCTATAATTAAGACTTACTCATCTAACAAGCCCATTCCAAGGTTCATTATTACCGAAGTAACTGTTAAATGTACCACAAGCAAGAGGAATGTAACATTTAGAACCCTGTGGTATTTTGTTCATTACTACAGTACCTTAAAAAATAAATTTAAAATGGATACCTCAAGACAGAAGTTGTTTGGGGGTTGCTTTTGTTATGATATTGGGAAAAGTATCGGTGCTTTGGGTGTTGGGCTTTTTCCCCTCTTTTGTCAATTGTCCTCTTGGTTTCCACATAGGTCCCTTCTGTTTTGTTTGCTCCAAGTCATCTGATGTCTCTGCTGACACTTGGGATCAATTCTGCCATGGTGCTGGACTGTGGATATGCAGAAAGCTTGGTGCTACCTGTATCCTTTAATAGTGCAGAAACAACATTCTCAGCAGCAAGGCTATTGTGACAGGATGATGTTTTCATCATATACTTTAAGTGTGATAGAAAGTAATCAGAACAGATCAGCCGTTCCAGCCTTTGGCTATAAGATATTGTGACTTTGGGAATCTCTTCACAGCCAAAGTGCTAAATCTGTGTTCCCTGGAAACTTGGGGAGGGTGGTGTGGGACTCGTAAGTGGTTCTTAATTCCAGGCTTTGTATGGTAGGAATCAGTTTTGGAGAGAAGAAGTTGAGAAGAACACACAGAGAAGTGTTCCCAGTAGCTAATGTGAGATAATGTTGAGGGGAAAAAAGCATGTGGTTCCAAGAGACTGAGGACTCATAGCAAAAAAAGGAGGCTTTCCTGATCTTCATGTAGATATATGAGGGAATTCCAATTCTGAGCTGCTGGGGTTCTCTGCCTTTGGGAGGAAAGGCTATCCACAAGTAAGTTCTGTTATTCATTCCACATTGCTTATGATTTATTTGTGGAATTAGTCTTTGCCTAATGACCGAAGATGCCTATTGAACATGACTTAAATCATCACTGTTGCTGTGACAGCATCTGATTTTTTTAAAGTTACCACTCTCTGGCTTTTGTTTATGTAGTAAAAGCTGTGGAAATTGGATCTGTATCACTTTATGTTTAGAAGAACATAACTAAAAGGAATAAATACTGTCCTTTAAGCACAGTACAGAGAATGAGTATGAGTTAATTGCTATCTTTAACTAGCTTAATGTGCCATGTTTTAGGGAGCTGGAGTATCAGCTGCTGGAGCAGTGCACAGTTGATACAGGATCGGCCAAAGGACAAAGCCTTCCATCTGTGATGGGTAAGGTCTGTTTGACGGAGCATATGAGCTGTGAACTTGCACTGGGGAAGGTGGATTAATACTAACAGCAAATAAAATGACTTCAGTGTTCACCACATCTTACTTTATCTGCTCGCATGATTTCCGTGGTAAGCCTCATAACAACAGGTTTGAATGAAGGCTGAGGTAAAGTTCTGTGGTAATTTTTCAGTCTATTTTGAGAAAAGACGCTTTTTATCTCTGTTCCTCATAGTCCTTCTTCCTTAGAAATCTTTATAAGCTGCTGCCAAAGTGAAACTTTAATGTACTAAATGTGATTCAAACTTAGTTTCGTTCCTAAACTCTCTTTCTATTTAAAATGTTTTTGTTCCAAGTTTTTTTTTTTTGTTTCAGGCTCAGTTCCAGAAGACATAGTTGAGGATATCAAAGGTAAAATTTTCTGCTTCATGAAAATCTAGTTTATTAAATAGTGCAGTAGATCATGATAATAACAAGTGTGCAATATTTTACATTCGGGAATTTATACTATTTTCTCTATTTGCCATATTTCTTATGCACTGGAGGAGATTGCATTGGTCTTCCTCTTTGAAAACAAAATCATGTTGAACTCCTCTTTCTTTTAGTCTGTGTGTTGTTAAGGTGTAGTGTGTAGATAACGTTTGGTAGACTAACACAGAAGGAATATTGTATCTATGCTCTGGTCCACTGCTCGGGTTAACTTTCTGTTGTGTTTTTTAATTACTTGCATTTTGTTGCTGTGAATCATAGAATGGTTTAGATTGGAAGGGACCTTAAAGCCCATCCAGTTCCGCTCCCCTGCCATAGGCAGGGACACCTCCCACTGGACCAGGCTGCTCAAAGCCCCATCCAGCCTGGCCTTGAACACCTCCAGGGATGTGGCAGGCACAGCTTCCCTGGGTAACCAGTGCCAGGGCCTCACCACTCTCATCGTGAAGACTTAATGTCTAATCTTAATCTTCCCCCTTCCAGTGTAAAGCCATTCCCCTTTGTCCTGTCACTACAGACCCTTGTAAAAAGTCCCTCCCCAGCTTTTTTGTAGCCCCCTTCAGGTACTGGAAGGCTGCTCTAAGATGTGAATGTATACGATGTGTACTCTGTGTGGGACTTAGCATTAGCAGATCTGATGTTCCAACTCTGCTATCATAGATAGATTGCAGTTGCCAGTGCAGCATTTAAGCAGTCTTAACATCATGGCATAAGAGTATTTAAGGTCAACTTTGCTTTAAATTAACTGGGAACGCACAATTTGCCGTAAAGTCCATTTTGCAAAAAAAGCCAAAGTATAAATAAAAGACATTGTGGTGCATTAATTGAACAGACAGGATGAGGCAAGGACTACATTTACACCAGAAAAAAATTCAGTTTATCTTTGGGCAAAACTTGGATGAATTCCTATGTCATGTTTAATGTGTAGCAGATATAGAACTATATACATAATTGTAGAAAATAGCAACTAATATATGTCTCTTGAGCCAAATTGGGAAGAAATCCATAAAGCTATATACATAGTTGTAGAAAATAACAACTAATATGTGTCTCTTGGGCCACATAGGGAAGAAATCTATCAGTCAAAAGCAAAGTAACTTAAATGCAGCTGGTGCTTTTTCAAACAGAAGTTGTTTTTCTAATTCCTGAATGTGAACATAATTTTCTGATCAGTTCTGGTTTTTATGCAGTCTTCTGGAAACAGATCTAATGCACTAGGGCTGAAATTATGATTGCCTCTGTATTGAAGGGTTGTTTCTTTGTGGCAGCCATTCATGAAGAGGATACTCATTATATACTTATTTATTGCTGCCTGGCACACATAACACTAACAGCTGTGACACAAATGAAATTGTGCTCTCTCAGTGTTGCCTGGAGAAAAAAAACCCTCTGGAGTTTTTAGGGTGCTGAAGAATTGCACTAGGAAAAATATTACATAATTACAGCTTGTTTAAAGAATGAGAAATGTCTTATTTGAAGCCGTGGTGCAAGGCATGCAACAGTGTGTTTGGCAGCAGAATACAACCCCAGGCATCTCGTGGCATCTGGAGGTATGATTAGTAACATCTCTCTGTCTTTAAATCTTACATAGCTTGTCTGAGAGGAACATCTTGCCTGCCCTAGCATAGTTTCAGTGTCAGCTTCATTTAAACTCATAGTCTAGATTGCTGAACTCCTCCAAAGTGTGGAGATCCTTTTCCTTTGCATTTATTTGATAATGTCTTGGACCAGCAAGGACCTGAAGTATGTGTTTGTCTCTAAATTACTGTATGTATTGGTAGCAAGAGCATCCAGTGATCTTTTTTCTGTCCCTTCTTTTTCTTTTGTGAAGTCCGCACTTGTTTTGTGAGTGATCTCCAACGTGGATTGAAGATCCAAGCGGCCAAGTTCAACATTGATGGCAGTGCTGAGGTGGGTGGTGAATGAAGCTTACCCTGGTCTTCCAAAGTGGGTGTAGCCTTTCTGACCTCTAAAGCAACGCACGTGTGTTTTTATTTCTAGCGTCCTTCACCGCCTCCAGATGTGGACTATCCTTTAGATGGAGAAAAGATTCTCCATGTAGTTGGCCCCATCAGGTGAGAAATACCACAGCAGAATATTTTCCTTTAGAAGGATATACTTTCAACTCTAAAAGCACATACATTTTCATAAAATTTTAATGAAACACTTGTGTATATTTTTAATGTCTTGTAAATTAAAGCTTTGTGCTGGACACCAGTGCAAGCCCATAATAAGAGATGTTGGCTTCTCCAGAGAGCTCACAGTTGAAGAGGAGAGCAAACAGATTGGAGGGATGGAGTAAACAGAGTGGAACATTAATCATAGAATCATAGAATGGTTTGGGTTGGAAGGAACCTTAAAGGTCATCCAGTTCCAACCCCTCTGCCATGGGCAGGGACACCTTTCACTGTATCAGGGGGCTCAAAACCTCATCTAGCCTGGCCTTGAACACCTCCAGGGAGGGGGCATCCACAGCTTCCCTGGGCAACCTGTGCCAGGGCCTCACCACCCTCATTGTGAAGAATTTCTCCCTAATGGCTAATCTAAATCTTTCTCCTTCCAGTTTAAAGTCATTCCCCCTTGTCTTATCACTGCTTGCCCTTGTAAAAAAGCCCCTCTCCAGCTTTCTTGTAGGCCCCCTTCTGGTACTGGAAAGCTGTTCTAAAGTCTCCCTGGAGCCTTCTCTTCTCCAGGCTGAACAAGCCCAACTCTCCCAGCCTGTCCTTGTAGCAGAGGTACTCCAGGCCTCTGATCATCTTCATAGCCTCTTCTGGACCCGTTACTACTGTTCCATATACTTTTTGTATTGGGGATTCCAAAACTGGACACAGGACTTTAGGTAGGATCTCACAAGAGCAGAGTAGAGGGCGAGAATCACCTCACTTGCTCTGCAGGCAATGCTTTTGATGCAGCCCAGGTCACGGCTGACCTTCTGGGCTGCGAGCAGCATTGCCAGCTCATGTCATCAACCAATTAAATGTGTGATGCTGATACAGGTTTAGTGAGGTGAATTGGGCATTGAGGTGAATTGGGCATTGTCTCCTCCCCGTTGGCAGAGCCTGGTGCACAGGCTGTATGACAGAGGAAGGAGTGAGGATGTGCTGTCAGCAGGAAGTCTGTAGTTCTTTCTAGTCCTGCTGTTCCTCAGTGTTGGCTCAGAGCATAGAATTGCTTCTCCTTAACACTCATTTCCTGTCTTTTCAACAGAGACTCCGTTGTGGAAATACTGTTTGAACAGGATAATGAAGAGACATCAGTCGCCACTTTGATCTTAGATTCACTCATTCAGGTACCTTTATGTTATAAACAATTTATTGAAAGCTTCCAACCTTGGAGAACCTGCTGTAACAAATGACTCTTCCTAGAGTAACACCCTTCCGGCTGCGATTGGTTGAAAAAGTTCAGCACAAGATGACTCCTAGGGTGCTGCCACATGGTGAAATTCTGTGGGGTAGCATGTCACCATGTGTCATCCCCACTGTGGTTGTTTCCTTACTCTTTGTGTAGGAGAGATTTCTAAGAAACGTGACGTTTGCCTCTCAGCAAAAGTGATAGAACTGCCTTGCATTTGCCTGGGGCGACGCTCTACTCATGTCCTGCTGAAGGAGTAGCTCATACCTCATACTTGCCACTACAGGAATTACACTGCTTAAACTGAACTGACACAGGTGTTCTGCTTCTCCTTTTTTCAGGGTGCTTTGCTAAGAGTTAGATTTTGAGACCTGCAGGCTGCAGGACTCAATAATAAAATCTGTTTGGACATCTCTATTACAGGTAGTATGTTAGATGTATGATGGAAAATTGTCTTGGCATATACAAACATTTTATTTCTTATTATATTTAGGAAAAAATTGATTACAAAACCACTAAAAATTGAAGTTTTCATTATCTGGTATATGTATGTTAATTAAAGTTGGCTTCCTCTAGTTATTGGTGACATTTAAATCAGTTTGATGAGACCTTATTTATTGGAGAACTGTAGGTTTGGATATCATAACACATATTTCAATTAGAATTCGTTATGAAAACAAATTGTTGAACAAGATCTGTGTCTGGAGCCCTCACCTTGCTACCTCTGGGCTTTTACCTTGCATCACTCTTTGGCCAGAGAAAAGACGAGTGTTGAATTTACAAGTGTTAAATAGCATCCAGTTACTTGTGCTGTGCAAGAGGACCACAGCAGCCTGGAATTTGTTTCAAAGGGATAGCACAGATCTCTTTCTGAGGGGCAGAACTGTCAAAGCTTTGTTTTTCTCTTGCTTCTGTGTCTTTTGCTTGGAACATCTGATGCCTGAGGCAAGATCCAGCAGAAACCTTTTCTGCTGCTGAGGCTTTTGTAGTGCTTTTCTCCCATATGGAGCTAAAAAGAGTCAATCTCGTAAGTCACAGTTTTCCCTCTCTGAGAGAGCTTTTTGAGGCTTCTCCTCTATGGCACATCTTCTCCCAGAATCCATGGGAATTACTGTTGCTGGTACCTCTGTCATCCTGACCTGTCTCAGCTGCAGGGCTTTACTGGGACTCAAATAAGCCTCAACTGGGCAATTCCTTATGCCTGCTTTTCTTGGGAAGTATGGGGAAAAAATTGCAGGGGATATGTTTTGGTTAAGTATGAGAAAATAGCAATTGAAGTGCTTGGAAAGACTGACTGAATTTCTAACAGAAATTGTTGTGGTTAAAAGTGTTGTGGGTTGTTTTTCCTGTTTGCATTAGTGTCCCATAGACACCAGAAAGCAGCTGGCGGAGAACTTGGTGGTCATTGGTGGCACTGCGATGTTGCCAGGATTCCTTCACAGGCTCATGGCTGAAATCAGGTACCTGGTAGAGAAACCAAAGTACAAAGAAGTGCTGGCCACAAAAACCTTCAGAATTCACACTCCACCTGCCAAACCAAACTGCGTGGCCTGGCTGGGAGGTAAGAATGACAGCAACTGTTAAAGGAAGGGACAAAGGGCAAAAACAAACCTTCCAAGTGGGATTTGTAATGAAGAAATAGCAGTAAAACTTAGCTGAGCTGTTGAAATCAGGCTGCACTGGAGCTCTGTGGAGTTGCTGTGCACTCCTGGAGGAAACCTTGCAGAGCAAAGCTAACTCAGGGACATCTGGCACCCAGGGGAATGAGAACAGCTGAGGTACGGTATGGAACACAGGGGTGGACGAGTTGTTGACTTGAGTGCAGGACACGGCTACCTCCATACGGTGGCACCAGCAAAGCGAGGAGGCAGAGCAGAGACCCGCGGCGTGTGGGAAGATTGCTGGCTGGAAAAACAAGCTTAATTCCTGACTGAGGAGCTGTCAGCTGGGGAGGGGCCGGAGGCTGCCAACTCCCTGGGCTGTTCCCAAGGGTCAGTAACAAATACAGCAACTTTGTGATGGGTTTTGGCTGCTCTTAGGGAATCATAGAATAGAATTGTAGAATCATTAAGGTTGCAAAAGACCTCTTAAGATCATCAAGTCCAACCGTCAGCCCAACACCATCCTGCTTTCTAGACCATGTCCCAAAGTGCCACTTCTATACCATTTTTGAACACCACCTTGGATGGTGACTCCACCACTGCCCTGGGCAGCCTGTTCCAATGCTTCACCACTCTTGCAGTAAAGAAATTTTTCCCAATATCCCATCTGAACCTCCCATGGCACAGCTTGAGGACACTTCATCTCGTCTTGTCACTTGTTACTTAGGAGAAGAGACCAACACCCACCTCGCTACAACCTCCTTTCAGGGAACTGTAGAGAGCACTAAAGTCTCCCCTCAGCCTCAGCCCCAGTTCCCTCAGCTGCTCCTCATAAGACTTGTGCTCTGGACTCTTCTCCAGCTCCATTCCCTTCTCTGCACACACTCCACCCCCTCAATGGCTTTCTTTCAGTGAGGGGCCCAAAACTGAACGCAGGATTTGAGGTGCATCCTCAACAGCACCAAGCACAAGGGCACAATCACTTCCCTGCTGCTGCTGACTGTGCTGTTTCTGATCCAGGCCAGGATGCTGTTGGCTCTCTTGGCCACCTGAGCACATTGCTCAGGATAAAGAAGGGCTTTTGGTTGCAAGCAGCTCTTTGACGGATGCTTCTGAGGTTGATAAGAATTTGTGCTTTTCTGAACTTCCAGTTGATTAGCTTAGCCTATCTGCTGTGTATGAGGAACTAACTTTAGCTGCAGAGGTAGATTTTATTTCCACGTGCTTTGAAATGTAAATTTTTATCAAATCTTAGTTTTAAAACTTCTTGAGTCTGCTTTTAGGGTTAGCAGACAAGAACAATTTCTCTGCAACAAGTCCTCTGACAATTTTGTTTGCTGGCAGTGCCAGTCATCTGCTGTGGGTTGAATCTGTTCACAGCTGTGTAAAGCTCTTATGGCAGGGGTGTCAAACTCACAGCTCCTGCAGCGTAAAGCGCGTCGCACGCTGCACACGTGACCAGCACAGGCAGGAGCATAAAGACAAGGAGCTCGGCACTGCTGCCAGGTAGAAACAAGGTGCTGGACCAGATAAAACAAGGTGGAGGGCTGGATTTGGCCCGGGGGCTGTGAGTTTGACACCCCTGTCTTA
Organism: Dromococcyx pavoninus; assembly: GCA_033558185.1. Lineage (NCBI taxonomy): Eukaryota > Metazoa > Chordata > Aves > Cuculiformes > Neomorphidae > Dromococcyx > Dromococcyx pavoninus. Next base: position 337,453 of record JAUMJL010000837.1, read on the forward strand.
TGGGTATTGTCTGACACCTTTTTTTGGTAGAAGGGGTTTGTTTAAAGACATAAGGAGATCAGCTAGGCAGGTTGTGCTGTCAGCAGAGGTCAGGTGATTCTTCACTTTCAAACATGTTCAAGGGACATAAATCGTAGCAATAGCTGGGCTTCTGCAAGGGGGAGTGGCTAGATCCTTTCATTCCTTTAACTTTTGGGACAGAACTGGAATAGTGGAGCTTCTTAATGGGAAGAAGTAGAAAAAGAAATTCAGTACATCAAATTAATTCAGTATTTCTTTTTCCCCTATAATGCAGGAGCCATTTTTGGAGCACTTCAGGACATTCTGGGCAGCCGGTCTGTGTCCAAGGAGTATTACAGCCAGACAGGCCGCATACCTGACTGGTGCTGTCTTAATAATCCTCCACTGGAAATGATGTTTGATGTTGGAAAAGCACCCCCACCATTGATGAAGAGGGCTTTTTCGACTGAGAAATAAGCACCTGAATAATAGGCAAGGATTTCCCTCATCTGTTTCAAGTAGACATACATGCATTGCATTTTTTTGTATTGATTTGTGTGTAACACTATTAAATATAAACACAGTGGATGTTTGGGGGGAGTATAGTGGTAGGTAGTAACAATGTTTAAAACCACATCGAGTTATAGTTTAAGAAGTTAACTCTGGCAACGTTGTTTTGTCCTCTTCTGAAGAAATTCTATACCATCATGAGTTGTAGCCTGCAGAGTTTGTTATTTATATGTACAGTAAATGACATTGTTGAGTGAATTTCTTTTAAGGTATTTTGATTTTGAGTATACTCAGAAAATCGAAGGATGCTTTACTATGGGAAACATCTATAGAAGCTTTTCTGCCAAATTCTACATTAAAATATTCCACCCTCGAATGGCATGTGAGAAAATGGTTTGGGGCTGTTTGGCAAAGGTGTTGGAGCAGGGTTTCCCCTGGAAACAGTCCAGTCTTGAGAGTTTTAGCAGAGAAATCATCTGTCTGCATTCTCAGGTAGTGCTGAGCTAACAACTCTCCCAGTATCTCTCCTCCAGGAAAGAATTCAACCACCTAAGCATTATAAACATGTGCAAGGAAATCTAGAGTCTCTTACTGAAATGTCAGCTTCAGAAGTCACTTCTGTGCCCTCCTTCCCACTGTCAGGAACACTAAACTTCATTGTCCCATGGCAGTAGGCATTAAATGAAAATGCAATACAAAGGTCATTGCTTGAGGAAAAAAAGGACATTCGGATATTAATGCTGTATTTAGAAACTGATCAATAGGCTCTTAGAAATGCTGTAACTTCACATGTCAAAGAAGGAGCGTTCCTGTGGGAAAACACACACGTAGACTGACATTCTCACAAGCCTGGCACGTTCTGCCACCATGTCTTTGTTCTGCACACTCCACTCTTCTCCTGCGAGGCTTCTGCATCCACTGAACAGCTTCATAGAATCATAGAATGGTTTGCGCTGGAAGGGACTTTAAAGATCATCCGGTTCCAATCCCTCTGCCATAGGCAGGGACACCTCCCACTGGATCAGGGGGCTCAAAGCCCCATCCAGCCTGGCCTTGAACACCTCCAGGGATGGGACAGCCACGGCTTCTCTGGGCAACCTGTGCCAGGGTTTCACCAACAAACATTTCTTCAACAGCTGCTGTTTAGTGCTACACAACCAGAAATCCCAGCTCCTGTGTTACTGGGAGGTGCCAGTGCAGAGTCCCCTGGCCCTTGAAGGACAGAAATGGGATTCTTACTTTATTGAAGGGCTTTTCAAAATGACCAGCCCTGGAAAGCCCTCGGAGGTCACACCTGAAAGGTGTTCTCATGTAAAAAAGGATTTGGCTTTTTATTTTGCAGCCTAAATGTTGTAGTTCTTCCCTCTCTGGCATGGCAGGGATCCAAGGATCCTTGCAGCAGACAATTTGACAGTGAATTCCTGTTTTATTGGGAAGGACGGTGACAGACACAAACCCCAGCAGTGACTGGAGGTTTTCTCTCTGAAGTTTCCGATTCTGGACTCATGCTGTCCCTGGAGGTTGGTGTTAGCCAAGCAAACAGCTCCAGCTGAGCTGAGTCCTGCTGACAGGAGGAATGTTTTGGAATATTTGCAATCACAGTCCATTGCAGGGTGCCTGGTGTTCGTGCTGTGACTGTGAGAGCTGCTCTATCGCAGAAGGGTCTTTAGCTCATTCCCCTCATCTCCTTTTTCATAGAATCATGGAATGAATACCCAAAGTTTGAAGGGGCTCATAAGGATCATTGAGTCCAACTCCTTGCCGCTCGCAGGACGACCTAAAACTAAACCATATGACTGTGAGCATTATCCAGACTCTCCCTGAACTCTGCCAGGCTTGGTGCCATGACCACTTCCCTGTGGGCCCTGTCCCAGTGACCGATCCCCCTCTTAGTGAAGAACCTTTTTCCAGTGCCCAACCTTAACTTCCCCTGACACAGCTTCATTCCATTTTCTCATGTCCTGTCACTGGTCACCAGAGAGAGGAGATGAGCTGTACCCGCCTCCGCTGAGGGGGTGTAGACTTTGATGAGATCACTCCTCAGTGATGAGATCACCCCTCAGCCTTCTCCAGGCTGGACAAGCCAGGTGACCTCAGCCACTCTTCATAAGCCTTGCCCTTGAGGCCTTTCACCATCTTGGTCATCTTCTCCTGGACATGCTCAGATAATCTGACGTCCTTCTGGTGCTGAGGGCATCCAGAACTGCACCCAGTGCCTGAGGTGGGACTGCACCAGTGCAGTGCTGGATGGGACAACCCCCTCAGCTACAGGTTTCACCCCAGGACGCGATTGGCCCTTTGGGTGGCAAGGCATGCTGTTGGCTCATACTCTACTTACCATCAACCCAACCTTCCAGATCTCTTTCCATGGGGCGGCTCTCCAGCCTCTCGTCCCCTGGTTTGTGTGCTGGAGAATCCACACTTGTGTTGGTTAAATTTCACACAGCTGATGATTGCCTGGTTCTCCCATCTGTCCTGATCTCTCTGTAAGGGTTCTCTGTGCTCAAGGGAGTCTGTGGCTCACAGAATCACAGAATGACCTGAGTTGGAAGGGACCCACAAGGATCATTGCATCCAGCTCCTCTCCCTGCATAGGACAATCCCAACATTCACATCATATGTCTGAGGGCATTGTCCAAATGCTGCTGGAATATTGTTAGGCTTGGCACTGTGACTGCTTCCCTGGGGAGCTGTTCCAGTGCTTCACCACCCTCTGGGTGAAGAACTTTTTCCTAATGTCTAACCTAACCCTCCCCGGCACACCTTCCTGCCATTCCCTTGAGTACTATCATTGGTCATTAGCGAGAAGAGCTCAGTGCCTGCTGATTCCCTTTGTGAGGAATCAGTAAACAGCTATGAGGACTCCCTTCAGTCTCCTCTTCTCCAGGCTGATCAGACCAAGTGACTTCAGCCTCTCCTCATATGACTTCCCCTCTAAACCCTTCACCAGCCTCGTGGCCTCCTCCGGACACTCTCCAGTAGCTTTAGATCCTTTTCATCCTGTGGTGCCCAAACTGCACACAGTACTGGAGGTGGGGCTGCACCAGTGCAGAGTAGAGTGGGACAATCCCCTCCCTCAATCAGCTGGTGATGCTGTGCTTGATGCCCCAGGACACGGTTGGCCCTCTTGGCTGCCGGGGCATGCTGTTGGCTCATGTTCAACCTGCCCTCGACTGGATCCCCCAGGTAACTCTCCGCAGGGCTCTTCCCAGTTTATCAATATTTGTTCAATTCCTGTATCCAGATAATTTATAAAAACATTGTTTGAGCAACACAGCGCAGTCGCTGCCACGGGTATCCCGACTGTGGGATATGTTTCCCTCAGGAGTCCCCTGGTTCCTGTGGAGCTGGGGTGGATTCACGTGAGGGATGGGAAAGGAATTTAAAAATGGGGACAGGGGGACATTTCCCTCGGGAGTAAAACTGGTCTCTGTGGAGCCGGGGTGGCTTCATCTGAGGGAGGGAAAATTTATTAATAAATAAGGACAGACGGAGGGATTGGTGAACTCTGCTGGAGGGGCGTTTTCCCGCGGGGCAAAACGTTCTCGCCCAACGTGGGGCTCGAACCCACGACCCTGGGATTAAGAGTCCCATGCTCTACCGACTGAGCTAGCCGGGCGCTGGTTATAATTTTCCCCTCACAACTCTTCAGCCTACGACGAGTGACGTCATGCCCCGCTCTGACT